>OY744529.1:71151579-71299079 GCA_963556195.1 Sepiola atlantica
CCCCCCCCCCCCTTTTTTATCATTTTTATACATTTTTATTTACTTTTTTTTTTATCTGTCTATGAATTTTCCAACGAATGTTAAGTCTGCAATATCTTGGATTTAGTTAGTTGCTCTGGGAATTTAAACTGCATTTTACCTTTTTTTTTTTTTGTTAAAATGACTTAAAGCTTCTTTAGACTATATATATATATATATATATATATATATATATATATATATATATATATATATATATATATACAGGGTGTCCCAAAATAATGTATACACCCTTTGAATCGTTATAACTCGTCCAATTTACTGATTTTGACTTGCAAACAAGGTTGATAGAACAGTAAAAGAGTAAGAATACACATTCAAAAATACTGACACCAAAATTAACAAAACCATAGAAAATTAACTTTTAATAAACGTAAAGGCTACAATGTTTAAAGCAAGAAACCTGAAGCAATTGCAAACAAATGGGAGTAGCAATTGTAGTAGAATGTGCTCAAGGAGTCAATGTTGCAGGACGTTTGTAGGTACAATTCTTAACGTCTTCACTATATGGAAAGTGTATTGAGCAGAACGGGTTGGGGTTAGGGTGAGGGTTCATTTTATGAACATTCTGAAATTACCCTAAATAGCCTTTATCTTTGTTAAAAGTTAATTTTCTATGTTTTTGTTAATTTTACTGTCAGTATTTTTACGTGTATATTCTTACTCTTCTGTTTGTGTGTCAATCTTGCAAATAAAAATCAGTAATTTGAACGAGTTATAACAATTCAAAGGGTGTATACATTATTTTTTGGGGGGGGAGTTCGACATTTAGAGCGATTTTTAAAAAATTTATTATGTAGTAATTCGTCAACGATTTATTTTATCGAGTTGTCAGAGAGAGAGGGAGGTGACAAGAGGAGAGGGGGAGATGATAGAAAGAGAGTGAAGTTTTAAAAAGAAAGTTATTACACACTTTTTAACTCTTCTATTCTGTTGTCCATGCTCCCGGATAATGGCAGGTCACCATGCTAGTTTAATTATAAATGTGTTTTTTGTAGATAAATACATATAACTATGGAAAACAATTTTAAACTTGTGGGAGTTATTTTTCAGATCTGTGAGTTCGTACTTGTTTGACATTTGTCAGTCATCCTTAAAAAGTTTGTTTTTAGGGCTGGTTTGAGGTGTGAATTCTGCTTCTTTGAAAGATCTTTTGTGGATTGAGTATGAGGGGGGGGGGTAGGGCTGGAGGGACTTTCATGGTTTGAAAAGAACACACATAGATAGGCAGGTTAAACGACTCCATACTATGTTTGTGCTGTCTCTGTTTGTCAGTTTGCACAGGGATGTAATTAAAAAAAAAAAAGAAGCTCTATGCCAAGATCAAATACAACTTTGCTCAAATAAAATTTGACGAGGAATCTAATGATAGTATTCATCTAAATTTCGAGGAGTTTTTTTTACCCCAGTGCAAAGTTATGGTCTACGTGGGCACCCGCAAAAGCTGTACCATTGTTGCTTTCGGCTCAATAAAAGAAAGACAGCATTCTCTGTCCGTGTTTTTGGTCCGTGGAGCAACCTGCCAGAGGAGGTCATGACGATGACTACCATATCCACGTTTAAAGCGGCCTTCAGACTGTATGTGGATGTAAATAGCTTTCACCTGTTTCTTTACATGGCTGGTTGCACTTTGCTATCTTTTGCCAAACAGATTTGATTTTCTCGCAGGGTTTTTTACAGTAATGCCATGGGGTCTGCATTCATGCTAGTCATCGATAGGCATTTCATTTTATTTATAGTTTAAAAATTGAAAATTATATAAATTTTTTAATTTAAATAAAAGTGGTAATATAGAATTTTACTCAAAAAATTTGTTTGATCTTGATGTAGGCTTTGTTTTATATACTACCATATCCAGGTTTAATATATATATATATATATATATATATATATATATATATATATATATATATAATATGTATATATACATAAATATTATAATAAGCCCTTTAAAAAATTTCAGGGATGTTAAAAATGGACTATTACTTAGCTTCAAAGCAAAGTTCTGAATACGTTTGCTGAACCCTCTCAATAAGTCTTCTGTCTGCTGTCAGCTTCTAGGCGCATATAGATCTTAATTTCCCTTTATCACGTGACAATTCCCGGTAGCCGTGAGGATATAACGACTGCTTACAGTCTTGGCTGACTCTGTGAACTGAGTTTGCGCCTTCCGACCGTCTGAAATTGTCACTTTCTACACCGATAAAAGCAATAAGTTTGAAACACTAGTATCTGTAGGTAATAAATAATTTAATATTTATTTATAATTATTGTTATATATATATATAACATAGAAAATAATGATAATATAATATAAAACAAATCTATTTCAGTAATATTGAATAGAACTTATAAATGTATTTATTTAAAAAAAATTTAATACATCATTTTATAATAATTTCAGAATAATTTGAACTCAATAGCTGGTATGGAAGTGTTTAGCTATATTTTTATCTTTATTTATTTATTTATTAATTTATTCCCATATCTCTGGACTACTAGTCTTTTGGATTTTTAATCCTTTGAACATTCGCCACGATTGTAACTAAGTTTTGGGATATGATTGCTGAACATAATTATAATTTTAATCTTGTTTTTCCATGTGACAATTTCCGCCATACTTTTTTGAATGGTTTGATCTCTTCCTTAATCAAAGATTCTCATGAAAAGGATCTGTTTTTTTGTTGTTGTTTATTTTAAGTAAATTGCTTGGATCACTATTATTTATTCTACAACACCTCTAGAAACATATGTAAATTTGATATGGGGGGGGGCGATATTTATTATTCAAAAATTTGTGTGTATTTGTAATAATGACAAATGAAATACTTATAATTAATTATTATATCTCATTTATAAACAGCTTAATAGAAAACTTTTCAGTTGGAAAGAGAATTATTAAATTTTTAGAAAGAAAATCGATCGATGCTATGATGGGATCATGTCAAGTTTTATTGTTATTATAAACAATAAGAGCATAGTTATTTATAATTGATATTCGTTTAGGCTTTGCATTGGATGGGAAAAGGGAAGAGACAGACATTCCCCCTCTTCCCTCCCTCTCTCTCTCTCTCTCTCTTACTCTCTCTTACTCTAACATATAAAGTTATCTTGTTAGATTTTCAAAATTTCGAGCTTTTCTTGCTTGCTCTCTTCAGATATATACTCCATTTGAAAAAATGTTTTATTTTTAACAGTTTGATGTTTCTGCACATGTGTGTGCATATGTGTGCGTGGGTGTATGTGTTTTCATAGTTTTTGCTTCTCTAGGTCAAACTTATTTGGGTTTTTTTAAGTATGTGTGATTTTGACTTTTATCTTTCCGGTCATCTTCGTGTGCAGCGGTTGAGTACATTTTGTTCAGAATGCTTAAAGTTGGTCTTCAAATTTTATAACTTTGTCGGCACTCTGTCTTCATGTGTGCATGTGGTTAGCTGTGGCCCGCGCGTACACATGTGCATCTGCATTCGTCCATACATACATACACTCACTTATACACACATACATACACACACATATATATCTACATATATACATATACACGCACATATATAGAGAGAAAGAGCGGAAATATATATATAAATGTCCTATAAAACAATTGACATTTGATTTTGCTTAGCTTTCTTCTTTCGTTAACTGTTGGTGTATGTGGTTAGGAACAATAAATTTTAATTAGATTTTATTTTGTTGTAAATACAACTTATCCTGCTCAGATTACTTTTCGTATGGAAACATACCTTTGCTTTCATCAGCAAATGTAAATTTAAGATGAAAGCTAATTATGCTTTCTTAAATACTGGTTGTATATACCCAGCCTTATTTTTCTCTAATCCTTCCACCCAACAATATGTATATTTATTACATGCTAGCTGTATTCTTGTATAATTCATTTTTAGTTTTAGATAATGTTTTGGAGAATTTGAATTAAAATGACAAGATCCGACTAGAAATAAAGCATCTGGAGTTACTTTCCTTGATTATGATGTTTTAGGTTACTTCCTTTTGATCTTACATTTCTATTATAGCTTTTGGATCTTATGTTTGCATTATATATTTTATTTACTTTAGATACACTAGCTGTATATACCTGTCGTTATTTTTCTCTAAGCCATTCACCTGGCAATATGTACATTTGTAGCTGTATTTAGTAAAAGTTGTCTGGGTGAAGGGCTGAGATAAAAATAATTCAAAATATAATTACATTTACAATTTTTTCTTAAAAAGGATCTTTAAAAGTTTGTTTTAATTTTCACTTATTTCATTTTTAATATGTCTTCATCCAACCTACGCCGGGTAAATACAGTTAGTATCACATATATATATATATATATATATATATATATATATATATATATATATATATTGTTTCTGAATATATGATATACTAGGGAGATGTCTATTATAGGATTCATCAATAATTGATAAATATAAGTTTAATGTGCAATTTTATGTTATTGTTTTTTAAAGTTAATATGTCAATTCTTTATAATTTGAAAAAAAAATGTTCTAATTGTTTTGTTTTTTGTTTTAATCTCTTTTTAGGTAAGTAAACAAGCATTGACTGAATTTACATTTGAACTCATCTATATCTAAATTGGTACCACAGGTAAGTTGACCTTACATAATATTATCTTGAGTATATATGTAAACTAACTGTTAGCAGTAAACTGGACAGGACAATGGATCACAGCATTACAAGGAAGTGAATATAAATAGACTTATTGAGTAGATGGAGGGAGAAGAGAAATACATTTCATTTCCACATATATGTCTATTATTATACTAAATTACACAACTTGTTTAAAACATGATGCTAAGATCGGTTTCCGTAAAAACCTTAGATGGAAAACATAAAAAAACAAGAACGCAACTTCTACCACAACAAAAATGGCTTCATTTTCTCCCTTCATGTGCCTAGCGTCAAGCAGAATTTCCATGGACAAAGCTTTTTTGCAAGGGTTTCCCCCACCTGTGAAACACATTACTGCGTATTTGCTTCCCTGCTGATTACAATTTGGTCGTCTTTAAATCCAATGTCAACGAATTGTTGTCATGGACCGCCCCATAAGTAGTCAAATGCGGTTCATACCTTTGATTAATGTTAGTACTCCCATAGTGTTCTTCATCTTTCAACTGGCATTCATTTTGTCTCATTAACTATTATCCTCAAGTGGCTCTTGGTTTTGATAAGTGGTGTCCACAAAAGTAAAATATATATAATATATATATATATATATATATATATATATATATATATATATATGTGTGTGTGTGTGTGTGTGTGTGCATTCCAGTGACCAAAGGAAAAAATCAATCCATAACCATACCTTTCATCTGATTTTCCAATTTCTTTGTCCTAATATGTTGTCGAACAATCATAACCTAAATTTTGCTTTTGTACTTTCAATTTCTTTCATATCTCAGTGAATACTATTAATTCCACTTTGTCAAGCCGACAAACAAAAAAAACCCTCTAATATGTTGATATTTTATTTTATTTTTATATATATATATATATATATATATATATATATATATTGAATGTCACAGAAACCAGCAGTAGAAGGAACAAACAAAAAAATGATGCAGAAGGAGCAAGTGATAAAAAGAAGGTATGATAGGGTGTTGCCAGTATACGTTTATCTGTTGCAGAGAGATAAACACCCCTCACTGCCATAATGAACTGGTCCAAAAGGACTAATTTGCATATATTATTCAGAAATAAAATTATACTTGATTTCCAACATAGAATTCTAAGTATGTTACACTTTCACTGTCAGACTATGATACAACAATAAAATAAATATGTTGCATTTAAAAATGTGAAGTAAATTTATCGGAATCACAACGAGAACGGCCAGATCAATTGATGTGTATTTAAATAGTTTTCAGAAATGTTAATATCTTTTCTTCAAATGTTTTAAAAAGGTTGAATTTTTAAAAATAAAATGGACCAGCATCGGTTTAAGACAAATTAGTTATTAATCCGTTACTTCTTTAACTGGCTACTGAGTTTTGCTTGATATACAGGGTGTTTGGACAACTGTGGACGTATCATCATATTCGATTTAACGTCCATTTATATATGCTGGCATATGGTTGACAGCTTTTAGAAATTGACTTCCAAACTAACCTCTCTTGACCAAATCTTTGATTAAATTGCACAACCTAAAGTTAGACAAATTTTCTTTGGAAGACATTTCCTTAAATTGAGACAAAATTTTCATAGATCGAATGCCATTCCTGATGTTAACCCAGTGAGGTGATGGAGACCAGTATTTTTATCAAGACCCCCATCTCTAGGTGATTGCCTACCAGGCTAAAGAGTGCTTCACCTGCCCTGTATAACTTCAGGATTATATTTTATCTGTGTATATAGGTCCGGAAAAGCTTGGTTACCGAGTTATAGCCCATTGAAACAAATACCGATCAACATTTTTTATTGTAAACATCTAACACGTACAATGTGCATGATAGTGCACTTCTATTTCTACATATGAGATAGATAAACTCCATCTCTGTAACATGATCACAAGTAAAATAAGCCTGGGCCTGGTGTTGCCACATGCACCAATAAAATCACAAGAAAAAGAAACAAAAGATATGACTTCTGGAGGAAGTGAAATTTTAAAAGGGGAAGATGTTGTGGAGAGATAAACACCCCTCATTGCCAGAATGAACTAGTCTGAAATTACTATAAATAGTGTGTATATATTTATTGTCAAAAAAAAAATAGTTGATTTCCAACATTGAATTTTGAGTGCATTCATTACTCTTTAATTGCCAGACTATGATACAACAATATCTCATTGCATCTGCTGGTTTTGTATTATTAGACTGGGCTAATGTTTCGAAGAGCTGGAGAAACATACAAGATTACAGGTGATTAGGACTTTCTATAATTGAAAAAAAAAACAAAAAAAAACGTTTGATTTTGATAAATAAATGCTTGTAAACTAATGATAACAATCAAGGTGAGGATAACTGTTTCATTGTAAGCAATGAAATCCACTAAATTATTCATTATATCAAATGGTTTCCAACGAAACCTAGATACAGAGAGAGCTAGAGGTGGAGGGAGATGGATTGGTGAACAATTTTAATCCCCATTAGATGAAACCTCTTCTACTTCCGTTTTCCCCTACATGCTGGCATCCTCGTTCTTTACCCCACCCTTATGCCCACTTAGATGCAACAAGTGACCAATACAAAAAAAAACAAAGCCTCCAAGTGATTCATTTTGTCCTTTCTCATTTTATATTCAACGCACCTTTCCCTTCATTACCCGAAAAGGGTAACCCTTCCCTAACTACTGACATCTGCAAAGTAGGTTGTTGATTTATCTGGTCACTTGGTGTCCGACCCACACCCAAACCTTTTACGGTGGAAAGATTAAGTTGGAAGAGAGGGAAGGAGTTTGAAGGAATAGATATAATTATCATGTTAGTGTTTTTTTCCCTCCTCTTCATCATTGTCATCATTATCTTCTATGTCAACCATTTTGCTTCTGCAGGCCAAATTAATATTAATGAAAACTGGGATAACGAAATGTTTTAACAAAAATAAATTATTTTAAATCCGTATTCGTTTAAAATTAAATTTTGTTACTTTTATGCAAAAAAAAAAACAACAAAAAAAACAAACAATATTTTAATCATGATATGTAAACTAGAAGAATACACATCCCAGGACAGGTGAAATGAATTCCCCAAAAAGAACATTTTTGCACCACTTTTATGTCCCTAAAAAAGATTAACATCAAGATATAATGATACTAAACCTCTTGTCTAAAATCCTTATTACAATTCTGATAAAAATCCATTACATAATTTTGATTCTAGAAAATGTCTAAAATTTAAGATTAAGGGGTCTTGCTTAATTGGTATCTCTTGACAGTTGATCAAATTTAATACAAATCTGAATATTTGAATTTTCAGATGGGTGGTTGTGTCCATATTGTGTCCCTTAAGAACCTTTTAAAATACTTCAAATAAACTGAAATGTAGGGAATATTTACCAATTACTGTCTAATACCTACCTTTAAAATTTCACAAAAATCGAAGGTACCTGAATTTTCATGAAGCGCTTCTATCCCTTTTTACCCCATTTGCATAAAAGTAAATTAAATAAAACATGGCCCATATTACCCACCTTTACACATAGCGGCTATGTTCCAAAATTCATGATGATCGATTAATTAGTCTAGGAGTGAATCCTATACATAGAAATATATACACACTAGCTGAAGTATCCATCTATGCCGGGTTTCTCAACTTTTCTTGAATTTTATAGCCAAGATTAGAAGTTAACAACATTTATCAAATATTTTTCATCCATTTTTAATTCAAAAAAAAAAGGGATAAATGTTTTTCTTCAAAGTAAACAATACGTCAATGATTTGGTTATTTGGTCGGCTAAAAGGGAACACGAAAAATGTCGCAATATTTTATTTCTAATGTTATTCTTACATTTTTTTCTTTTTCTTTTTATGGAAATCACTCTAGACAAGGCATGAAGTCACTTGATGTAAGGAGCTAAAAAAAATACTACTTCAAGGTCAAAAACTAGCCAACGATAAGTGTTAGATGGATAGATTCCGACCCAGAAGACAGCAATTCTTCCCCCTTTGTCAGAAACATCGCTCATGGAATGTGATGACTAAAGGACAAAATAAGGGAAGTGAGAGTTACGAGGCTGCTGAAAGTAAACCCATGGTCCACTTTCTACTCTCCTTTTTGAATAATAAATTTTATAAAACGGTTCAACAACTTCGAAAGTACTGATTCCGAATCTGCGATTAGTTTGGTTCTTAGATCAACGGTTTAACTGTGATTCTGTGTCACACATACAAACATTTATATATAGAGATATACACATACTTAACTTTATATATAAAGAGATAAACTAGCTGTTTCTATCCAGCTTTGCCCCGGAAACCTTTTATTTTTATTTTTGCTTCATAAACGAGAAACCAAATTGAAATTGTAATAAATGTGCAATGTTGTTTAAGTTAAAGTTAAAATAATGACAACTTTTGAGTTGTTTTTTTAACTCTGAAATTTATAAATAAAGTTAAAAAACTAAAAGCAAATTGCATGCTGGTGGATTTTTACCAAATTATTATTTTTTTTATTATTACTTTTTATTTTACTAGGACTTTAAAAATATTAAAATTATTTTTATTAAGGCGTCTTTTGGTGATGAAATTAATAGAATGAACTTGTTTAAAATTTAAACTTAATTTAAACAGTTACGTTAATGCGTCAATTCACAGAGAAAGACGATATCTTGTAAGGGTTAAGGACATGCGTTGCATAGAGAGAAATGATATGAGAATGATCAGATGGATATGTAATGTGAGTCTTAAAGACAGGCTTAAATCTGATGACCTCAGAGGAAGATTAAATCTGGAGAGTGTAGGAAGATGTGTGATGAACAGGAGACTTCGGTAGTATGGCCACATTGAAAGAAAGGATTTAGTTCTTAGGCTAGTAGATGTAGAACAGTTGGGGTAGCAGGGAAAGATCTGACAATTTTATTACATAGATTTATCATTAACTACTCTTTTTTATAATATACTACTAATAATAATTATTTATAATAAATGTTCCATTTCTAGTCTTTCTGAAAAGAGAAACAAGAAAGTGTATGGTATGGCAACATTGATGCTTTTTACATGCCATCCATATACCCCCTGGCTTAAGGAAAAAAGAAAAGGGCAAGTTAAAGAAAGAAAGGATGTTGTTGCAACAGTGTTCATTCTGGTCGGCTTGAGCCAGTTTCAAATTAATGTCTGCTCCAGATAGAAGACTCCTTGTCTGTAAGTTTTTATGTCCAGTGATAAAGCTGCTTAGCCTTTTCAAGTGGGCTGGCTGTGTGATCTACTCTAAATGACACCAGTATCCATATATACTCCAGCAGATGGGGGTCCGTTTCGTTTTTGTGGATCTCGGACGCAGGGCCTTAAGCTGATGGACTGTTTGTGTTCGGTTGGGAAATATGTTTCTCCATTTTTGCAAGTCTGTCATTCAGTGGATAAGCCGGGTGTCATTGTAACTTCAAAATAAAACATTGTTGCTTGTTTTAAACTTGAGTTTTGATTTCGTTTGGAAGGAAAATCCGTTTGTTACAGCAGTGACTGAGATCACATCATTTACCCTCGAGCCAGTGTTGAAATAAAAGACTGAATTCAGACGAAGACAACAAGTGGACGATCACAGCCTGTGCAGTGAACGCACACAAAACGCATGTTCAAATATCATCTGGTTTTGATGACAATATTCATGTATATCTACTAGTGCATATGTGCGTCCATATGAGTAATGAACAACAATCCGAGCAACCAGTAAACTGAACTCACTACGTTGTTTCCTATAGAGCTATGTGTATTGCCTGAAGTTGTTCAAACCTGACAATCTATTGATCTGACGGCAGTATGTAAAAATAATTCAATATCCTTGTTAGTTTGAGTCACTGTGCTCATGAGTAATTTGAGATACTCAGTCCCCACTGACTTCCTCATGATCAATATAATGTGATAATGATACAGATGACTTTAAATTTGTGTGTCGATTGTGTTTGTGTATAGTGAGTGTTTAATTGTATGTGTATCCAATATGCATGTATTAACTTCTTTGTAATATAGCAGGAAAAGTCCCAGCAGAGTGCTCGATTAATTGAGAATTAAAGTTAGAAATTAAGAGCGTAATATTTATTTATTTTGGTACAGAAAAATTAGTACAACATTCGTACCGTCGGTTTCAAGCAGAGAAGGACTTAGCTATCCGGCTCTCTTCAGCTGACAACAGAGATGACAACAGAAGCTGAAGAGAGCCGGATGGTTAAGTCCTTCTGTGCTTGAAACCAATGGTACGAATGTTGTACTAATTTTTCTGTACCAAAATAAATGTATATATATATATATATATATATATATATATATATATATATATATATATATATATAGCTGTACCTACCCGGTGTTGCCAGGAGTCGTTGATTTCATTTCTGTTTCACTCATTGATCCTCCATTTGTATTAAAATATGTACATTTTTGGAAAGATAATTCGGTAAAAAAAATCTGTTGAAAAAAAAACTCATCTCTCTCACTCTCTGTAGTTTTATTTAAAAATATGATTTTTAAACCGAAATGTATTAATTACACTTTAGTTTGTAATTAATTATTTTAAATCAATTATGAATATATCAAAGATTTTTATGTTTTTTTGTGTATTTACAGTTAGTTGTACACACAAAAATATCCTCCTTAAACTTTAATCTAGTATTTGGGGTGGCAACTATCGGCCCCTAATCTTTGTTTGTTTTTTTCTATCTCTTCTATTTCTCTCTTCTATCTCTCTCTTTCTCTGTAAGTTTAAAAAAAAAATTTTTTTATTAAATATGATTGTGAAACTAAAATGTATTCATTACATTTTAGTTGATAATAAATTTTTGCAATCAACTATCAATTAATCAAATGTTTATTTTATTTATTTTGTATTTAAACTTAGCCTCAAACATAAATCGGTGTTAAAGAAAATATCTCCCTTAAACTTTTGCCTAGTATTTTGAGTGACAACTGCCAGACCTTTATCTATTTCTCTTATATATATATATATATATATATATATATATATATATATATATATATATATATATATTTGTAAATACGACGTTGAAATGGAAATGTATTCATTACATTTTAGTTTTTAAGAAATGTTTTTAATGAAAATGTTAATTAAATTGAATTTCATTTTTATTTGGATCTACACATATAAACAAGAAACATTTATCTGTGGTGGCAATTGTCAGCCACTCATTTCTCTCTCACTCTCTATTTCTCAGTCTCTTTTTCTCTATCTCTCTTTCTCTGTCTTTATAAACAAATTAAAACTTTCATCTTTTTCTCTTTATCACGTTTTTTTCTCATGAAATATGATATTGAAACGCAAATATATTCATTAAATTTTAATCAAGTATTTTTAATCAATTATACATTAATCAATTGTTAGTTTTTTTTAGTTCATATTTACACACATACACACAACGTATAATCGGGCGAGGAGAAAAAATTAAAGTCAAGATGGCTACCATAACCTAGCAAATTAAGGCTATTTTTAATTAAATAAATATGTAGAAATGCATTTTTTTATTTACTTATTAATTATTAGAGATTATATGTTTTTAAAATTGTTTTGTTAAACAAATAAATGAAATGAAGAATTAACTCATGTGTTTGTATTATTTTAGTAACACGAATCAGTGATTAATAAGTGGGTAAATTTAAATTTCCTTTTTTAGTCGTAAAGTAGGAATAAGTCAAATAATGCCATACTGGTCTTGAAATAAAAGCATATGTTGGTTGTCAGTGTATGAATTGAATTCAAAAGAAATAAAGCTATCTAGGAATTAGCTGAAAACAAAGTCTTAATGTAAATTAAAGTAAAATATATAAATTCCTTACCGAGTGATGCTATTTAGGATGACATATGCATTTTCCGTTGTTAACAAATTGAACAATTTCATTGGATAATCATCTCTGTTTATTATCCAATGAAAATTAATGGTTAATCTCTTGAAGTGTCTATTACTGAAAAATTATCGAGTTGGATAGAATATGAAACCGACTGAAATTCCTTTCTTATCTAAAGAACACAGGTTGAAAATTTCTGTAATTCATTGGCTAGGTAAAATAAAATATCAATTAGTCAGATGCAATGTTATAATAGTGTCATTTCTTTATATATTGCATATATCTAATATATCATAGAAAGTCTGTTGGATTCTAAAAATTAGACCTAAGTAGCATTGCATCTGACATTTAAATAGATACTAGACCACCCGTGACCCGTTGGGTCAGTTTGTTATATTAGCTATGGAATTCATGTATGAGCGTGACACTTGTGACATAAAGAAAATAGGTTTTTTTTACATAACAGAAGCATTTCTATGAAAGTATATTAAAATGAAAAAAGAATATAGATAGATTTCTATGAGTCGTTCTGTTTATTATAATTGTTTTTTTTTTAAATTACAGTTACTGAATTATAAGTGGTTGGTTAGGGAGATTTGAGAAAGGAAGGGGTACAGCAAGCTTTCTCGCGTACGTAACGAAAACAGAGGGAGTAGGAGTGGTGAAATCTATGAGAGGGAAAGTGGGAGGTGGTTTCGTTCACCGACCGCTAGTATGGCTGATATTAATAATGAGTGTTGTTTTTTTGTTTGTTTGTTTTTGTTTTTTAAAAGGGAGGAGTTTTTTTGAAACTGCGACAGACTTTACGAAGTCCTCCCGTTGAATGTTTTTAGCCGTGAAGAAAACAAATAAACTATTTGATGAAATTAAATGAAATTGTTTAAAAATTTCCAGAATGAAAAATTTCATGCGTTCGTTAATCATAATAGAGAATAACGGAATTGGAATAACAGATTGAAGACGATGCTATTTACGCATGCGCAACCGGATGTTGAAAACCGGAAAGCTGAAAGCTGATTGCAAACATACAAGAACAATAGAGTTTTAGTATTATATAGATTTGTGATTTTGACTAGCCAATAATTTATGTAAATTTTTAATCTGTGTTCTTTACATTTTAAGAAATTCCAATCAATTTCATTGATTACATATTCTTTCAGTAGCATACATTGTGAAAGATTTACCATTTATTTTTATTGGGTAATCAACAGAGATGATTGTCCAATTAAAACGCCACATTTCTTACAAATAGAAAATTCAAAATGGCTTCTAGCATCACTGGATATGTAAGTATTCAGTTATTTTACTGTATTTACACTACAACTACATTTTAAGAATTGAATTCAAACAGTAATATATATGTGAATAGCAGGACTACCCGGCGTTGCCTAGGGCAAAAGTGTAACATATTACTATTAAAACTTCTATCTTTCTTTCCCCCCCCCCTCTCCGCACCCCCTTTCTTCTCTGCCCAGCCCATTTCTTTCTGTGGATATACACTTTTTATAGATTACTCGAGTTGGCATAAGGGAAATAACTTTTTTAAAAAAATCAGAGTGACTTCCCTTTAGTTAGTACATGAAAATTACAAAAAAAAATCAACACCCTCTGACAAAATCGGATTTTTTTTTCTAAATTTTAGATATTATTCATTCCAGGCAACGCTGATCAAGAATATACAAACTTAGTGGATGTTTCTTTGATAGTTTTTTTATTTTCAGCTTGGTATACATACATACATACATACATACATACATACATACATACATACATACATACATACATACATACATACATACATACATACATACATACACACACACTTCCCTTTATATAATAGATTACTTATTCACTTTTTTTGTTTTGTCTTTTAATTTCTGATCACTAGGAATTTGAAGGTCATTTTGTCTAAACTTAATGATTGAATACCTTAAAAGATTTAAATTTGTTAAAATTTTATTTCCTATTTCCTTTTTAACAAAGATAAATATATTTTTCTTTTAAATCGGCCATATATTTGATTTAGAAAATAATAAATTACTTCAGCTACTAGCCATTGCCGACAAAAACAATTAAAAAAATGGTTTTTAGTGACAAAAAATAAACTTTGAACATTCTTTATCGAAAAAAAAAATGGTTTCAACAGATACATTAAAGTTAAATTTTATAGACTATAAAAAGTAACATGATCGATCGACAGTTTATTGTTATTCGATAGTGAAATAAATAATTTGGAGGAAAACGGTGATTGCTATACTAAGCGAGCAGATTTAAATCAAGAGAAACTATTCTAATCAGAAAAAGGCCATTATTTTCCCGTTTGTATTAATTTCCTGCACATATTGTCAAAATTAATTCTACTGTTTACTCCCCCCCCCCCCCCGCTCTCTCTCATATAGCTTTCTTTCAGAGAGAAATAGCAGTAGATCAACTTCACTTACTCCTAACTCTTGACTATAGAGACTTTTAAGGTATCATTTAGCGTTATGAGAGTGCCCATTAACTTTTGTCTCAACTCCATACATAGTAGTCAAAAAGATTGAAATCTGGAGAGCTAGATTAACATGGTATAAAATAATATATATATTTTTAAACATCTATTACATACCAACCAATTTTCTAATTTTTTAAATTTTTTATAAATCAGATCTTTTGAAGCTTAATTGAATTACTTATTATATCGTTTGGACATTTCATTAATTGAATAAAATTGTTTCAAATTATAACAGACTATAAAAATAAGTTAATTTCAAAAGTTTCATTTGAACGCAAATTTCCAGACAGACAATATGTTGTCTAGCAATTTTATTATATGTTATTTATTTAGCCCAGAAATCATTCTCGTTCTTGGGAAACTCAAGATTCAAGACTACCCAAAAACTACTAGGAAACGTTTTCTGATAGTAATCTAACTAAAAACCAATGCTCAACTAAAATGGATGTAGTGATAAAAAAATTGTATGTACATGCAGATTCTCATGTTGCCAAACATGTTTGAAAAAAAAATGAAGGAAAGAGAAGGAAAAACAGAGAAGTAAGAAAGAAAGAAAAACTTCCTGCAAGGAACAGCAAAAACTCCAGAAAAACTAAACACAAATCAGGAAATAGTAATGAAAGAAAATCTAGAAAATAAATATTGATCTTAAAGTTAGCATATATGGTGTGTGTATAATTCCCCAAAAAGAACAGTTTTGCACCACTTTTATGCCCCCTTACAAAGATTACATTCAAGATATAATGCTACTAAAACTTATGTCTAGAATCTTTATTCCAATTTTGATCAAAATCCATTACATAATTTTGATTCTAGAAAATGTTTAAAATCTAAGGTATAAATTGAAATTCAGGGAATCTTTCTTAATTGATGTCTAATGACTATGAATAAAATTTCAATGAAAATCTGAAACATTTGAATTTTTAAATACGAGGGTTTCCCTATATTAAGCCCCTAAAACCCTTTAAAATTCTCCAAAGAAACTTAAATTTGGGGAATATTTATTTATGTCTAATACCTATTGTTAAGATTTCACAAAAAATCAGAACTATCCGAATTTTCTCAAAAGTCTTCCACCTCCTTTTTATCTTCTTTGTACAAAACTAAATTAAACTAAATATAGCCCACATTACAACCCCTTATGCCTAAATTCATAATGATAGGTTATTTAGTTGAGGAGTAGATCTGCTAACCCGGTTCTCCCTCCGACTCCATCCTATTCTGTATTAATCTTGTAAAAAAAGGTCCTTTACCTTAAGAACTTCCTTTTCTTTTCTTAGGTTTTTAGGTTAATTTTTAGTGCTTGTGAGTGTTTTTTAGATTTCTATGCAGACGTCAGGGACTGTAATTCTGTATGCAAACCCAAACTCTTGTAATGCCGTCTCATATTAAGAAAATTGCAAATTATCAGAAAGGAAACGTAGAAATCATTCCATCTCTAGTTCCCTTTACGATTTACTCCACCTTAATGCAACATTAGATGCAGCTGTTCAACATATATAAATACTTATATAATGTCAAAAGAAACGGGGGGGGGGGGTAGTGTAACAAAAGGAGTGTGGAGAAAAATAGGATTTTTAAAAGGAGGAAAAGTAATTAAATCTTCAAAAGATTAAGAGAAAAGAATCTATAAGGGAGAGGGAGGATGGAAATAAAATAAGGAAAAAAAATATAAGAAGGAAAGAAACAAGCTGAAAGAAAGAGATAAGAAAAGAGAGAAAGAAAAAAAAGAGACAGGGAAGAGGAGACAGTGGGAAACTATAAGGAAAAAAAGAAACAAGATAAGAGAGATAAGGAATAAAGAAGGGTGGAGACAGAGAAGAGAAGACAGAAAAACTATAAGAAGGAAAGAACCAATCTGAGATAGAGATAAGGAAAGAAGGGGGAAAAAGGAAGAGGAAAAAGTGGAACAGGGGAGAGGAAAAGGTGGAACAGGGGAGAGGAGGCCGAAAAACTATAAGAAAGAAAGAAACAAGCTTGGAGAGAGATATGGAGAAAGAGGGACAGAAAAAGGAAGACAGGGAAGAAGGGACAGGAAAAAACTATAAGAAAAAAAAGAAGCAAGTTGAGAAAGATAAGGAAAAAAGAAGGAGGGGGACATAAGGAAATAATTGCACCACCTTTGCATAGAACAGATACTACACTTTGATCCGATCCCAAAGGTCAAGAAAGTGTATTTTAGTTTGAATTTCACGTTCGACATAACAGCAACATCAAATAAATTCTTTTTACTTATTTTTTTTTGCATTGCATCTTCGATGATCAGGCGATCCCATCTTTTAAAAAAAAGGGGGTGGAGGGTGATAACGTACGTGCTAACATGAAATTGCCTTAGTGTATTATTATATAGATTCGAAATCAAGTGTTTTCAACTAAACTAATCCATGCAATGTGGTAATTTATGAATCATCAATTTATTATCTCTCAGAAGGGCTCAACTATATAGGAGCTTAATAATAATAATTAATAAATAAATATTTTTATATCCATAGACATATATATATGTGTTTTATTTTACGCTCGTCACAATGTAAACAAGTACTGTGATTCTAAAAGGGGGTTCTGATCTCCTAAGGGAGAGAACCATAGACATATATGTTTCGCGTTTTTATTTTATGCTCTTCAGTATGGAATTATGTGACCGTATCGCCGGTCGGACAATTCAAACCCCGGATCCAAGTATTATGAACCCTGGTTTTGTAACCATTCAGCCAGCGTGACGATCATGCCTTGAAATGCAACACAAATACGCCTTGTATCCTTTCAATGTAAACACAAGTACTGTGATTCTAAAGAGAGTTCTGATCTCCCAATGAAGAGAACGATGCAACGTGGCTAATTTATATATATATTCCATCAGAATGGGTAGACGAGGTTAGTTCGGCCTCTGTTGGTCTGAGAGACAGAGATGGCCTCTCGGTTCTACGTTAAAATTGTGTTCAGTTGGACTTGTGTTTTGATTTGGCCAGGCTTATGTTCTGATTGCAAGTCTGTCGTTTGTTTGAGAAACCGAGTATCATTGTAGCCTCTCAAAATAGAACATTGTTACTTGTTTTAATCTAGAGTTGGAAGGAAAATCGGTACTTGTCCAGATTAGGACCCAAGCTAAAATCGACTTGGCGTCTGTAGTTGCCGGAGGTTTACGTAAACGGCCGGAAAAAGACGAATGAAAAGTTGATTGCCTGCGTCTAAAAAAATCCAAAACGAGGCTAGATGTACAACTGGAAAAAATGTTGTTTTTTTTATGTAAATTTTTTTTAAAGAAAAAATATCACTGAACAAGTGTTAAAACGGTATTAGTGTTATGGGTTAGGGTTATAAAATGTTTTTTTCTGCATGGCAAATTTGTTTTTTCACTAAACAAGTGTTCATTAAAATTCATTATCACCTTGATAAAATTTTATTTTCAAATTCATGAATTTCGCAATTCAATCAATTAAAATGTTAACTTGTCGTTGACTTATTTTCTCGCATTCTGATTGGATAAGCGCTTCGGCATCTGGAAACTACCAACCCCAAGTCGATTTTAGCTTCAGTCCTAATCTTGACAAGTACTGGAAAATCCTTTTGCTACAGCAGTAACCGAGACCGCATGATTGATAGTAAGGCCAATGTCAAAATCAAGCACCAAATTTGGACGAAGACAATGGGCGGACGATCACGACCTATGCAGTGAATTTACGCAAACATATGTTTACAGCGGTTCAGTTCAAAGTTATCAGAAGGTCAACAGACACCAAAAGAAGGTTGATTGGTGCAACGGCCAAAGTCGTCGTCGTCGTCATCGTCATCATCATCATCATCATCATCATCATCATCATCATCATCATCATCATAATATCGGTTTAACATTTGTTTTCCTTGGCCTTTCCCTGTGAACTGAACCTGCTACAACAACTATTCTACATCTACTAACCCAAGAACTCACATCCATTCTTTCGACGGTGGCCATACCATCACAGTCTCATGTTCTGCACACATCTCCCTATACTGTCCAGATTTAATTTTCCTCTGAGGTCATCAAATCTAAGCCTGTCTTTAATACTCACATTACACATCCATCATATCATTCTCATATCATTTCTCTCCATTGTGCGCATGTCCTCAACCCTCACTGGACAGGTTTTACTTCCATGCATGATCACACTGCATACACATTCTTGATAAACTCTTTCCTTGGTCGACAGTAGTAACGCTCTGTTGGTTAATAATGACCGAAGTTTCCTGAATTTACTCCATCCATTCCTAACTCTTGCAATCACACTAGCATCTGCTTCTCTCTATGCTCCAATGGTATCACCAAGGTAACAAAATTTCTTGATGACCTCAATAGTTTCGTCATCCAGATGTACTCTGTCCATATCTGAGTTCTCATTTATTTCCATTGTCTTGCACACAAACTGGTTATCCTCTCTCTCAACCTACCAGTAATTTCACTGCTTACAAATACCCAAAAAATTGAATTGCCCCGATTCCTTTTCCACAAACTGAGTAGGGAAACTTTCCTCTTTTTGGGAGATTTCCGACACTGCAACTGACGAAGTGTAAAAATAATAACAACTAAGAAGAGGACAACTGTCCTAAACATGTAAATAATGTAAAGAAAATAAAGTTATTTCAGATTTTCAACAATAAATATACACTTATTTATACTTGGCAGTACACTGGTGTGCCATGGCACACAGTTTGGGAACAAATATCCTAGGCATTTGATACACAGTGAAGTTATATTAAAAGAAAGAAATCTTCTGGTTTTATATTTTTAGCGCTAACAATAATGGCTGTCTGCAGTGTTTTATTGATTTCAGTGTGTCTTTATTCTGTTGTTTGAAGAGAAAATCAACGAGGAGAAACAGAGCCAACACACAAAAGCTGGGCAGAAACAAGGACTAAACCATATGACGCTAACTCTGTCGTCCATGTATTGTGTATGTCAAAGTACAGATGAGAAACTATATTAATTTGAGCTTGCTTATATTTATGTTTCTGTCTCATTGCGATAATATCTATCCTCCTTCTTATTCTATCTGTATCCCGCTCCTGTCTCATTCTGATTGTATCCCCCCCCCCTCCCCGTCTCATTTTGTCCATATCTCGCTCCTGTCTCGTTCTGATTGTATCCCCCCCCCCTCCCCATCTCATTTTGTCCATATCTCGCTCCTGTCGCGTTCTGATGATCGTATACCCCCCCCCCCCGTCTCATTCCCTCCGTATCCTGAAACCATCCTCCCAGGCATTACCTTGGGTGTGTGTGTGGGGGGAGGGGGGGTTAGTGTAGTATCTGTTCTGTTGTCATGAGACCATTCTTCCAGGTACTATCTCTTCCTTTGGGGAGGGGAGTGTAGTATATATTCGTTCGTCATGATATCATCCTCCTAGGCATTACCTCCTCCTTTTTCTCATTCGGTCTATGTCCTTCCTATCACACTCTTTCCCCTCTATATATCTCATCTCATTTATTCTCTTCGTATTGATCTCATTCTCTTTTTCTCACTGTTTTTCTAGTCCAACTTCCTCAGTTTCTATCTCATATATAGATGTGTGTGTGTGTGTCTGTAATCACACACACACACACGTACACACATTTATTGTGTACCTTTATTTCTATCTCAATTTCTTTTTCTTTATTTCTACCTTTTATGTTCTTATCTTCATTTAACAGTGTAAACATCCCTTCCTCTCTTGTTTCTAACTTTTCAACACTTTAATTTGTAGCGATGAAATGCCTATTTGACACTTGAGAGTAAGGGATCTACATAGTGGTTCTTATTATTTAGTCATTGGCCCTTAAAGGGCTGTGGTGGTATAATAAGGAATTGATAAATACCTGTGCCCAGTGTATCAGTTCGACCCATCAGTACTTCTCCCCCTCCCATCTTTCATTCTCACTCTCCTTTATTTGAACCACCCTAACTTGAGATCAAGCAAATCTGTTATACGATGCACCATTTTGAAATTTAGTAAATGAAGGAAGCAAATACACTGTGTTCGGTGATATGTATTCAGATTTCAGTATCATTACTAGTAAGAATTTGTTTCCTCCGGTCACATATTTTGCTACTATATATATATATATATATATATATATATATATATATATATATATATATATATATAATGTAAATGTTGAGTTTAGTAAGCAACAGCTAATTGTGACAATTTCTTGTTGACGTACGTTACCCCACCCCTACAAAGGAGGTAATGCCCAGGAGGATGATCTAATGAGAACAAAACATATACTATACTACCTCCCCCAAAGGAGGTGATAATGCCTGGGAGGATGGTATCATAATCACAGAACAGAAATTACACTACTCCCCTCCAAAAAAAGAAGGTAATGTCTGAGAGGATGTTATCATGAGGAACGAACATATACTACACTACCCCCACCCCAAAGGAGGAGGTGATGCCTGTGAGAAAGGTATAACAGAACAGATACTACACTACACTACCTTCCCCCCCCCCCAAAAGGAGGACGTAATGCCTGAGAGAATGGTCTCATGACAACAGAACAGATACTACATTATCCCTGCCTCCCCGAATTGAGCAATGAAAGATAGTACAATACTGCATTAATAAAAGTAATAGTATAGATTCGGCTTCAGACAAATTTCCATTAGTAGTAGATTAATTATTAATTATTATTTTGATATTGCATGATACTTCCAGAGTTAGACGCAACAGCTAAAATGAGATATTTCCTCACATTTACCCCCCCCCCCAAAAAAAAAATTTAAGTAATGTTATGAAGCTATATAAAAAAAAATCAGACTAACATCAAAAAAAAATTTAAGTAATGTTATGAAGCTATATAAAAAAAAATCAGACTAACATCAAAAAAAAAAATTTAAGTAATGTTATGAAGCTATATAAAAAAAAATCAGACTAACATCAAAAAAAAATTTAAGTAATGTTATGAAGCTATATAAAAAAAAATCAGACTAACATCAAAAAAAAATTTAAGTAATGTTATGAAGCTATATAAAAAAAAAAAACGGACTAACATCAAAAAAAAAATTTAAGTAATGTTATGAAGCTATATAAAAAAAAATCAGATTAATATTTTCAATGCTGAACAAGTTATTGGTGGATGCTTGAATGTTCTCAAAATATGCAACGAGGAAGTAGAAGCCTTTCGTGAAAATTCAGATACCACTGATCTCCGTGAAATGATAACAATAGGTATTAGACATCAATTAATAAATATTCCTCAAATTTCTGTTTCTTTGGAATATTTTAAAGGGTTTTTAGGGAGCATAATATGGGAACAATTTCCCATTTGAAAAGTCAAATATTTCAGATCTGCATTAAATTTGATCCATAGTCATTAGATACTAAATAAGAAAGATTCCTTGAATTTCAATTTCTTCTTAAGACCCGTTAAATTTTTAGATATTTTCTAGAATCAAAATCATGTAATGGATTTTGATCAAAATTGGAATAAGAATGTTTATGTTTATGAAGATTGATTTTACTCTTCATAAGAGGACATAAAAGTGGTGCAAAAGTGTTCTGTTTGGGGAATTAATTTTACCCATCCTGGGACGTGTATTCTAGTCATTCATCATCATATTCGGTTTAACGTCCGCTTTAAATGCTGGCATGCATTGGACTTCTTTAAGAAATTGGCTTCCAAAGTAACCCATCTCTGGCAAGTTCTTTATTTATCTCTCTTACTCTCAAGCCCATTCTTATTCTTTTCCTTGGACTTCCACTGTAAACTGAATCTGCTACCTGAACTGTTATACATCTACTAACCCATTCTTTCAACGTTGCCATACCATCAAAGTCTACTCTTCTGCACACATCTCTCTATAATGTCCAGATTAAATCTTCCTTTGAGGTCATCAGATCTAAGTCTGCCTTTAAGACTCACATTACACATTCATCGTATCATTTTCATATAATTTCTCTTCATGCAACGCATGTCCTAAACCTTCACTGGCCATTCAATAATTTAAATTTCTAGGTTCATGTACATTAATTAATATAATGAAAATCTAACGCTCTAAGACGATATGAACAATTGGCAAGAGAAAAGTAAAAGATTCTTTGCAAGCATATTTGTCTTCAAAAAACATGATTGTACTAATTTTATAGATTGGAAAAGTGCATCAAATAATCTTGTCATTAAATCTCTGCTACACTAACCCTTGTCCTCGAGTGGTCTTTGGGCCTTGATAAAATACCACGGGGCTGCTTCCCAGTTGACTACAGCATGGTTGTTTTTCGAATCCAATGTTAACAAATTCTTGTTGAGCCATTCCATTAAGTAATCAATTGCAGTCTGCAATACTTAAGGTGTTTGTCTCACCATTCACCTGACACAGACCTTTGGCCTCGAGTAGTCTTTGGGCCTTGATGAGCGGTGATTTATTAGTGAAAAAAAAAAATCATCTATATTTCTACTATTATTTATGATAGTCTCTGCCATGTCATATCGCAAAGCAATTCTTGTCTGCAGTGCAATATAAGCATACTTGGTGCATCACAGAAAGACAATACCTTGAGCTACCGGATGATTTTAAACCATTGTGGATATATTTTAAGTAAGGGGAGTCCATAGAGTAAATGTGGTATTCTGGTGACTACTGAAGTGAAAACGATGGACAAATGGTGAAAGTATGGAAGTAACAGTGCAGGGAAGAATGGATTAAAATATGTCTAGTTAAGAATAGGATCGACAGGGTAAGACCAACGACCCCTCCCCCCACTCTCCACACTTTTGATGGCCTTGTGCCTAATTTGTAAAATTTGTTTAGCTTTTCGTTTGCAAATAAATAATTCAAAGTGTAGTACCTGTTTTCTTCTCATCCCAGGCATTACATTCTCCTTTCGGAAATGGCGAAGGAATTACAACCATCCTCTTCTCCTTTCAGAGGAGAGATGGGTATGCCTGTCATCTGGAACGCCCTCATTCGTAGGAGAATGCCGATGGAACTGACTGGTTTATTTTTACAACCAAAGCAGGGTGCCCCTTTTTGGGGAGCTAGATTCCCACTATAAAGTAACCTTGTGTCTAACTTTTGTGGAAGGCAGGTAAACAAATCAGGCCAGGATTAAAGTCTAGTATCTATTCTGCCAGGCATTACCTCCACTTTTCATAAAAGGGATAGGTTTTATTGCCTGTCGCCTCAGATGCTCTCGTCAATAAGAATATATTGATTGGACTGACCAGGCTATATTTGCAGGCAATTCAGAGTGGCCATTTTTGGTGAAGTGTCAACCGGACTACACACACATTTTTATTCCCATCCAGAATGCCCATTTTGGGAGAGCTGGATTATTCCCCCATATTAAAAACATGACTATGTTTTTAACTTTGCCCTCATGGGGGAGGCTGTACACATGCACTAAGCTGCATGTTTTAGTGATGCATGTGAATGGCAGACGTTGCAAATGATAGATGTTCAGTCAAACAAAAGGGGGTGGGCACAGAGGAATTGGAAAATATCTCTGATTTTGTATTTTGGGCCACACAGAATCTTATTACTCTTTGAAATGAAATAAGTGCCTCATAAAAACAGGGAATCATACTGAGACTGAAAAGTAATGTTCTAGATGGGCTCCCTGATAATCCCTATTGAGTAGGCTGTCTGGCAGTTATCTCTAGTGGATATCTCCAGCAGTCAGCCTCTGGGTGGTCGAATGGTGACCAGTGAGAAAGACTGGAATCCAAGATTTCCAGTCAGGAAAAGATTCCAGGAGATGGGAATGGGGAGGGGGAGACCTGGCCCTCTGGACATGACACAGGTGATCAGTTGGAGCTGGGTGCCTCTTCAGGCAAAATGGGTCCATTGGGGCTCTTAGCTAAAGAATTGTGCTGATTGGACTTTAAAAAAAAATCTCATTCTGCAAGTCTGCTGTTCAACCTGGGAACACGAGTTTCATTTGTAATCTCCAACAAATAAACTTGTTTATAACCTGGACTTGTGGCCTTGCTTAGAATGAGAATTCTTTGTTGCAGCACTTGAGTCAAACAACAACTTTGGACCGACACAACGTGTGTGACGATCGTGGCCAGTGCAGTGAACGCACTCATGCAGTTTCACAACGCAATTAACTATTAAGGACTATTACAAGTAAGGAGAAAAAGCTGCGATATATTGCAAAACAGCGATTTTTATTATGAGTTCAAAAAAAGTGGAAAAAGGGCGGGTTGCATAGAAATGAGCAACAGATAATTAACGTGTATGTTTACATATACAAAGAAAACAGAAAGGCATGTGCGATGAATGAATTATGGAGACCTCGTCATTTGTCAGTCAATGTCGCCATAAAAAGGGGGTAATGAAAATCTCTTTTATGTGCACTTGTGCAGGTGGTGTTGCATAAAGAGAAAGAGGAACAGAACTGTTAATTTTTGTTTATGTACGTTTGTGAGTCAGAACCTACTGCTTTTGTCTATACGCATATACGTCTGTGAGCTTATACATGACTACTGTTATTGCTGCTGCTGTTAATATTTTTTTTAGCACCAAATTATTGTAATTGTGAAATAAATGCTTTGTCTACAGTTCCAGAATAAATTTTGACCAGTTCACACCTGCTTTGATGTTTTCCTTCATTCGATCTGATTTCGTATTTCATTTTACTTCCAAACATCCAACAATGAATGATTCAACAAACTATAGTGGACATTAATTAAAGTTAACAAGAACCAACGTTTTGCCTCTTCAAGAGGGCATGGTTAGACACAAGATAGTTTTTATTAATGCGGGGGAGGGGATCCAGTTCCTCAAAAAGGGAACTTTGCACAAGGAACAAAAAAATATCATGTGTAGTATCTGTTCCATCCCGGGAGTAGCCATTCTCCCAGGCGTTATCTCCTGCTTTTGGAAAGGGGTTGGAGGTTATTGCCTTTTGCCTGATAGGTGACCTCATAGAGTATTGAGGTGACTATACAAGTTTGTTTGTTTCCCATCTGGAGGAGCTGGGTTATCCCCCACGTTAAAACCGATGTGTCTAACTGTCCTCATTGAGGGTGATTAGCAATTATGATCTTTGAGGCAGTACTTATGCGCAATGTGACACAAAGTTGTTTTACGAGGGGGCACTTGCAAAAATAGCCGAGAACGAACACGTCAGCATTCAACTACACCTCCATCCCGAAGGAGGAGGCAATGTCTGGGATGGTGCATATCCTAGAATCGAGCCGAACCAAGAATAGAGACTGGAGCCACGCAGGATGATTCCAAGGCAAACCTCGGCTGGTATGAACAGCTAATGCAGGAACAGAAACTACACTGATTTTATTTAAACAAAAACCGTGATCCTGTGTGGTGATGATATTAGTAAAGTTATTAAGTAATTACGCACTCGAGATGGACATCCTCACTTCTAAACAATGTGTACTCATACGATTTTTTTTCCCATTCATGAAAACTAATTATGAACACAAATATATAAATGCATGGGTTCCTGGTCTGCGGTGACATACGCATAGAGATTACAACTAGCTGCATTTATTAGTCGTTGCCCAGATGGAGGGCTTAGAGAAAAATAACTCAAAATATATTATATCTGTAAACATACAGAATAGTTACCACTCGATAACTCGTAAACTAAAAAATACAACACATAATTTATATCAAACACATTAGAAGGCAATTCTCTACCTAACTTGTAAAGCCTGAACATTTATAACACTTTTTATTTCAGACTTTTTCTATACAATCTGTCTTCTCGACACTGGTGGCCACAACATGCTTACAGACCTTGGCCAGCATTCAATGTTGAATGTCGAGAAGACAGATTTTATAGAAAAAGTCTGAAATAAAGTGTTATGAACATTAAAACTTTGCCAGTTAGGTAGAGAATTCCAATTTAATGCGTTTGATATAAATTATGTTTTTTTTTTTTATTGTGGAGGGTGTTTACAAGAGTCTGTAATAAAAAGTATTATAAACGTTAAAACTTTGCGAGTAATTCCAATCTAATGCATTTGAATGTTAATTGTTAATTATTTGGGACTTTTATCATGATACTTATTTAATGAAATCTAATTAAAAATAACAATAGAAGAACTCTTGAAGAAAAACCTACATTAAAAAATAAAATACATTTTTTAATTATCGTTTGGTTATTAAATTAACTGAATTATATCTTATATAAATAGGGATTTTGTCCGTCCGTCCGTCAGTCAGTTTTTTTTAAACGTAATGAATACATTGCGAAATAATGGAGAATACTGCATTTAGCTAATCTAATATTTCAACCTAATCTACTCTAAATATGAACATATGCGAATCTTTCCTAAGTGTATTAACATCAAAACCTTTAAACTTAAATATAATGATACAGTATATATAGTAATCTCTAAACTCTGTCAAACAAAACCTGCTTTTGCACATTTAAATATTTATTTTCTATTTAAGTTTCTAATAAATTAATATTATGTGATATATATTTATAATTGGTATTTTCAAATTTTATTATCTATTTATAATATTTTCCTTGATTATGATATTTTTTTTTTTTTTTTTTTACATGGTTCACCCCAAACAAGGCAGGACGCCACTGTAAACGTAAGGGGCTACTGAGAAAAAAGGAAAAGGGGGGGGAAGGATTGGTGGTTCAGCTTAAATTGGGATCTGAGCAGCGAGATGTCTGTTAACATTAGTTTTAAATTTCTGCATGTCAGTACTGTCGGGGAAACAGGGAGCAGGGAGGGAGTTCCAGAGGCCAGCAGCACGAGGAAAGAAGCTATTTGAGTAGAATGCTCTCCGGCATCTGGGGACCTCTACAGTGAATGAATGAGATTTAGTAGAATGTCGAGTTAGTCTAGTGAATTTACGTCGAGGGGGCACCAGAGCAGCACACTCATCGGAGCATAATCCATTGAAGTATTTGTAAAACAAACACAAGGATGCTACATTGCGGCGATGGGACAGGGGCTGGAGCTTAGCTGACAGTGAGGGACCTATTAGGTTGACTACTCTTTTTTGGACTTTGTCAAGGAGGGAGAGACTAGTAGATGATGCACCAGCCCAGATGTGGCAACAATACTCCATGCATGGGCGAATGGTGGCTTTGTAGAGATACAGGATAATGTCAGGTGTAAGGAGTCCACTAGCACGGTAGAGGGAGCCAACCTTCTTTGCGGCAGCCTTGGCAATGTCTTCAATGTATGTGTTCCAATTCATGTTACCTGTGAAGGTTAGGCCAAGGAGTTTGAATTAATACAATTAGTAAAAGAGATTTTATTAAAAAAACGATATATTTATAAAAACATTTTAAAACTTTCAGTTTCAGGTGAGATAATTACATGAAAACTTCCGGCATTGATGTGAAGAAAACACATACTACACTTTGATATTAGCCAAAAGGCCAAAGAGCAATAAAAATTATTCTTTTGTGACTAGACATTTTTAAATAAATAAATAAAAAACTCGATTTAATCAGAAATTATAAGTGTAGTATCGGTTGTGTTGTCATAAGACTGTCTTCCCCGGAATTACCTCACCCGTTTTTAAGGAGCGGGGGAGGAGAATTCTCCCATGTATTACATCCTTCTTTATATTTAAAACTTAAAAAAAGTTTTCAAATTACTAAATAGTTAAAATTAAAAACTGAACGGATGAAATAGACGTTTCTGTTCAGTGTTCAATTGTACTATAGGGATTATTTGAATACCTCGCTTATTTTGTTTGATTTTCGCACACATTTTGGATGAAATTTATCAATTAGTCTTAAATAGTATTTTTTATCCCGAAATAAAATTCTAATTTATTTTTTAAAGACTTGAAAATCAAATTTTAATACAATGCCTTTATCGCTGGTGACCATGTTGTAATTTCCTATTTTCTTTCGCATTTGACATCTATAAAAAGGAAATATGTTTGACTTAATTTTATTTATAAAAAAATTGTGGTGCCTGCATTTATTTTCACATCTATAAAAAGGAAATAGGTTTTACTTTATTTATAAAAGTATTGTGGGGTCTACGTTTGTGCTTGAAATTCATAAATAAGGTACTTTACTTCTATTTTTTTTTATATACTGGCTGAAATAATATCACGTAATCTATCGTTTTTTAGGACAGGAATTTGTTGTTGTTTTTTATCACGATTATATAATACTCCCAGCCTAGCAAAAATATGCGACCAGAGGGAGCATATATTTGCAAATTATTTCAAATTAAATTTATGTGGCTAATGTTGAAATTCGCGTCGGAGACAGATTGTGAATAAAAATTGTATATAGGCGATAAAAAATCTTTTTTTTAAGATTATGACATGATAGACCTTTTGGTATTTAAAATCTATTTAGTATTACGCATGAAATCTGAAGAAAAACACTTTTTAAATGAGTAAATCGAAAGATTTCCAAGATGGCGGCATCCATGATTATCGTTTTTTGTTATCGCTCATGATGCAAAAGTGTTAAAAAGTGCTTGTTTTTCTTATTACTACGTAATACTAAATTGATTTTAATTCCATAATCTAAAAAAAAATTTTTTATAAATTATCACCTATACAAAATTTTCAAAGAATCTCTTCCCGACGCGGATTTCAACATTTACCATTTATTTATAAGTGATAGATTGCATGCTGGTAAATATTTACAAAATTAATGTTTTTTTAGATTGGAATTTTGTGAAAATTAATTATTTAACGTGAAATGTATGTGTAAGCGAGAGAAACACACGGACGTGCAATAAATTCTCTGATAACTTTATCAATAATACTAGCTGTACCTGCCCGCCGTTGCCCGGGATGCAGTGAAGTAATTTTAATTTTTAGTTATTTGCAGATTTTTAAACTTAAGATAGACCACTATTATATTCTTCAATTTAAAATAAGTTATCCCTTTGCTCCTTTTTTTTTATTTTTAGGTGATTATTTAAAAATGTTTCATATTATTAGCAGTCGTCTGGTCCGGACTAAGTAATTTTCTAAAGACATTGTAGCGAAGTACGTTAGTATATTGCCAATAACACGGTACAACAATAATAAATGAAAATGGGCTTGTCAGAAGCAAAATTTGATGTGTCAGCTTAAATGCTATGTGGGTCTGACTTTGTAAATCCAACAAGATAACTTTATATGTTAGATTAGTATGTAATATACATAATAGTATCCTCCACCCCCAAGTTATATCATCATCCATCGTTGCAAAAGTTTAAAGATAAAATAAAATAAAATTTTAAAAAAATATACCCAGCTCATAGCAGACATGAGCTCACCCTCATATAAAAAAAACATGAGGAGGGACACGGTCGTAGTAATCCCTGATGTCGATAAGCTTTCACATGCTGTGGGAGCTAAAATATTTGTTTTTTGTCACCACTCTTTATGTAGTCATTGTAAAGCAAGCATAGCATTGCGTAGACAAAAAAATTTTTTGTAGAAAAAGTTGTTCAGGTAGTCATGAGCAATAACCCTAAATTAAGCCTACACAACCATAACTCATGGATTAGTACCTTATTCATGAAGAGTCGAATGCCGAGTTAGCTTTTCATCAAAATGTCTTCATCTTTACCATTCGAAAATTGGAAAGTCTTAAAAGACAAACAAAATAAATTTTTTTTAATAAAAAATATTTGTTTGAAATCAAATTTGGGATAATAACTATTTAAATCTGCACAATATAAAATCACAGTCGGAAATATTAGTTGTATACGCAAAGTTATATTTGCATACACAGTCACTGTATACGCAAGCACTTTGTGGGGTGGGGGTGGGCTTTTTTGGTACTCCTGCAGTTTACGGACCGTGCTATTTTTTAGATTGGATTTTCAAGCGTTAAATTGAATTTTTACAGTATTTTTTGTTTATTAAATTTAGGTGAAAGTACAGAATAGTTAACAAAGCCCCTCCTCTCGATGTTAAGAATGGGTTTCTAAATAATAACATTATTATTAAACTACAGAAGTACCGCTATTTTTTTTTTTTTTTTTACCAGAAAATGACATTGAACTAACCTTGTGTCAAACTTGTTTTTTTGAATTACTTGTCATATTGCAAACAAAAATCCTATAATTAAATAATAAATAGTCTAAAAGATTAATAGTTAATAATTTAGTACAGTACATATACTTTAACGATACTTAGTCCCTGTTCACTTGCCTCCCCACGAGGGCAGAGGTAGACAGAAAGTCGATTTTTCATGTTGGGGAAATCCAGTTTCCCCAGAACAAGCACTCTGGATTGAGACAAAAAATTTAATTGCCTCAGTCTGGAAGGATTTCTCCTTCACTGATCGAGGACAGAAAAGATGAAGTATATTACACTTTGCTTTATTTATTTGCAAAAAAATATAAAAGTTACATTTTGAACAAATAAGGTACAAGGCCATCAACATTGTGGGGAAAATGGGGGTTGTTGGTCTGCTCTAACGAATGCTTACTCTTGACCTTTTGGCTAAGATCAAAGTGTAGTATCTGTTCCGATGGATACTGCACCCCATAGACTGGTATTGTCTTGGCCTTCGGGGTTTGATTTACGCCGGTCTATGGGTCTGTCCTGTGCAGTTCTAGGAGGTCCACCCTCCCAGGCTTCGCTTCCCCTCTTTGGGGAGAAGTAAGTTTATTACTTACTGCCTGAGGCGCCCCTACCGGGGAATGCCGACGGGGCTGCTCAGGCTATTTTTAATGGCCAGAGTGCTCACCTCTCGGGCGCTGGCTTTTCAAACCCCACTTTCTCGACCCGGCCTTTGGTCACATCTTTCTTGTGGGAGTAAGATAAAAACTGGCCTTGTGCCTAACTCCTGGAGAAGAGTAAATCAATACTCTTGGTTAGAATACTTGCAGTCATCAAAATATCACATCTACTTATGATATCACCAAGAAATTTTTAATTTTATTCAAAAATATATGTATGTACAAATTCATTCGAAGTGGTGAGTGGGACAAAAAAACAAAAAACAAAACAAATCCTAGCCAAAAGGCTAAGAAAAAGACGATTTAATAGTACTTAGTCATACTAAACCTGTTGACACAAAAATAATAATAATAATAAAATGCTGCATTTCATTATTTTTAATTCTGCGCGTGTAGTTGAATAATATGAAAGAGAAAGAGAGGGGGCATATTGTATAATAAATACATTACATGTGTGCTCTCTCTCTCTCTCACTCCCCCCCCCCCCCACACACACACACACCTAATAATGTATTTAAATGGTGTCGTGTCTGGCCCTGAATCTGGATTATTTAAACAAGGATACAGATCACACCAATTGGATGCTCAAGTACCCTCCCCCTCTTCTAAACCCTCCCATCGTTTTTACGTTTCCCTTTCTTCTACTAAAGAGTTGTATCTGTAGTACTTTCACTTAGTTACACTTGTATACATATATATATATATATATATATATATATATATATATATATATATATATATATATATATATATATTCTATTTTTAAAAGTAGCTCAGTAAATAATACACTTATATTGCTAATAATTGTGCAACTAATGCTACCAACTATTCAGTAAATTGTGTGTAAGTGATCTGTCGTAGACTAGAAATTAGGGTAAATGTTGAGATCGTATGCCTAAACAAAACAGATTTTTATTTTTTAATATTGTTACATGCGGAACCATTTCGAGTTAAAAATCTATTTAGTATTACACATGTAATCGAAAAAAAAAAAACATGTTTGAAATGTGTAATTATGCTAGAATAATCGAGATGTTTACAAAATGGCGTCTTACTAGAACCAGAAGTAGTATATTATGGAACGATGATTTATTTTGTATCGGTCAAGACGAAAAAAGTGTTCAAACATCTTTTTTCCCTAGTACTATGTAATATTAAATTGATTTTAACTCCAAAACGTTCATCATGTCATAATCTTGCAAGTGTACATATATATATATATATATATATATATATATATATATATATAAGAGGTTTATGTAGTTTGCTTGAAGCATTGTTTATTAGTATAAAGAAATGTGATACTTAGAAGGCAATACAATGCAGAGGTGTGACGGATAGACACAAGTTGGAGCAAATAAGACATATAATGGTGGAACAAATTAAATAGTTTCACCCTTAATACAATGTATACATACACATATATATATATATTTATTTTTTTCACAAACACACATATATCTGTTTATCTACACAATGTTACAATGTTATGTAATACCTGCATCAAGATGGTCTGGTGAAACTCTGTATGATATTCTGAAGAAGGAAAGAGTTCCCGAAATATTATATCATACAAAGTTTCCACCAGACCATCTTGATGCAGGTATTTCATAACATTGTAACATTGTGTAGATAAACAGATATATGTGTGTTTGTGAAAAAAATAAATATATATATATATGTGTATGTATACATTGTATTAAGGGTGAAACTATTTAATTTGTTCCACCATTATATGCCTTATTTTCTCCAACTTGTGTCTATCCGTCACACCTCTGCATTGTATTGCCTTCTAAGTATCACATTTCTATGAGCTGTGAAACAGCGAAACAGGCTTATGTGGATGACTATATATATATATATATATATATATATATATATATCGCCTATACACTAATTGTATCCAAATTTTTAAAGAAACTGTTTAGGCACACAATCTCAACATTTATCGAAATTAGTAGTATTTTTTTTTTACAAATGGTATTTGTTCAATTGTAACATAGGGACTGTTGGAATATCTCCTCCATTTCGCTTGGTTTTCAGCAAAAAGTTTTTGCCTAAATTTTAGACAAAATCGATTAGTCTTATATTATTGTACATCTTTGATCAGGAATTTTAATTTTACAATTTTTTTAGGGACCGTGACATTTTTAGCAACCGTTGAAAGTCAATTTTGCCTAAACCATGTTTTAATTTTTTTTAATTTTTATTTTTATTTTTTTTAATAATAATAATAATAATAATAATAATAATCATAATAATAATAATCATAATAATAATAATCATCATAATCATAATAATCATAATCATCATAATAATAATCATCATCATCATCATCATCTAGAGGTTGAGGTGATGAGAAGCTTGTTGTAACGCCATGTAGTAGGGTCGCTGCGTCTGTATCCATCCTACTGGCCTTGCTTGATAAGAAAAAAAGGGTCACCAAGGTTCAGTTAAAAAGACAAACTTCTCTATATTTCAATTAACTTTTATTCAACAATTTAATCAATGCAAAATATGGTCCGCAAAGAGTTATCGAACACAAGGTCGATTCAGCTGGCATGTATGTACTATAGAAATGACTTGGATGAGAGGCGAGTCAGGAAATATGAAGTCTTGTCAATGTGTCGCTCGATTCATCTCGGCGATGTCTCCGAAAGGACTGTTCATAAATTGGCACAAAATGGTTTTGGGCGGAAATGGAAAAAGGCGCACATGCACAAAGTATTATAATCACCCGACATATCACTACATGCCTGTGTTATCTCAATGAACCAAATACCAATCACTACGCTAGTGATTACATGCAAGTGAAAAGAAAATAGATCTTAATTATGTAACTGTTACAATTATTACAACAATTGTTACAATTATTACAATTGTTACAATTATTACAACAATTGTTACAATTATTACAACAATTGTTACAATTATTACAATTATTACAACAATTGTTACAATTATTACAATTGTTACAATTATTAAAACAATTGTTACAATTATTACAACAATTGTTACAATTATTACAACAATTGTTACAATTATTACAACAGCTGCTACTACTACTACTCATACTACTACTTAAAAAACAACTTAAAAGAAAACAATACAAGAACTTACAATAAAAGTACTTCATAAATGTGGTTCATTGTGGAAGAATCCGACCCATGTTGTTATTTAATGGATTGTTAGTCTTGTTGCATGAGCTTTGGTATGAATGAAATAGACGATGGCCTTTCATCTTTGGTGTACCATGTCTCATGCTAACATGTATAATTAAAAATTTATATATATATATATATATAATATTTATAAATAAATATTAATTATTTATTACCTACAGACATCGATGTTTCATGCTAACGCAATCTTCAGTGCAGGAAGCTAATTCCCAACGGTCGGCGGGCGCGAATCCCGATCACAAATCGCCACTGATTTGTAGTCAAGACTCTTAACTCCTCGGCCATAGAGAACTAGTTATTAATTAGGGAGGAATTTAACTTTGTAAATAGCGAATCGGCGGCTAAATTTACACAATGATTATTTAAAATTTCAATGACCAAAATTCAGTCTTTACTCATATCATATGTTTTTGCAATGGCAGAATTGACAATGGTCTTACAATTGTTAAGCAATATGCTACAATTAAATGCAATTACACGCTACTTTTCAGAAACAAAAATAAAAGGTATTCATAAAGATGTTATATTGTGCAGAAAGTTCATGGAAAAAACAGAAAGCAGACACCACTCACGTGATATCCCCCCCCCCCGATACTAGGATGACAGAATTTCAATCGAGCGCCATTTTGAATCTCTCTCTCTCTCTCTCTCTCTCTCTCTCTCTCTCTCTCTCTCTCTCTCTCTGTTCCATAACAATCAGATAAGTTTGTGTATTCTCTATGCGTAGAAGTCTGTGGGAAATGCAAAGAGGCGAGAAATGGAGTATTCAATCCAGAGGATCCAAAATGAAGGTTATCGGTCAAAATTCGATTTATAATAAAGTGCGCATTGCCAAGTTTCAGCTTCCAGGCAAGGTAATGAATTTCAATGGGTTACAAATAAAGAGTTTAAAATGAAGATTTCAAAATTGTTGACACCGATTTTTAAATTTGAGTATTCTTTTTCCATATTACTTTACCATAACAGCATTTTTGTTGGCAGTGATTGTCCTAACTTTAAGATCCTTTTAGCCAAAATAGTTTTGTGTATATATGTATTAATTTTCAAAGTTTCATGTTACCAGTAATATTAACATTATCAATTTTTATCCTCTAATAAAAAGAATTTTTCTTTGAAAATCCATGGGTTTAGGATAATGAGACTCCTTGCTTTTGAATTTCTGATGTTTTAATAAATATTGTATTTGTACAACTTTTTATTTTCTTCATTCATCTTCTGAATTTATTGCTCTATTCACTATATTGAGCTTTCTATTATCACAATAGATTATCATTTAAGGATACATAATTTATCTTTAAATTCGTATTCAATGTTATTTATATATATATATATATATATATATATATATATATATATATATAAATTTGGTATGTGTATATGTTTATATATTTGTATGTACAAGATTCACTCATAAACTAATTAACCAATCATTATTAATTTTTGAACGCATAAGGCATAATGGGTCCAAAACCAAAAATGAAGCCCAATATTTAATATTTAAAATTTAAATAGAGTTTATAATAAATAAAGTATTCAATTCAATGGCGGTCATTTTAGAAATACACAAAAATGGTTTCTCCTTCTGTTCTATGCTATAGGTGAAATATAACGCTTTTTGATTAGAAGGTAAGTTTAAATTTATATAGTAAAGTTAACCTCCACTCTAAAGTTTAAAATATTCCAGGTATTTCCAGTGTATTTACGTCTAATCATACAAATAAATAAATAAAATTGCATTTTTATTTTTTCCATTGATAGCATGGGAGCAAATGGTTTAATATACAAATAAAAAAATCTGCATGTAAATTAAATAAATAAATAATATATATATATATATATATATATATATATATATATATATATATATATATATATATATATATATATATATATATATATATATATTTACCTATAATGGACTGTCTGTTTCTTATATATAAAGCAAGAAAAAAATACCCGGTGGCTATAACTTATCTTTAATATAAATCTATTGTAATTTTAAAAACTAATATTTTTCATTTAATTTATCTCCCTTAAAAATTAATGAATATAATATTTTAAGAAATGTTTTGGTAATTTATCCTTTTTTTTATTAAATCACTTTAATTAATTACCGTTAATATCGACAAAACTATTGCATATATATATATATATATATATATATATATATATATATATATATATATATAGGAAAATAAGACAATAAAATTACAAATGAATAACACCAAACATTAATTTATTATAAACTGTTCAAAATATAGTTATGCCAATTAGGCATACAAATAGCTGTGTTTAGGGTTTTGCTCTCTACTATATATACAGTATTTCAAAAGACTGTTTTATGATTGATTTAAATAACTGTAGGCCGTTTTGATGTTAGTATAGATGTGATAAATGAAAAAATAACTATCGCATTTATTGATTTAGATAGAGCCAGTTTTCCCCGATATCTTTGTGATTAATATTTTTATTTTACGATAAGATACATAATTAAATCATCAGTTTATAAGGCAAATATATTGGTCTATGTTATAAAAAGTAAAAATTGTATTTTCCGATCGATTTTAATATTTTATTATTTAACCTGATCGATATTTTATTTTTGATTAGTCATAAATAAAGGAAGGCACAGGAGTGTTTATCCTCACATTCAGAAGTCCTCCCACTGGCACCCATAATAAATTTAATAACAGACAATTTTTCAAGATTCGCTTGTAATCATATTTCAGGCGTTTTCATTGGCTTATTACTCTCCTTTTTTGATTAGCGGTTGACCCACATTCAATTATAGAGAAAGAGAGAGAGAGAAGGGGGTGGAGGAAGGAAGAAAGAACAGCAGCCGCTGCTTGTTCTTGTTTAGGTAGTTAATAGTGTTGCCATTTCCAAATTGCATCGGTGGCGTAATCAGTTAGTGTGCTGTACTTACAGACAGAGGTTACGAGTTCGAACCTAGTTATGGCATAAGAATTTTTACTCTGAGTTTGTTCCAAAATGAACTTTGATATTTCATATAATATTAAGCAGATTGCTTAGTTTTATGTTTATTTTATTTTTTCGTGTAATCTACGTAATTTATGAAAATTAAGACCTCGTCAAACACGGGATAACCCTGCTAGTGATATAATCAAATTCTAAGTTATTTGATTCCAATCACCACGGAAACTGCTGCGATAACAGATAGTTTTTCCCCGCTTGCTGCTAAGCGTGCAATATGTGAACAATTGTTCGCCATTGTATTCAAATGACAAAAGTTGATGGCGGCGCAAGAAAGTGAGAAACATGAAGTTTTACTGCACAGCATACATGTAAAGAAGAAGAGAAGAATGTTTCATACATTATTAACATAGAAATATCATATAGCATATTTTATATCTAAACTAGCAGGGCTACCCGGCGTTGCACAGGGCTATAAAAGCAAAATAGAAGAGGTTATATTAAAACTTCTATCTCTCTACCTCTCTCAATCTGTCTCTCAATCTTTTTCTCTTTCCTATTTTTCCACATCCTTCTCCCCGAACCCTCTCTCACCTCCACCCAGCCCCCATTTCTCTCTTATTTTAACGTATTGAAAATAATAATAATAATAATGTAAGTCATTAACCTCTCCTTTATATAATAAATAACATTGGAAATGTCTATTCCCCCTCCCCCTCGAATGAAATCTGACCAAGTTGACCCCCATAAAAGTGAATTTAAAAAAACAAACTTGCTAGATATTATTCGCTCAGGGCAACACCGATCAAGAATATACCAACTTTGTGGGTGTTTTGTTTTGTAGTTTTTTTTTACTTTTACTTGGACACACACACGCACACTCACACACACTCACACACACACACACACACACACACACACACACACACTTACAGCTGTCCTTTATATGATAGAAGAAGATGGATAAATGCAAAAGTTTGGACCACTTCTCGCACTAACGGTAAAGTGAAAACGTACTATTTCAAGTTAATTCTAACTTTGCACAATATAACAATAGACGTACCATCTTTTGTATATATGATATTAGTCACAAAGTTAACTAATTTGCATATTGGTTTTGAAAAAGGACATTTTATTAATTAACTATTATTTTTTTTTTTTTTTAATTCAATGATTGTTTTAATTTTAATATAACAAATAGTTCTATTTGGCAATATTGTTTTTATTTCCTGAATGAATTTTTAGCATTTGTGTTCAAATGTTCATTTCTTTAGAGTGACCGACTTCATTTTCAACAAGTTGCAATCCTTAGTTGCAAAAAGAAAAATCAATTTGCGTTTTCACTTGCAATTTAGAAATTCCAAATTTCAAGTGAAACGGCAAATTGATTTTTTTTCTTTACGGTCATATTTAAAAGATAAATATATTCATATCGAAATTGCCGAAATTTTAATCAATATTAATAAATTTGGAAGAATTTGTTTCGTGTTATGAATGAAATGTTTATTATTTTAAATTAATATTTCAAGTATTTCAAGTAGCAAACTTTGCGAAGTGATAGCGAGCCGGGAAAGCCAGTTAGAATTTATATAAAATTGTCAAACCTAACTGGCGCCGTTTGTTTTACCATATTATTTTAATTTTCATGTTAAATTTAATTAATTAACATGATTTAATTGATCATTAAATTATTAAGTAATTGCTGTTAAGGTAATGTCTTTTAATCTTTTTATACATGAGGCTATGCTAAAAAATTTAAATGCCTTTCGGTAAATTTGGAGATGAGAACCCAAAGCCCCACACACACACACACACACACAAAAAAAAAAAACAATTGAGATTCTACTTTTTTAGGCGATTACGGGTTAACCCCTTGAAAAACTTAGCAGTAAAAAAACAAACAAACCAAAAGGCAACAATTTTAGGATGGGGGATCACGTTCACATATAAATTTAACGTAAAATAATCAGTGTCAAGAGAAGGTTTTTTTTTTTAGGGTGAGGGGGGCGCTTTTCAACTCAGACTTAAGGTTAGTGATAAGTTTAAGGGACGAGTTTTAGGGGAGGGGTGTTTTTACTAACTCTTCAGCATGAAAATCTCCCCTTTTCCCCCTCCCAAATAATTTGGTTAATGCCCTAATAAGCAAAAATGGCCCACAGATAGGAGATAATTTTACATTAAATTTATATGCAAATAATTGTTTGTTTTGTTTTTCTTCTTCTTTCCGACAAATTTTTGTAGGATGCTCGCACGTAATCATCTAAAAAAAATTAGAATCTCGTTTTTTGGGGGGGATATCTACAATTATATATATAAAAAAAATGATAATATTTAACTAAAACCAGAAAATGTTTATATATAAGATTAAACTAAAACCAATAAATGGTTACATATTGTTCAAACGCTATCTGGTCGGAAGGTGTGTGCTCATTTTACATTAAATTTATATGCTGAACTGATCCGCCACTCTAATGTCAAATATATTTATTTTTACTGCCAAGTTTTTCAAGGTATTTACACGTAACCGCCCACCTAAAAGTAGAATCTCATTTTTCTTTTTAGATGGACTAGCTTATTGAATGTAAATAGCTTCCAAAACTTTTAATCTTTTTATACATGAGGCTATGCTGAAAAATTTAAATGCCTTTCAGTAAGTTTGTAGATGAGAACCCAAATCTATCCCCCCCCCCCCAAATAAATATTATCGTAAAATATCTGATTTTCTACTCGATAGTGCTTGGCCTTTTGGCTGAGATCAAAGTGTAGTATCTGTTCCGATGGATACTACACCCCATAAACTGGTATTGTCTTGGCCTTCAGGGCTTGATTTATGCCGGTCTATGGGTCTGTCCTGTGCAGTTCTAGGGGGTCCACCCTCCCAGGCTTCGCCTCCCCTCTTTGGGAAGGAGTAAGTTTATTGCTTACTGCCTGAGGTGCCCCTATCGGGAAATGCCGATGGGGCTGTCCAGGCAATTTTTAATGGCCAGAGTGCTCACTTTCTCGGGCGCTGGCTTTTCAAACCCCACTTTCCCGACCCGACCTTGGGTCACATCTTACTTATGGGAGTAAGATAAAATTTGCCTTGTGCCTAACTCCTGGAGAGGAGTAAATAAATACTCGATAGTTCAAATGCTTTAAAATTCCTTTTAAATTTCAAAGAGCCGCAAGTAATTCATTCTTTTTTTTTTACAACTATTACCAAAAGATTAAAATGTCTGACTTGTTTACGAAGAAACTGAAATGCATTCTGGTGGATTTAATTCCGTAATTAAATTACTTTTTAAATAGGATTCTAAAAAAGTTCGTTTTAGTACTTTACACAGTTGCATTTTTTATTTCAATAAACAATCGATTAATAGTAAATAAAAAGGTAAACGTGAAGTTTTCGAGCGAGATAATTTTATCGGGAACGCGATATGCAGTAGCTCAAAATTGTAGATTTTTGGTTGAGATTATGACATGCTGAACGTATTGGCGTTAAAATCAATTTAACATTTACGAAGGGAAAACACTTTTTAAATTAGTACATATTAGTAATTAGTACATATTCTAAAATATCAGCTTATTTCCAATATGGCGGCATATCCGATAAAAAACGGAATGGAAACGGACCCACGCAAAGAAGTTGTCTTTTAGTGAGTTATATAAAAAGAATTTATTTAAAAGTATTAAAATATTTTTAAAAATAGAATTATGTTGTGAAACAAATATTGTTATGAATATTTTCTTCGATATCGGCATTGCGCTGGTGATTTGGTGCGGACATGAAAACAGATTCTACCCCAGAGACCGTCTGTCCGTAACGATGAAATCTCAATATGCCTAACAGATACTGTAATGTATAGTTATTAAATAAAAATTTATATTTATTTATATATATATATATATATATATATATATATATATATATATATATATATATATATATACACACACACACACACATTGGTCTAGTGTGAGATTCGAACTCTGAAAAATGGCATAAAACTGAACTGAAGGCGAACACTTATCCACCCGACCATCGAACAAACGATTTTTGTTTTGTCTTTTTAACCTACTTATACTAGTGTTTATGAATTTTGCGTGAGGATATTTCAGCATGAATTTAAAATGGTGCTATTCTCTAAAGTAAAGAAAGAAAACTTCCAATAATAAAAAATGGATGTCAACTACGTTCGATGATTTGACTAAAAAAAATCTTAACTTATTTTTATATGTTTATTTATTTATTTTTCTTACTGGTAATGAAAAGGTTCGGATTATTATAAGTTGTATATTGTTTGGTCAGCTGGTAAAGGAACGCTAAAAATGGCGGAACATTTGTTTCAAATGTTATTTTTATGTAATTTTAATTTTGAATAATGAGGTTTTAAAAAAGGTCCAAGAACTTCTGACATCAATAAGAACATCAGCTAGAAGGTGCTGATTTCAAACATGTGGTTAGTTTGACACTTTGCTTTATATATATATATCTAAATGATTAAATGCGATTTTTTTTTTTGTATTTATCATTCCTATATTACAATCAAAACAAGTTACTCTAATTTAAATAATTAATACACTATATCATTTCGAAATACTCTATTTATAGCCAAGCAAAGTCGCAAACACAATCTTTTGTTTACCTAATTTGCATAATTATATTTTTAAACAGTTCAAAATGAATAATTGTTTCTTGTTATTGGTTTATAATTTGATCGTCCAATTTGCTTATATATATGGAATAGTTTTGTTGGTATTACCAGTAATTAATTAAAGTGATAATAACAAAAATGACAAAAAGTTGAAACTATGTTGATTACTTTTCAAAGGATGTGCGCCTCCTCCCTCCTGCAAGGGGAATGATTTCTTTTGACAAATTATTTATTTCTCATTCTCCTCCACCGCCTCCACAACAATCGACAAGCAAAACAAGCTTTTGTTTTTTAACTTAGCTAATTATTTTTATATACCTCATTTTTAAAGCATAGTTTTTCCTAAAAAAGCAGCATTCATTATTCCTGGTATAGAATTTAAAACAATTTTATAACTGAACACTTTAAAAAATGCTTTTTTTATTTATTTCAGCATTTAATTTTCGTACATTTTACAATTTTTGTGAAAAATGTTTTATTTACAAGCTACCTTTACACTATTATGTCCAAATTACGAATTTTGGGTAATTACATGTGAATACCATGAAAAACCTGATGATGATGACAACTTTAACATTTGTCATGAAAAAAAAAAAGGCCTAATCTTTCTAAATTACAAGTAAAATTCTTTTTATACTATTCATTAAGTCTTTTTTCTGTCTTTATTAATAAAGGGGAAAAGCACAAAGTAACCATTTCGAATTACTCAGTAATATCAAATTGTTTTATTTGACGAATCGACGTTCCACTCTTTCATTTATTCATTTCATTATTGAACCAGTTTTTAAGGGGAATTAATTTTCATTTTTATGCTGAAACAAAATCAAATTCATCGACTTTGAATATCTTAAAAGACCATATCAATTAACCTTTTTTGTTGTTGTTTTTTTTTTTTTTTTCAAAAAATAAAATTTGACTATGTTCATGTACAGTAAATTTCCCCAACATTGGAATATATAACTACGACAATCATATTTTTGTTGTTTTTCTCCAAATTACCAAAATGTCAAATGGAAATGATTTTTTTCTATAAAGAAAACTACTGTCTCAGTAATTGCTGCCCGGAGGGCGGGTAGTTTTTGCTAGTATATATATATATATATATATATATATATATATATATATATATATATCAGTTAGAAAAAAATAACTCACGTCAACAATCCAGTCATTTCACGTTATAATAATGACTGGATTGTTGGCTTGAGTTATTTCTTTCTAACTTCTATTATTGCTCTGTTTTTACATTGAGCTCTCCGACTCAAAATTTCCTACAGAATTTCCTCCCCCCACTATATATATATATATATATATATATATATATATATTAGTATAAATATTTATTTATACAAACATTTTTAGCTACATCTGTGCATACATGTTTCAGCTGCGACTTTATTCAAAGTCCAGCTTCCTCAGGCCACGGCAAATATTTGCTATGGCCTGAGGAAGCTGGACTTTGAATAAAGTTGCAGCTGAAACATGTATGCACACATGTAGCCAAAAATGTTTGTATAAATAAAAATGATACTAAAATACAGCTCTATTTGCTATTGATCACTATCTTATAAACACTGTAGCTCCATTGGATTAACATCTATGAACCAACAACCATACAAACTCACACACACACATACACACACAAATATATATATATATATATATATATATATATATATATATTAAAGAGAAATATACAAAAATATGAAAATTTATAGTTAAAAATTTATATATATATATATATATATATATATATATATATATGGTAAAAAATGGAACTAATATTCCAACGTAATGAAAAATGTAAAAAGGAAAACCAAAAATATTATTTATGTATTCATCAACTTAATTTCAAGACTTCATCAGGATGATTGGTCTGAAGAAATTAACACACAAAGTACTTTGTGTGTTAAGGGCGGTGCATCTTAAAAACATTTTCCTACTTTTTTTATTAATTAAAAAATATATTTTCTTATAAAAAAATATGGCAAATGTAGTATGGTTAACAGAGCAAAAGATCGAAAACAAACAAAATATACAATAAATAACTTTTACCAAACGCAGAAAAATTTAGTTTTCTACCAACCTGTATAATTTTAAAGTCGGGAAACTGATTGTAAGATTTATTTCTGAATTTGTTATCGTCACTTTTACTTAGCCAAACACGAGTAAATAAGAACTGGCACTCGATTTTGTTTAAATATGATTGCTAATTTCAGGCTTAAAAGATAGTAAATAAAAAAGGGGTTAACCATATCACTAACTCTAAGTCGGGGAGAGAAGGGAAGTTGAAGTTAGGGTTAGTTGGAAGGTAGATATTTTATTTTTTTTTACTATTTTTTAAAGAATGAAATACCAACACAAACACATGATCAACCATTTTGGATTTTTTACTCTCTCCGAAAGACAGAATATCAACGAAATCTTATATTGAAAAAAAAAAACAAAAAAAACTTAAAAACACTTTCAGAAGTTTAAAACTATACATATCGGTAAGAAAGTACATTTTATTACTTTTGGTAACAGTTATTTGTTATATTTTTTTTTCTCCGATTTCTGCTCCGTTAGCCATACTACATGATGATCACCAAAAATATACTTTTGTTGAAACATTAAAGAAATATTTAAATTAAAGTTACTTTTCATTTTTCTGGCCATTTAAAAAAAATCTTTTCAGAATTTTACATCACTTTTAAAACGAAGGAATTAGTTGATGTTCATTGCTTCAAATTTCTTCCGATACTGTTTCGATAGTCAAGGTGCATTTTACAAGACATTTACATCTTGAACAGAATTCTTTTTGTAAATAAGGACAGTTAACAGCCTTGGTCTGTTGAAGACACGTCACACCGCGAACCATCATGAATTGACTTGGCTTCCTTTGTCTTTTTTCTTTTACTTTTGTTTACCCTAAACACGGCATACCACCACTGAGATGTTAGAGGCTACTATGAATTAGAGGCTACTATGAATTAGAGGCTACTATGAATTAGAGGCATCCTAAGTGAGATTGTTGTTTGCATTACATTTAAACTTCTGCATGTTGGTACAGTCAAGGAAAAAGGAAGCAGGAAATGAATTCCAAAGGCTAGCAATTCGAGGAAATAAGCTATTAGTGTAGAAAGCCCTCCGGCATCTGGGGACTTCTATAGTTAAAGGTTGGGATCTTGATGACTGACGGGGTTATCGTGGGTATTTACGTAGAGGGGACACCAGCGCAGCACACTCGTATGAGCACAGGGATGCAACATTGCGGCAATGAGACAAAGACTGGAGCTTGTTAGATAGTGTTGGACTTATTAGGTTAAAGACTATTTTTTGGACCCTCTATAAGAGGGAGAGATTAGCGGTTGGTGCACCAGCCCAGATGTGGCAACAATACTCCGTGCATGGACGAATGGTGGCTTTGTAGAGATATAGGATACTGGCAGTTGTGAGAAGTTTTCTAGATCAGTAGAGGGAGCTCACCTTCCTTGCAGCAGCCTTGGCAATGTCTTTTATGTATTTGTTCCAATTCATGTTATCTGTGAATGTTAGGCCGAGGCGTTTGAATGATGAGCTCTCAGGTAGAATGCTATTAGTCATGGCAATTGGTGATTGAAAAGGTTTCTTATAATTGTTGAAGGAAAGGAGCTTTGTCTTAGTAGCATTAAATGTTACCATCCATTTATGACACATTCCACTACAGACTGGGGATCATTTTTCAAGGATTCAGTCATTGCCTTTGATATGTGTGTGTTCGTTTTCTCCACATGTTGGGAATAGAGCGTGGTTTCACCAGCAAATGTACCCATCTCAGACACAATTTCATAAGGGAGGTCGTTTATAAAGATCAGAAATAATAACGGTCCAAGTATCGACCCCTGCAGTACACCCGCATTAATATTATATTGTTTAGATGTACAACCATCAAGGACAACCTGGATCTTTCTTTTGACTAAAAAAGTTTTCATTATATTAAATACTCGTCCAGTAATACTGTACAAATTAATTTTCATGAGAAGACCTTCATGCCAGACCCTGTCAAAAGTCTTGGATATATCAAGCGCTACTGCCCTAGCTTCACCAGTGTATGGGTAATATGTTCCCAGTTGACTGTTAAGATATCCGCAGTAGAATGAGCTTGCCTAAATCCATACTGTTAGTCAGACAAGAATTCAAGCATTAATGAGGTGGTGTACTATCGTTAGATTGATTAAGGATTCACCAGAATTCTTGAACACTGGTACCACAGAGGGAATTTTCGAACTACCAGGGAAGCAAGATTCGGCAAGGCATTTGTTGTAGAGTTTAGAGGGGACAGGGGCCAGCTCAGCAGAGCATTTCTTTAAGACTATAGCAGAGATAAGATCAGGTCCACATGCCTTGGAAGTGTCAAGGTTTTTTATATCTTGGACTTGGGAAGGGGTAATGACCAAATTGTGAAATGTTGCTTCAGTGGAAAGTTTGGGAGGGAGTGATTAGTGGAATCCAAGGTGGAGTTCAACACGAACTGCTGGGTAAGCAATTCAGATGCCGTGTAGGCGACATCATGGTGGTTGGATAGCGATGGAATTGTTGATTGCCCATTATTCACCACACTATTATAGATCGAAAGTTCATAATTTCTGTGACTCAATGCGTTTTCTGGTCATCTCGGTATATCTACTCTGACCTGCGGCTATTTCACTCTCGCAATCATTTCTTGATGCTATAAATTTTTGTGTGATCGCCTCTCCATTGCCGCTATTCCTAGAAACGCATTGAGTCTGCTCTCGGCCTTCCAAGCCAGCACAACATCCGATGAAACTTTCTGATACTTGCAAATTAGTTTCGAAAAAGGACATTTTATTAGTTAACTATTATTTGTTGTTACATTCCTGAAATGACATTTTCTCCTTTTATATTATTTTTTTTTCATTTGTCATATATTTAATAATTTATTAAATGCTTTTAAATAAGAAAGAAAGAAAACTTTTTTCATATGATGTAAATCACTTTCAAATGCTGAAGTTTGCGCCGTAAACCTTTTTTTCTGTACTTCAAGCCAGAATCAAAGTATTGTATCTCTTGTCCTCAGTCAGAGGAGACACTTTCGAGACTGAGACAATTCAAAAAAAAAATTGTCATAATTCAGTGTTCCCCTCTTTAGGGAGTTTGCTATCTCCAGTAAAAAACGATCACGTGACACATTCAGCATTGGGGGGGGGGGGGTTAATAATAAGAACATCGTATTGGGCATATTTTTTTTTGTATATATATATATATATATATATATATATATATATATATAAACGTTGTCACGGGGATTTTTTTGTAGCCGTTGGAAATTCGAAAGTGATTTTTTAGGATTTTTAATCTTAATTTTAATAGTGCAATCTTAGTCTATGGGAAACGGCTTTTTCCTGCTTTTCTATTTCTTTATTAGGTGAAATTGGATGAAAATATGTCTTAATATTTAGCTCATATTGTATAGATGTCTAAAAATCTGTGTAGTCTAGTTTATGTAATATTGTTGCATACCCCCACTTAGGGTCGCGGTGGTTCTCATTCCGTATACTCGTCCTGGAACGGGCCGTGGCAGTCCTCGCCTCGGGCCGAAACAGTTCTCGTTTAATCACTCATCATTTTTAACACCATAAATCATATAGTTTGCATACCTTTAAATTTCTCGTACCCTCTCTTCTTTCCTCGTCGCGTGCAGGGTGCGTGTTGTCCAGTGGTTGAATTCTTTCTTCTTTCTTTCTGCCGAATTTCGCCGCTACAACAAAACTTCATGACCGACTCCGAAGACAAACAATCTTTTAAATTTAATTTCTGTTTTATTTCAGGCGTTAGTTATTTATCGGCTTGGAGATATTCACCAACGTCGAGAGAGATAGACAGAGAGCAAATTACTGCTTTCGTAATTACTTATTAATTATTTCCTTAACCATTCGTGGAGGGGGGAAAAGAAATCTTTCGCCTGTATTTTCTTAGGGAAATATTTCCCTTAACTATGTTGCAGACTACATGGTAAAAATCACGTCTGATAGGTTCGCCTCCAAAACCCAGACTGCTAAAACTCGCTTCTCACGAATAATGAGTGACGTCACGGATCCCTCGCAGGTGCACATTGACCCTTGATCCGAGGTCTTGTCACGCGGTGACCCTGTCACGTCTGTGAGCTCCGACTGTGAGAACAGGCCCTATTCTGCACTCAACTGCACGGGTCCAGCCGCGCTAATTCGCGCAAGTCAAACCAACGATTTCCAACAGATACATCCATTCCCATAGGGCCATTATCCAACAATATGTGTGTGTGTGTGTATATATATATATATATATATATATAATACAAAGGTTATCACGGGGATTTTCTCGTAGCCGTGGGAAATTCAAAAGTGATTTTTTAGGATTTTTAAATTGGCAAAAAGAAAGTAATTTCTGGCTAGAATTAAAGTGTATATTAGCGGAAAATGAGTATTTCAGTATTTCCTGAAGAGGCCAAATATTCTAGAAAATGGCTCTTTTTTAAATGTTTTTTCTTAAAATAAAAATGTTGAAAAAAGTGCGCACCTAATGGAACAATTTTTTTCTTCTTTTAGAAGAAAGTTATGAATGAATTTTAAACGTATGGACGTTGTAATTGTATTTTGTGTTCCCTATTTATTCGCCTCCTCACGAGGGTAAAGTTAGAAACAAGGCCGGTTTAAAGTGAGTGTGTGTGGGGGGGGGGTGTAGTATCCAGCTCCCCCAAATAGGGCACACTGGATTGAAATATAAATAAAAACTGCCCCAGTCGAGAAGGCTGTGTCCTCTTCTGACCGAGGACAGAAATAATCCTTGTCCGAGGGTCAGACCGTATGTCATTCATTGATAAATGCTAATGAATAAAAATATACTTTCAAACACTAACAGACTCCATTACTACTGCTATTACAACTACTACTACTACTACTACTACTACTAAACTTACTACTTTAGAAAACTTAGTTTCACCACGAAATCTAAGTTATCTAAATTTAATACACACATATACACACACAATTTAGTAAAATGTAAAAGCGAAAATAGATAAAATTATGTAAAGTCTATCGGCAAAACAAACTTTTCTTTTTATTCGTGCACGGCACTGATTATTGCTTCATAAATGCATTGCAATATTCAGTTTTACATTCTAATAAAATACACTACTTTTATTTTTATTAATTACTTGTTTCCCCCACGAATGAGGGCGCCCCAGGCGACATGCAACATCAACTCAGAAAGAAGGCGGTAATGCCTGGGGTAATGGCATCCTAAGACCTCCTGCAATTTGGGGGTGATTATGTATTTGATCGGTACCAAATTCCTACACTGAAAAACGTTAGATCATGTGACATTATTTTAGCCGGTGTAATGACCTCCTCCTCTGAAATTACCGTGCGCTTTTATTTATTCGTTTATATTTAAGTAAATATATGTTGTTTTTTTTTAAATTGTTCGTTAAAAAAGAATTATTTTAATATACAAACTAAATTAAGTAAGGTTATATTTCGTAAATATTTTTTTAAATTGTTCGTTGAAAAAAAAAATTCTTTTATTTTGTTTTGTAATAAATGTAGTTATTTATTTATGAAACTCACTTCTTGTTCGTTTGTATTTTCTTTGGCGAAAAATTATAATTTAAATTGTTTTCCGTTCTCCGTTCGCGTTCAAACTTGCGATAAACGAATCTATAAAAGCGCACGGTAATTTCAGATGACAGGTCATTACACCGGCTATAATAATATCACGTGATTTCCATTTTTTCGGGGCCAGAATTTGGTACCGATTAAATACACCAGCACCCAATTTGGTTCTAGCCGGAGGTTTTGCAGTTAAAATCTCATCGGAGGAGAATTTATGGAAATGCACGTGTTACAGCTGAAATTATAGACAATATTTCAAAATGTTTTCGATAATGATTCTATTGTGAATGAATTTATATTTTTATTAATTTGTATTTTTTATCGAATATATATTTATATTTTATCTTTTTCATAAAAAAAATTTAAGCTTTAAAAAAATATTTTTAATATTAAATAAAGACATTTTGTTTGATTTCAGAAATTTAACCTCAAGTAAAAAAAAATCTATTAACATTTTTAAAAAGGTAATTTAATTTTAGGTTATTTTAAAAAAAAATTTTTATAGAAATTTTTTTTTTTCTGCGAATTTTCCACTGAACGACGTATTTCAATATTATGCTTGGCCTTTTGGCTAGGATCAAAGTGTGGTATCTGTTCTGATGCTGCACTTGATCTGTTCTGTCGTTGGTCGCCCGATCGGTGAAGGGGAAATTTTTCTAGACTGAGTCAATTTTAATTTCTGTCCGAATCCAGAGTGCCCCTTTTGGGGGAGCTGGATTTTCCCCACATTAAAAACCGATCTTGTGTCTAACTCTGTCTACGTGGGGACGCAAATAAATAGGGACTGATATTTCAAAAGTGAAAGTGGTCAAAACCGATCTTAATAGAGAGAAGGAATAAGCAAGTTTATTAGTTTTTTGTTTGTTTCTTTTTAAGATAAAGTATTTCCGTGGGGAAAAAAGAAACTGTCATACGTTAACGCATGACTTCTACAGGTTTAATTCTGATTCCCACTCTTTCTCCCTTAGCCTCCTCCCTCTATTCCTTCTACTGACATTACCATTATTACTACTACTACTACTACTACTGGCTGCCACACACACAATACTATTACTACTCTTACTGCTACCGCCACCATCATCGTAGCCTGCGAAGAACATCTAGAGTAACTGGCTATAGTTACTTTTAGTTGGAAGGTCCCCCTGTTCTGTGTCCCCGACCCGAAAAAAAGCTCCGCATAAGAAAGAAAAGAGATCTAAGATCTCAAGTTAGCTTTATTGTGAGAGAAAGGGAGGAGGAGGAGAGAGAGAGAACGAAAGAAAAATAAAGCAAGAGAGTGAAGAAGAAAGAGAGAGAGAGAGAGAAAGAGAGGGGAAGAGCGCCAACTAAAGAAAATACAAAACTTGTCTATCTATTCGTCTGTCTGTCTGTCCATCCATCCATCTGATTCTTCGACGGTATCCATATTCTTCAGTGATCGCGAAAAATAAATAGCAAACAAGAACAACACATTGACACCAACACACAAAAAAAACATTGACTTTTTAAGAAAGATTTGGTCTGCCGCCCTTTTCTTTTTTTTTCTGTGTGATTATCAATCTCCTCCTCCTCATCTTAATAATCGATAACCAAAGCCCAGCCAATCATGACTGATTCTCCGTCCAAGAACGGCACATCGGAAACTGGGTTTTTCATGCCCACATCCAGCCCGGTTAAGCCAAGGGTCAAAACTTCCATGTTCAACGTTGTCAACGACTGCGACGAGAACAAGTCCTTGCAATTCGGAGACAATTCGAGAAGGAAGCGACACGTGCCCCCACCGACCGACACGTCCCCTGAAACGATGGCCTCTGCACTCACGAACACCAGCAACGATACCCCGACACCATCGCCGGTCAAGGAAGAGGTGACGGAAGAGATAGCCCAAATGGAAGTGAGCACGACCCAGGCCCAACCAGTACTTCGAATGTCCGATGGGGTGAGCATCACGGCGATAAATAATAATGATTGTGATGATGATGGATATTGCTAATCATCCCGCATCATTATTATCCTAAAATCTATTTTAAACCCATCCTCATCTTCTCCCGATTTTATTGTTACTTACTAAAATCCTGTCTGTAGTGCCAGATCATGTGGGCCCATTTTTTTTTATTTTGGTCCAGGTCACATCGGCCAGTCTTGTTAACGCTGTTGTATTGCTTTTTATTGCATGCTAGACACAAGTTACATGTTTATAAGGAATATATGATAGAATTTAACGAGAATATCGGTCAGTGAAGGAGAAATCCTTCAAGACTGAGGCAATTTAAATTTTTGTTCCAATCCGGAGTGTTTCTTTTGGGGAGCTGGATCCCCCCCCCCCACGTTAAAAAGCGACCGTGTGTCTAATTCTGCCCTCGTGGGGAGGCAAGTAAATAGGAACCTGAAGCTGCAAACAAGAAAGAAAAGTTAACGAATTCCTATTTGTTGAGTTTTTTTGTTTTTTTTATCTTTCTTGCTGGAATTACGAAAACAAATTACAAGAAAAACGAAATGATCACATAACCAACTCTACAACTAACTTGTCCGAGTTAAAAAGAAAAGAAGTAACAAAAACCAACATTTTAATTTTATTTTTACTTACTAAATTTACCCGGCGTTGCCCGGGTGCAGGACTGAGAAAAATATAATTCAAAATATAGTCATTTATTTTTTAAAGGATTTAAAAAAATTGTTAGTTTCCCTTTCTTATAGTGTTGATTTTAATAAATATTCTATTAAATAAATAAAATAATTCAATGTTATGTATAGGCGAAACACAGGCACACGAGATCTTGTCTGATAGTTTTATTAATATATATTTTTTTGGTACTTCTACAGAATTTGAACCGAACTTTTTTTTTATAACCCTAACCTAACTCTAAAGTAAGTTTTAGGTTTGGTTCGGTTCAAATTCTGTAGAAGCACTATTTCAGCAGATTATTTTATTTATTGTGAGCGAGTGATTTATTAGATTCGGCCGTATCAAAAAAAAAAAAAAAAGAGGGTGCCTTTGATCATATATATTAACATATTAATTTGAATCATTTTGTTTTTTTTTACTTAATATACTGTTTTTGAGTTATTTTCAAAACTGCAATGTAAGAAAACAAATCCTATTCACATTAAGTATGTGGTAAATTGTTTTAGTGAAATCGGCCACATCGTACCCAAGTACCTGCCATTGTTATTCATCGGCATGTGCGCTCTCCTTCTCTTGGCAGAAAAAACCCCATCGGTCCTTCCTTTAATGATCGTTGCTATAGAATTGGTAGTAACTTTAGTTATTGTGAAAAGTTCAATTATTGATAATGAGAAAATAATCTTGCATTTTCTTATATTTGTTTTATGATTATTCTTTAATAAGTGAAAAAAAATACGCCTTTTGAATTAAACTTTTAAAAAAGTTATTAAATTAAAAAATATTCACATTAAGTCATAAGAACATCTTCGCAAATTAAAAAACATATTTTTTTTTATTTATTTAAAAATGGACGGCATTAATAATAATAATAATAATAATAATAATAATAATAATAAACTTTTCAAATAATTGCCAGTTAGTTGCATAGAAGAACCGTATTAAACGCCAGTTTTAGGGGGTATCATTTTTGCGTGAAAGACTATTAATTTATATTCTTTAAAAATCTTGTCCATTCTTTTGATTGCAATCTCTTGTAAGAATCTGAGTGTATTTATTTATTTTTTTATGCTCAAACTCTAAGTCTAACGCAGTGCACCGACGACATTTTTAACGGGTTTGAAATTATCTTTCGTCTGTGTCACCATTTCTATAGCAGACGTCTGGACCCAGAACATTTTCTTCTATCGTTTTCTGTTTCGTTTTTTGTTGGACACATGGCTACATTATTGTATATCCTGTCATGCTAATTAAACTCTGTTGTCTTTCTTTTTAATATCGGCACCAGATAATTCCATGAAGTTTAATAATTGCAATTAAAATTAGGGTAAAGTCTGTGAGTAGCAGGTCAAGTTTTAGAGTTGGTTATGGCTCAGTTAGAAAATACCTTTTACTTTGTTTTTATTTTGCTATGGGAGATAAATTATGTGCGTTTTTTTTTTTTCAACTTTTTTAGACGATTACATTCGGACTTAGTGGTTAAAAAATAGTTAACTGCCATAAAAAAATTAGAATGGCCTGGAAATCTGGGATCATTTTACATTAAATTTATATACGGAATTTATCCCTCACTCTGAATTCTAAAATAATTGTTTTGTTTTTTTTGTCAAGTTCTTCGGAGTGTTTCACATGTAATCGCCTAAAAAAGTAGAATCTCGTTTTGGTGTAAGAGAGGAGTGGTTTAGCAGAGTCTATTAACATACAAATTTACCGATATATAAATAAGAAAGAGATAATAGTAATTTTTTTCTTCTTCTTTATCTTCATAAATACATGGTAACGTCAACACCTGGCAACTAACACATCTGTCCAAATCGAATGTGTTAACCGACCACTCCTTTTTTTTTTGTTAAGAAAGATATATTTTTTGGAAATTCAAATTAAATTAGGATATTTAGAACGTTTCCCTGTTTTTGATTGATTTTATTTTCAATGAGAGTGTATCCGTGGAATTGGTAACCCTTCAAAACTTTATTTAACTACTACTACTCTCTCGATGCTGCATCGTTTATTTTTGCCAAGAGTATTTCATGTTAATGTTGGATAATGTTATAGCTTCTCTGCTAAAAGTTCTTAAGTTTGTTCATTTAAATCTTTGGTATTTCTATAGCTGGGAACCCGTATTGACCCGAATGTTTGCGATTTACTGAACAGATTTTTTCATTTTTCCCCTGACTTAAGGTTATGGTCAATTAACCCCCCCCCCCCGTGTTAAAGAGGGGTTGAATAATTTTCTTTGGTACTTCTACAGAATTTAAATCGAACTGTTTTTTTTTTTGTTTTGGTTTTTTACTTAGCCTTAACTTAAGGTTTTAGGTTTATTTCGACAAAATTCGGTTTGGTTCGGTTCTAAATTCTACAGAAACACCTTTTCTTCAAATCATTAAATGAATCAACTTTCTTTCTTTTTAAACCTAACCTAAACCAACCTAGTTTTGCATTCATGCTTTTGTGTCGTCTGCCTCTACATTTTTTTTTGTTGTTGCGGCTTTCAAATCGTAAACTACTTCGGCGATTTCCAGTTTATTCCATAAATCAATCGGAAATATTAGGGTCGATATAGGCCCTGGATATTTTTTTTTAGTCAGCTTGTTTTAATAGATTATCTAGCGTGTTTATTGTTTGCTAATATTTTTCTTGTATGAGCCAAGAGATTACTTCCTTTTACTACTACTACTACTACTACTACGACGACGAAACTGATGTTTCTGTAGTGTTTATTTAATGTTAGTATTATTTCAAATCCTTTAAGAAATATTAGTAAAATAGATAGCGTCATATTATTACCCGTTAAAAACGTAATGATCCTACCAGTTACATACAAATTCTAACTCTTGGTGTTGGTAACATTACTAGCTAAGTAACTAAAACCAAACATAGGAAAGACCCCTATTTACTTGCCTCTCCCCACGAGGGCAAAGTTAGACGCAAGGAACGAAACAAAAATAATAAAAAAATAAAAAGAATTAAAAAAAAATGCCCAAGAGAATTTCCCATCCTCTTACCAAGGACAGAGCAGATACTACACTTTCATCCTAGTAACTGTTTTTGTTTTTTTTATCTATTTTTTTTTAAAAGAAAAATTCATAAAAATAATAACAACAACAACAAAAAGCCATACCCAACATCAAATCATGGAAATGCTACCTCAGTAATATTGAGGCAGCCGCCCTGTACACATTATTATGCTAATAAATACTACCCCCCCCCCTTTGTATATAAAGAAACATAATCTCAAGTTACTATTTAGGGATAAAATGTTAACATGCGCGAATAGACATTAATTATGGTTTATTTAAGGTATGATAGACATGGGGGGGGGGGGCGTATACTTTTTGTCATCCATCATTTGAGTTTTGTACTTTACGGTAATCCGGAATTAAAAAAAAGGTAAAAAAAAATTCGATCTTTTCATTCGTTTAATCCAATGCACTGATTATTTTCCTCGTCGCATATTTCACAGTTAAAATATTAATCATTATTCACAACAAGCTTTATCTCAGTCGTCTCTCCCTTTTTACTTGCCTCCCCACGAGGGCAGAGTTAAACACATGGTCGGTTTTTAATGTGGAGAAAATCCAGATCTTCAAGAAAGGGTCACTCTGGATTTGGACAAACATTAAAATTGCCCAAGTCTAGAAGGATTTCTCTTTTTCATTAACATCTACTACGATCGTCATCCATTACAGTGGAGTAATTTATTTAGTAAGATATGTAGTTTCACTTCACCGGTTGATAACACTATAGCTGCACATTATAGTAGTAATCTATCGCATTTTTTTACATTTAACAGATACAAGTTAAAAATGCTTCTTTGAATAATTACTTAGCTTTAAGCAAATACTGAATGTTTCAGTCTTTATTCTTGTATTGGTTGTAATATACACGTTACATATGATCAAAACGATTATTGTATTTACATGCCTTCGTACATTTTCCAGCGTTCACTCTGCTTTGAGACATCAAGCGATACATGCAGTTCACTGCGTAACAATTAAATAAAACCCAAATGCTTCGTTACAACAATGAATATGCAAAACACATGATCACTTTATACTTAGTATATTTAAGTGTTCATCATTATCATCATCATATTTGGTTTAATGTTCGTTTTACATGCTGGCATGTATTAGACGGCTTGAGAAATTGATTTCTAAACTAACCTATCTCTGACCAGGTCTTTATTTATCCCTCTTTCTCTCAAATCCATTTTTATCACTTCCTCCATGTTTTCTTTGGCTTTCCCCTGTGAACTCCACTAACCCAAGAACCTTCATCCATTTTTTTCAACGTGGCCATACCATCAAAGTCTACTCTTCTGCACACATCTCTGTATACTGTCTAGATTTAATCTTCCTCTGAGCTCATCAGATCTAAGCCTCTCTTAAAGACTAACATTATAAATCCATCGTATCATTCTCATATAATTTGTATCCATGCAATACATGTCCTCAACCTTCATTGAACAGATTTTACTTCCATACATCATCACACTGGGCACACATGCTTGCTAGACTTTCCTTGATTGACGGTGGTAAAACTCTGCGGTTTAGTAATTACAGAAGTTCCCTGAACTTACTCCATTCGCTTCTATTAATTCTTGCAATCACACTAGCAGCTGCTCCTTGTGCACCAATGTTATCACCCAGGTAACAAAACTTCTGTGTTTTAAATAATTATTGTTTTGAAAAATATCATTACAAATTACAATATTAAGCAAATTTGTACTTTTATTTATTTTTTTTGTATTCTATATAATTTGTGGAAATTAGGAAGATGCTAGGTACCCCCGTTATATATTTTAGGAAGAATAAACACGTCGCGCTCAGTTATAAGATCAATATTTATTAATCATATGTGATGCTGTATGGCAATTAAGAAATTCGGTCGGTGGGGGTGGGGAGTCTGTAAAGTGTACTAAATCCTCAACTGAAAAGGTTTATACCTTTTTAGTTTTAATTTAAAAAAATAGCTACAGGCAAATAATCAAGAATTGTATTGACTCCAAAACATTTAACACATTTAAAGTGTTAAATTTAAAGATTACCTAATGACGGTTGATCTCCACAAAATTAATGTTTTTTAAAACTTAACCAGCTATATTTTCACACAGTTTACACCATTTAATTGTTTCGAATTATTTAGGGATCCAACCCCCTTGAAGTTATTGAATGGCTTCAAAGTCTCTTTGCATTATGAACCTCTTGTGAGACAGGTATGCCAGCTAGTCTTGATAAAAGTTAATCCTCTGATTGTTAAAGATTTATAAGAAAATATGTAAAGTATGTAATGTTTGAGGTTATCACATGTAAGCTACTCTAGCAGGGCTACCTGGTGTTGCCTGGGGTCATGAATAACAAAATAGAAGAGTTTTTAAAAAGTGTGTGTAACACCTTTCTTTTACCCCTCTTAGCAACTGGTTCAATATAATAAGTAGAAAGAAAAAGAACTGATTGACGGTTTGACCTAGTTTCAGTGTTTTTTTATAAACAACAACCAAACAACCAGTAAGAATGACCCCCCCCCCCACATACACACACTAATTTGGTCCCTGACAACACCAAGGGAATAAATATGACAGTATTTTATTTCAATCTTTTTTTTTTAACCATAACAAATTCAGAGTCACAGTGAATTTGATTATCTAGAGTTCTGCACACACAGAATTACGACTTTCCTTTGTATAGTAGACGAGCTGTACGTACCCGGGTTTTGAACACAAATTAAAAACAATTTAAAATTTGAGTTAATTTTTAAAAAATGAAATGTTTCCCATTTTATTTTTTATTATTTTGTTTCAAAGATTATATGGAACTTCCTATCTGTGGAACACATTACCACGGTACTGCTTTCCTGCAGACTACAACAAGGTCATCTTCAAATGCAATGTCAACAAAACACTTGTCATAAATCGGTGCCATAAATAATCAAACTTTGTTCATTCCATAAATTATTTTCAATCCTCTCATAATATTCTTCATCATTAAACCGACAATTTATCCATCTCGTTAACCCTTATTCTCGAGTGGCTTTTCACCTTTATAAGTGGTGACTCATAAGTAGGAAATAACAAACAAAATTCTGACAGGAATTTTATCAAGGTACCTCATCTCTCTATACAGTGATATCTGTGTTCACGTAACAGATCTATACCCTTGTTATTACACTTTCTGTAAATACCAGAATGCTAAAACCTATGAGTGTAAGCCACTGAGAAACAAAAAGATTTTATTTGTCATAGAACTACAACAATTCCAGAGGCAATGACTAAGCGATTCTTGCAGAACTTCAGGGTGAGACTTAAGGAGTGTTTAGCAAGGCGAGAGAAAGCATTTTAATGTATCATTTCTTTTAAAACTTACTAATACATAAAAAACAGAATGGAAAATATTGTTCTTTTATTTTAGGAAAATTCGATTTTGAATAAGAATTAATGTTGTTTAGTTATTTATGTTCTAACTTGGTGAGATCATTCTGTCAGATCATGTATTATTGATTGGAATCATTTTAAACATCATATACTTAACAATAATTAATAGTGAAGGTATTACAGTCGAACTAAAAGTAGATTCAGCTCAAGGTGGTGACTCTTCCCAAGCAGCATCCTTCTGTTGCACCAAAGGAGGATGGGCAGAATCAATCCCTGATGTTTGTGCTGCACCCCAAAAAATGACGAGTGCCAAGAATGATGAGTTCATTTTTAACCTTCCCTGAGCATTGTTAGGTATTTCACATTTGAACTGACTGTGTCATATATAGCCTTATGGCAGGTGAAAAAAGCATTATAATCAGGGGTGTGGAGTTAGTAGCATAAAGACTTTACTCCGATTCTGACTCTTGAATTTTTTTACTGTCTGAGATCGATTGCTGAAATTTTAAACCGATTCCTGATATTTCAAACGGTCCGGTTCAGAGTCTTGAAAGTTTGAATGGACGGGTTCCGGTTCTTGAAACGCTGAAAAGTCTTAGTCTGGTTCCAGTTCTAGAAACGGTGTAATGTATAAGCCTGGTTCTGATTTTTGAAACATATGAAAGGTTCAACTCCGATTCCTGAAGTTTTAAATGGTCCGGCTCTGATTCCTGAAATTTTGAAAGGTCTGGCCCCATGTCCTAAAAATTTGAAAAGTCCAGCTGTGGTTCCTGAAAATTTGAAGCATCTAACTCCGATTCCTGAAAATTTGAAGGGTCCAGCACCTGCTGAATTTGTAAATTACTTCGTTTACGCTTCACTCGCTTGATCTTTCTGGGTTTTTTACTTGTAGTTTTATAAAAATTTAATTGTTCAATTAATAATTTAATGACCAAACGATACTATAATAATTGAATTTAACTTTCAGAGTCCTATTTTACAAAAAAAAAAATAGCTTTGTTAAAAATGAAAAAGAAAATATTGAAAGTATTTATGACTTTGAAAACAGCAGATCGATTTTATTGACAAATGCAAGTTTTACAATCAGTCAGAGAACTTCTTAGCTGTTAATGCTTCATTGTCATTATTCCTAGAAAATTTCATTCTAATCGGATTCTAACCATGGCAATGATTAAGTACAAATTTTCGAAAAAAAATCGAAAAAAAATTCTAGATTGAAAGAAAAATCACTCATTGAAATATGCATTTGCCTTTGTTTATTCAAAGTTACCTGTTTCTTCATTTATAGTAATTTGTCAATAATTGTCAAATTTATCAATTAGCTCATCGTAATTCTTATTATTTTGTATGTAAAACACATAGATACATCAAACTAATTTCACAGGAGAATTTTCCCTCGGTTTTTAACTGCAACATCAATTATTTTAGAAAATTCACATCGTCTCCAATAAAAGGACCCCAGTTGCATTGGCTTTTTTTTTTTTTTTTTTGGTAAAGAACTGATTCATGATTGAATGACACAAGGGGTCCTAAGAATCTTTACGCCTCTAGCAACTATTTGGTGTACACATGATCGTTTCAAATAATTTACTACTTGAATGGTCATATTTAATTCACAATGTCACAATTAAATTTTTTTCCCTATTCAGCAGTAACGGTATCAGCTCAAAATTTATGTTGCCATCATAAATAGATAGATTTAGATGATTTTAATATCGGAAATTTATTTCCAACAGTATGTTATATATTAAGCTGCTTTTTTGTTGATGCTATCATTTCGTCCACAGGGCTAGATATAAGCAAAGAATACCACAAAGTGAAAAATCCTGTACGAGTCTCATTTTTTCACTTGATGGTATTCTTTGCTTATTTTCAGCCCCATGGACTAAATAATCGCTTGTTTAATAATATTATCTGCACAAAAAAGAAAAAAAGCAGCTTAATGCATAACATACTGTATAGACAGTTGTGTGCAAAGAATGAATTGCTCACTGCCTTCGATGATAACCATCACACACACTAGTCATAGCTCTGCCAACTTGTGTGCTGCATCTGCAGTGGAAAAGTAACAGTGTGTATCCCAAACAAGCAATTGTAAACATACATCCGAGACAGTGAAATGAGCCACACCCTGTTATGCAAATGATTTGTTTTGATGACCAATCAATGACGTTTTGGGCTTAATATAAGCAGGCATATCTGCTATCCCATGGGAGTCGGATACAGGTCGTCCCCTGATCCAGGTTTATTAGGTATTTAGCAGGTTTGGGGCAACAATTTTCGGAATTATTTGATATGTTCATAAAAAAGGATTTATGTGATATCAACAAATAACATTTTAGCCAAATAGAAATTGTACCTTTAAAGTAAGTATCTCAAACCAAAATTAAAAACTTCTTATGTGGACACATAGATCTTTTCAAAATGTAAACAATGATATCAAATTTATTTTGGTAGCGCAATTAGCCACCAAATTAAAACCATTACAAGTTTGTTGGAAATTAGAAAAACTGCTGTCTTGTGTGCTATTAGTCAAGAAGTCAATTATCATAGAGTATAAATAAAAATGCAGGCTTTGAACCGGTGAAAAATCCTTGCAAATGTAAGGCTAGCTTTAATCACAATGGAGTAATAATTATTAGATCAAGCTAGCCTCCATTGTCTCTCGAAGAAACATGCAAAAATGACCCAGAAGTGCAACTTTGAATATTCATATAAGATTCATTTTAACTGCTAACACATTGAATCTTCTTAATATGATTCATAGCGCAGTATAGATCAAGCTAGATTTTTCTTTAATAGTAAATCAATGAAAAAAAAAACCCTCAGATTTGAACCATGTAAAAACAGACGAAAAACACAATTTGATAATAAGGTAAAAATTTCATTCACTAAAGTTTTTAACTTGGATTTTTTTTGTGAAAGACAATTTAAACACTATATTAAGCCCATCATATTGACGAGTGGCCGTTTTGCTTTAAATGGGACTGTTTCTATATTCATACAGACAAACAATATCATGTAATGTGCATGATATTGTTTGTTGAAAAACACCAACATTAAAAAATAAATCGCTCCTCACTGAAAATAGTAACTTAACCTGGAAAAACCTGAAGAAAAAAAACTATTAGTGACATATATTAATATTGTATAAAAATAAAAAATAAAAATTTTATTTGCATGCAAATTTTATCAAAATAACCTAAAAATTAAATGAGTTATCACAAGTTGAACTTTAAGGAAATTTCACTATATTTACCAATTTTTACACACTAACCTCTAGGTTGGTTTGTGATTGTAAATAGTTGTGGGCAGTAACCAAAATATTCAATATCATTTCTACCCAAGTATTATTTGAATGTTTCAGCTGGGTGGTGACCTGATATTAGCAACATGTATTAATGACATTCCTTGAATAAACCATTGTTTTATAATCTAATATGTAAAATTATGTCGGATGGATTTGAAAAGTTAAAATACAATAGCATTGTTGACAGATGAAACTTTGATTCAGATCACCCAACTTTAATTTGTTACAACAACCATGTTATTGGCAATAAACAAACATACTTGGCTACAATTTATCTTTTAAAAAGATACTTAATCTGGTTTGGCAGTTTGCTAATATGGAGACATTCTTAAATAAATAGATAAAAATAAAAATCACCTATGGGGAATAATTCTTAGTAAGTTAGCATTCCTTATTTGGCTTTTTAGCTTAGATACTGAACATACCAAAAAAAGGTGTGGTTATAGAACATAGAAATTTGAATGGGCAAACCATTGGTTTGTGCTCCCACACAGAATGCGAGAAAAAAATGTGTACAGCCATTAAGAATGATATTATGTTGTTGTTTTCGTTAAATATTATTAACTGAGGAATCATTTTGTGTTAAAATCCAGTTAGTATTACGCATCGTCAAACATTGGTTTTGGTTGTTGTTTGTGAAGATGATAAATCTTTTAACACGTTGTCTTTTCTATTATACTAATTAATACTACATTGATTTTACTCTAAAACGTTCCTACTATCAAAATATAAAATAAAATTTTTTTTATATATATATATATATATACACCCACACACACACACACTTATTTTAGTAAAATTTTTGATTATTGTGTGGGAGTACGAACCAATGGGTTGCCTTTGAGTCTAATGGATCCTGGTCAACGACGGATCGGTACAGCTACTAAAAAATGAAATTTTACATTTATTTTGAATTTGTATAAACTGGTATGCAACTATGCCCGCACCCCTGACTGACTGACTGACTGACTGACTGCCTCACCCCCAAACGCATGTGCCATATTTTTTTTTCATCTTATCGACTGTGCAGGAATTTTAGTGTAATTGGTCGCTGTAGAATGAAGCCATAGTCCACAGTTTACATACATAATAAAAACAACACATGGATACCAGATACAAACATTGCATACAAGCGACTTGTTTGACACGGGTGTTTGTATTTGTCCTTGGAGTCTTGTCACTAATGTCTCTACATCTTAGCTAAATATCTTATCTCTCAACTTCAAAATCTCACCTAAGACTAACTCCGTCGTTCGAAGGCCTTTTCTGTTTCTCGCTGTGATTGTTCTCTAACAGCCAGCATCTCCCAAAGATATCTACTTTTCCCTGGAAATCGGAGGCGTCCAGTTTTACTTTGCCTACTTTAGTGAAAACAAGAGATGTTCATTTTCTTTCTCAGCGTTTAGAATTTTCTGTCTTGTTCTTCATCCTCAGGCTGTTAATGGCTAATTGTCATGGCGTCACTTTGTCCATGTAATTCAAAAGGCCTGTCATTATTAATGTCTTTCTTGAATGTATTTGTATTCATTTTCTAGTTTATCTATCCCGGTGGTTGTGGGGGGTGGGGATGGTACTTTGAATTGTTTACTACATTGCTAATTCTGAATACTTATAATGATATGACAGCATTATTCACCATATGAGATGACATCTGGTGTACTGCAGGGATCTGTTCTTGGTCCACTTTTATTTGTTGCATATATTAACGACATTGATGCAAAAAGAAAGCTACAGTACTGAAATATGCAAATGACATCAAGCTGTACCTTGAGATAAAAAAAGACAAATCCTGAAGCTAGCTGTGGACAAATGTACCACCATGCATTTTGGGAGGAAAAATCCAGCGTCCATATACTCCTCCTGCAACACCAGTATCAAGAAGTCTATGGTATAAGCACACTTAAAATTCGCATTATCAGTCTGGAACTTCTAACTTTCTCAGAATATTGACCGCTTGGAAACCGTTCAGAGACATGCAACCAAACAAATGTTCCTGCAATAGTCTGAATGCCTTGTTTTCCTGGACTTGAATTAATTGAAGCTCTGGCGTCTAGCATCTGACTTAGTAACAACCCACAAAGTTATTAACCATTCTCGCCATCAACAACTCAGAGCACCTTTTTGATCGCCACAAAAGTTTTTCTCCCCATATTCCTCAACTATATAACATTTGAGGATTTACTTGTTTCCCACTGCAGCAAGATGTGGCACAATACCAGTAGGTGGGGAGAAACGCGCCCCCCCCCCCATGGTGCACTGTGACTGGATAAAAGTAGCTGTGAACAGAGTCGTCAGCATTCCTTGATAGGACTGCTTCAGGTGATTGGCAAAAAGAGGAAGTAATACCTGGGAATCATATCTCATTCTGAAAAACAAATGTGCTGTAAATGAATCACTCTGAGATGGTTGACAAAATTCAACTTCAAAAAGTCATTTTAAAAGAACTTCAGAGTTAGTCAATAATATTTTTGATGGCAAATCTTGAAGCCAACCCTCAAATCACAATGAGGGAATTTGGAAAATTTTGGAAGTTCCAAAAGGTTCCGTTTATGAACACAGAGTGAAAAATATTGTAATGTAAATAATTTTTTTAAGCATTTCAATGTTTTTTTAATTTACATACTTTCATTGTATGTATGTATATATTTATCTGCGATATAGAAAATACCTGTGAATAGAACTATGTGTTATATTAAAATAAAAACAATCTTTGGAAAAAACAATAAAAACGAATAGTTAATTAATGAGAGTTCCTTTTGTCGTAAACTAGAAAAAATTAAAATGTTAAAAAATTTATTTGTATTGCAATATTTTTACCTCAATAATCATGAACGGAACGTTTCAGAACTTCCAACATTTCTACAAACTCTCTCTTTAAAAAATATACACGGGCAGGACTATCCGGCATTGCCCAGGATTAAATGAGAAATTTTGTGTCTCTTGCACCCAGCTCATAACACTGTATTACATTTTTAAAGTGATGTTAATTGAAATAAATTTTGATAAATTCATAATCTTTAATCCCCACCTAAAAGCCAACCCAAAAAAATCATGAGGGAGTTTGCACAAATGTTGGATATTCCAAAAGGTTCCGTTCACGAACATGGGGTAAATCATATTGTAATATAAATAAATTTGTTTTATTTTAATCTTTCAAAAACGCTATATGCTGCTGCTGTTTTTATTTTTTGTTTTGTTTTTTTGGGTTTTTTGTTTTGTTTTTGAGGGGGAGGAGCAGCAGCCAATCGGACTTCTACACAGAGCTCACTAAAATTTTACTTTGGGATTGTCTGATCTGTATAAATTTCTCCTCATTTGTGATAGGTAGCTATTCGTTGTACCGGCAAGATTGCAGTTGTTTCCCCCTGACACCCAGAGCAAGAAGGCCCAGCGGTCGCATATGGAGTTGGGAAAGGTTTGGCCCAGAACACACAAAGAAATTGTGGGTGTACATGCATAGAAGCTCTGATGCTATCATGTTGCCGCTGCCCCTACCATTGTGAAGACGGGTTGCTACTACTACTACTATTATTACCAGTTGTCGATCAGATCTTATGAGGCCATCCATTGAATCCTGGTTCTTCATAAACCTCTTTTATGGGTCACTTATTGCTCGTTTTCTAGAGGTATATTCAAATCTTTTAGGCTTCTCGAAAGTGTATAGGGTAATTAAATTGACTTGCACCACATCCCGAATCATGGCTGCCCATGTACAGTGCTTCTGAGCAAGATCGCACAAAATGGTCGACAAATCAGGATTCCACTGTTGAAAGCCAACCACCTGTGGACGTGAAAGCTTAACCAAGTCATTCCTGATGGTTGTCATCTACGTCTTCAACTGTCCACCGATAGACTTGCGCTAATGTTGCTTCTCGTCCATTCATTGCTAGAAAATCAATTAATAGGATTGCTTCTTGATTAAAGTCTTCTATATGGCATATCGGAGCCTAACCTGCAAGCTGAGTATTGATAATGTGTAAATTTTTTTTTTTTTAATATTCTCAACGTGTGTATCAATTTTGGAAATATTTGGTTATCAAATTAATATCATGAATTTTGGGATAATGTTACCTAAAAGTGTATACCAAAAAAAGGGAAATTCTTCAATTTTGGGTTTTGTTTCATTCTACCATTTCTGCTTGGAAGTTCAGGTTTCAAACTCTGTTGCTTGTTTTTTTATATATAAATATAACAAGTGATGGGATTTGGGTTTTAATTTCCTCATGTTTTTTTTTTCTGTGGAATCACTAAAAACGGAAAATCCATCTAATAATTTTAAACCGACTGGAAAAAATGCAATTTTAATAGAGGGAATTTATGCCAGGTTTATTGCACGCAATATAAGCATCTAAATATTCTTGTGTTCATCGTCTAGTGGTTTTCATTACCTAACACTGCACACACGTATAGGTCTGGACTATCATGTTGAATTCTTACATTTACCTGAGGAAAGGCTGACAATCACAATTCAAATAAGCCATACTTTTGCATCTGTTAATTTGGTCCAATCTTGAAGCGTATAGAAAAAAAAACTCCAGAAAACTGAATTTTAAGTTAAGAAGAAAAAGAAGGAAAAAAATTCTCTTTCTCTCTCACATGTGAAAAATCAAATTTTACTCATTGTCAAAAAAAAAAATGTGACAGTTTTTCTTTCTAAAATAGAAAGAGAAACTCACATTTTTTTTTAATGGAATACTTTTAATGTTACAAAAACATTTTTTATAATGACACATGATAAGTATTATATTAGCAGATTCCATACAATTAGAAAAATAAAATCAGGTTTATTGTATTCGTTTTTAGCCTATTGCTCATGATGCCAATCAATATATAAATAACTCCCATCATTTTTTATGGGTACTATGCTAGTGAAATTATAAAAGAGAAATAAAAATGTCTTGCGTTTATTATTGCCAATTAAATTCCAACTCCTTTCTTGCATAAACCTGTCATTATTACAAATCTGACTCCCCCCCCCCCCACTCCCGCATCAAAAAATTAATTGCTTGTGTAATCAGTGTATCGTGTCGAGAGTTTCAGTACTAAGGTGTTAATAAGTAAATCATTTATTTTCAGCAAGTGTTTTTTGTTTTTTTAATTAGCGAAAAAAAGCAAAAAAGCAATGGTTATTAAGAAGTCAATGAGATGACGTTTTAAAAAGTTAAATTATTTATAGAAAATTACCTCCAGTCTGTAGTAGAAGTGGTCCAAAAATGGATGGTTACATTCAATGCTACCAAGACAAAGCTCCTTTCCCTTAACAACTATAAGACCCCTTTCCAACCACCGATTGCCATGGCTGATAGGACCCTTCCTGAGAATCCAACATTCAAACTCCTCGGTCTAATATTCACTGGCAACATGAATTGGAATAAATACATGAGAAGATACTGCCAAATCTGCTGCAAAGAAGGTGGGAACCACTTTACCGAGCTAGAAAACTTTTCACACCTACCAGTATTCTATATCTCTATAAAGCCACTATTCGTCCATGCATGAAGTATTGTTGCCACATCTGGGCTGGTACACCAACCACTAGTCTCTCCCTCTTGAACAGTGTGCAGAAAAGAGCCTCTCATTTAATAGGTCCCGCACTGTCTACCAAGTTCCAGCCTCTGCGCTATTGCCGTAATGTTGCATCCCTGTGCTTGTTTTACAAGTGCTTCAATCGAATGTGCTCTGACGAACTTACTGCACTTGTGTCCCCTTAACGTTCAACCAACACGACAAGCAGCAAACTCCCATCCTTTTACTCTAGGGGTCACCAGATGCTGGAAAACTTTCTACTTTGATAGTTTCTTTCCTTGAACTGTTTGCCTTCGGAATTCCCTCCCTGCTCCCTGTTACAGAAATTTAAATATAAAGTGAACAAATATCTTGCTGCACACCTCCCACTTAGGATGCCCCTACAAAACTGGTCCCTTACATCTCAATGGCAATATGCCTCATTTGGGTCGAATAAAAGTTAAATGTTTTTATATATATATATATATATATATATATATATATATAATGAAAAAAGAAAAAGAATGTATGAAAAAACAAAAAGCAATTAAACAGGAAAAATCAAATCAAATGAGAGATTGACCGGAATCGTTCGGATCAACAAACGTCTTCAGTTCGTTGATCCGAACAAAACCGGTCAATCTCTCGTTTGATTTTTTTTCTTCCTGCTTTTAATTGTTTTTCCTTTCTGTTTTTTCATACATTCTATCTCCATGGCATTTCATTTTATGATATATATATATATATATATATATATATATATATATATATATATATATGTATATATAATGTATTTGCGACTTGTGCATTTAACTTTCTTTTTTTTAAGAATAGTTTTTTTTTTCTATTATTATTCTGCTAAAATTTTTATTTACTTTGTTAACATTTATTTTTAAAAAATTTACACTTGAAGTGAAGAAAAATGAAGAAAAAATGGTCCAGAACACTAATAACATTTTGTTATGATAATAGAGAAAGCATTAAACAATACCATAACACTAAGTGTTTTGTTACTATGATGATAGACATAACACTAAACATGGCCAGAACACTAATAATGTTTTGTTAGAATTATAATAGACAAAGCCATGATACTAATAAAGATGTGTCCAATTTGAAAATTGAAAGAAAACCTTATTTGAAAACAATAAAATACTGAACATAGTCATGACCCGTTGAGTCACAATCACTTCCACGATTTATTTCATTTTGATTTAATTTGAAAATTCATAAACTGTGACATATCTGTTAAGAGATTCTTCTTACATAACTAACAATAATAAGTCTCTTTACTTCTATATTATCTTTATAAATTGTTTTAATGTCTGTGGTGAGCAGTACAAATATTTAATAAATAAAAAATAAAAATGATGTCAAGATCAGAGATTGAAACCAGAACCTTTTAGATCTTTTAAAATTTTTATCATAGTTCACCTCAAACAAGGCAGGCCACCACTGTAGACGTAAGGGGCTACTGAGAAAATAATTAGGAGCTACACAGTGAGATGTCTGTTTACATTAGTTTTATATTTCTGCATGTCACGAGAGCAGGGGGGGGGGGAAGTTCCAGAGTCCAGCAGCACGAGGAAAGAAGCTTTTGGAGTAGAAAGCTCTTCAGCATCTGGGGACCTCCACAGTGTATGGATGGGATTTGGCAGATTGTCGGGTTGGTCTAGTGAATTTACGTCGCGGGGGTACCAGAGCAGCAAGCTCATCAGAGCACAATCCATTGAAGTACTTGTAAAACAAGCACAAGGATGCAACATTGCGGCCATGGGACAGAGGTTGGAGCTTGGTGGATAGTGAAGGACCTATTAGGTTGGCGACTTTTTTGGACCTTGTCTAAGAGGGAGAGACTAGCGGATGATGCATCAGCCCAGATGTGGCAACAATACTCCATGCATGGGCGGATGGTGGCTTTGTAGAGCTATAGGATAATGTCAGGTGTGAAAAGTTTAAAAATCTTCAGTTGGACACGCTTTAGACTGAGCTATTGTACTGCCTAAAGGATATAGAGAAACACAGTTATTATGATTATGTTTTTTAACTGTTAACTCTCTCTCTTAGTCTACCTTAAGGACAGAGAGAGGGAGAGAGCGTTCTTACACTCTTGTTCTTTAAAGACAGAAACAGTGTTAGTGTTTCTGTTGCTATAACCTATCAAGTAACTGTCATCGTCAGAATGTATCAAGATGTTGACACACATTAGAGAGTAAACTCTTTCTCTATGTATTATTTTTTAAGTCGTCAATTCTTTAATTCCCTAATCGACAAATTATCTTATGAAAGTAATTAAAGCGACAACACAGACAAAAAACTGTAAACATGATTTGTTAAAAGTTCGTTTTATTTTTCCTTTATTTTATCATATTCGGTTTAATATCTGTTTCACTATATTTCTTTCCCGGTCTTCTATAAACTTTTTAATCATCTTACTATAATTCTGCTGGTTCCTGCATTTGCACGTACTTTATATTTTAACAATGAAAAAAGAAGACAAAGCAGTTAATTTTCTTTTTTATCTAAAATGCCATTTAATATATAAAATTAAGTCAGTTGGATTTTTCATGTTAGACCAAAATAGCAATGCATCTAATTAATTTGATTTTGACTAGCCATGCATCTACATAAATTTGCAATATGTGTCCTTTACATGAAACAAAAAGAAATTCTACTAGATTTCATCGATTTCATATTCTATCCATCCTGTTAATTCTTTTAGTAGTATACACTGTGCAAGATTCACTGTTTTCTTTCATTGGATAATCATCAAGGGCACATTGAAAATGGCGTCTACACTAGCTATGTACATTTCTTCAATTCTTTTAATTTATGTACTTATGACTATGTTTTAATAATTACATTCATATATATATATATATATATATATATATGTATATATATAATTATTACTTATCCGCAATTTTCTTTTCTTGTCATTTAATAAAGTTAAGTTTTTATGATTGTTTTATCATTGAGTTACAAGAGGTCGCTTGCCACTTTATTAACAGTTTGAAAATTATCTTTAAACATACAAGTATCAGGCGAACATCCTCATAAAATGTAATGGAAAGTATTTTTGGATGGGAATAGTAAAGGATAGTATAGACTCTCCGGGTGCAATGTTAAGGATAGGTGTTAACAAATTTATTGGTTTATGTTTTAGATAGTAATCATCTTTCCAAAGTTATGGGGAGTTTCTTCAATGATTATCCAGGTATATAAACACAGAAGCCAAGCCTCTTCCTGTATAAACTTTAAGAAGTTTTCCTATTTTGTAAACGGTTCTTGTTAGTGTTCATCTTCAGTAAACAAGTAGATTTTTACACATTCACTGATAACTGAAAGGAAGCAAGTTTTTAGCTGTGATTCTTATATATGGCTGTGTATGTATGTATAGGGTGGGCAAAAATAAGGGTCCTATTTTTAAAAATTCATAACTTTTTTATTTATTGATTTAAAAAAAAATTTTTTTTTAGAGTAAGTAAAGGACCCCTTCCGAAGCAAGCATGAGCCGTATTAGCCCTAAGGAACGTACCCTCATTTAGAAAACATTATTTTTGCTTAAAAAACTCAAAACAGTGTAAAAAAAACAATACTTTAGTTTTTGTCAGTTTTAAGAAGTGTTTTTCGGCTAAAATTTGTTTTGTTATTTCAAAAAATCTCGGAAGGGTCAGTCTACACACACATAAAGTTTGGTGAGTTTAACTTTTATTTTGTGGAAGTTATTCAAATTCAAGTTATTCAAATTTAAAGATAGGACCATTATTTTGGCCCACCCTGTATATATATATATATATATATATAGTAAGCTATGAAAATATATTTATGGCAATTAAGCTACACAGAGGCTCCCGCGTTTCATCCCTGGGGGGAATCTTCAGGCTTAATTGCCATAAATATATTTTTATAGCTTACTACCTAGCTCTACTTACATATCGAGCACTGTAGAAGTAAATACTGAAAATTGATACATAAAAAATTATATCTCCTTATAAAATTTTATGTGGATACATGAAATAGTAATATATATATATATATATATATATATATATATATATATATATATATAGCATGTATTACAAGTTAGTTGAAAAAAAATGCAATAAAATGCTCGATCGTAGGTTCTACAAGAGCTAATATAAAGTATTTTATTTAAAGCCTATACATTAGTATCTATTCGGTGAACCCGAGTTTCATCAATCTGGTTGTGCAAGATCTGGGGTAGAAACCGGTTGGTAGGAATAGATCGACTCTTCAGCACAGTTCAGTAAGTGAAGACTCAGAGGGAAAAGGAACAAAAATCACCGGTTCAAGTCAGGTGGTGCTCACTTTTTTGTGTTCCCCATAACAGATATTCTATGTTTGTAAAAGCTGTCTGTTGTTATTGTTTGTTTAAGGGAGGATTTTAAAAAAATGTTTGTTTTTTTATTTAATAGGCGTCTTTATTAGTGTGTATTGTTTGTTTAGGCATATTTGCTTAGAAAATATTTTTATGTGTTGTCTCTCTTTCTCTTACTATTTTCCTATACTGTGAAGCAGCCTGAGTGCATGCTGCTAAAAACCAGTGTTTTCTGACAATTGGTCCCTTACAAAACATCGACCCGGGATCCAGGTTAAGGATTTCATTTTGGAAAATGTGTCAAGCAGTGACTCTTATGTTTATCTAGATGGTTAATGCGGTTACCAGCCAGTTTGTACCCTAGATCTGGCATGATCAGATTGATAGTTTTTTCAATAAAATATATATATATATATATATATATATATATATATATATATATATATATATATATAATTAGAAGAATACCCGTCCCAGGACAGGTAAAGTTAATTACCTGAACAGAACCGTTTTCCACCACATTTATGCCCCCTTATGAAGATTAAAATCAAGATATAATGATATTAAACTTTATGTCTAGAATCCTTATTCCAATTTTGATCAAAATCCATTGCATGATTTTGATTCTAGAAAATGTCTGAAATATAAGGCTTCTTAAGGGGTCTTCAGAAGAAATTGCAATTAAGGGAATCTTGCTTAATTGATGGCTAATGACTATGGATCAAATTCAATACACATCAGAAATATTTGAATAATTATTTCGGCCTATTGACCTCTTCACCAGATTTGAAGAGAACAGTAGGCTGGGATAATTATTGTCTGAAATGTGTTAAAAATAGTTACTCTATAGCATTATATGCATATGTAAATTTTTAAACATTGGTTTCCTAAATTTTGAAACTGAGTATGACAATACTATTATTGTTTTCATTTTTCGTTTTTTTGTGTCTCATACTGAAGTTAGACTTCCAACTTTTCCTGTCTGATGCTAACTCGCTTGTGCCGCCCACTAGGATCAGGTCATCATCAACTGATCCCCTCTATGTCTTAAGTGGCTTTGGGCCATCAACATCGATGTAGGACACACTTTAAAGCATTTCGAATGACTGAGAGTGGGTGACGTGGCCGTACCAGTTGAGGCATAATTGTGCAAATTAATTCCTTCTAGAAGCCTTTAAAATGAGACCGGCAATTTTCTCCATCCAATGCATTGCAGCCAAGATCGTGTCGTTTTGACGTTTCGTCATCGACCACGTCTCGCAGCCATACAAAAGTACAGGTTAGACATATGTTGTATGCTGCCCCTCTCGCATGTGATGGTATCCTTGCATTTTATAAAATTGTCGATATCTGCCTGAAAGACTCTCCATGCGGTGGATATACGTCGTCTTATAGTCGTGTCAGTTTGTCCACAAGAATCAATTGTATTGACAAGGTAGATGAATTTATTGACTCTTTCGACACCTGCACTAATTTCTGTTTCTATGGGACTTGTATTTTGATAGGGCTGCAAGTGAAGTTAGCTGTATCTGCTGCACGTAGTACCGGCAAGTTGGAACACATTTTCTGACACCACTTGTTGCATGTTCTGCATTTGATGGAGTTTGCGCCAGTTTCAAGCTTACAGATGCTGCATGGGTATTTGCCTTGTGAGACAGATATCATCTCTTTGATGTCAGATATATGTTTAGTTTTTGTCATATAAACTCTGAAGCTGCCTCTTTCAAGCGTTGATTTTCATCTGTTAAATGCTGTGCCGCTGACTCTTTTTTTACTCCCTTTTTTTTACTCCTTTTTTTTTACTCCTTTTTTTTACTCCCTTTTTTTCTTTTCTTTACAATCGATTGATAGAACAAAGTTATATTTCAATCAAATCCAGATTATTTGAGATAATACTTGGTCAGATATTTTAGACATGTGTTTAAGATAGACTACTAGTCAAAAGTATTTAGCCACCCTCAAAAATGTTTTTCCTCATCCTAAATGTGTTTTGTCAAACTATTAGTACCCATATTTTTTTTTTTTTATTACCAAAAATCTTTTTTAAGTACAATATTATTTGATATTAAAATTACTTTCAAATATTTATTTGATTTTATAGGATAGTTAAAGCATTCATTTATACTTTATATAAAAATGTGGATTGGTTATAAGAACTACGTACCCCAAAACTTTTGATTGAGTAATAGATGAAACTGATTTTCACAGTATACTGAAAACTGAGACATCAATGTTGCCACGTCAAACAGTAGGTGTAGCATTTGAAAGACACTCCAATCTTTATGACTAACTAGATATCTCTGAAAAATACAGATGTTGCTGAACTATGGTTAATTATCCTTCTGGTTCTAAAAAAAAAAGGACTATGGGCGCTAATGGGTTTATTAAACAAGTTAACCATCATAATGGTTTAATTTATTATACTGAATACAAGTTGTGCTCAGTAACTTTGACCTTAGTATAACCAGATATCTTTTGAAGAATTGATTTGAAAGCGTTTTTACTGAGCTTGCCGAAAACGTTTTCCTACAGATATTTGTTTATACTAAGATCAAACTGAGGAGGACTTGTATTTAGTATAATAAATAAAACCATTGTGGTGTTTAGCTTGTTTCATTAAAAATAACGCTTTTAGGATGAGAAATAAAAAATAAAAATAAGTTTGCGGGTGGCAAAAAAAAAAAACTGATTTAAAACAAAAATCTGTTTTTTTTTTTTTTAAATTTCTGTTTCAGTATTTTCTTTTGTTCAGCAGCTGCTGCTGATACGCATGACAAATAGATTGACTTTCACAGATCGAATATCTGTTATTTGAGATTTCATCATATTCTGTTTAACGTCCGTTTTACATGCTGGCGTGTGTTGGACGGCTTTTAGAAATTAACATCAAAAGTAACCTATCTCCGCCCAGGTATTTATTTATTATCCTCCTTCTCTCAAGTCCATCCTTATCACTTCCTCCCCATGTTTTCCTTGACCTTCGCCTGTGAACTGAACCTGCTACTTCAACTGTTCTATATCTGCCATGGCCATACCATTGAAGTCTCCTGTTCTGCACACAGCTCCCTATGCTGTATAGATTTAATCTTCCTCTGAGGTCGTCAGATCTAAGCCTGTCTTTAAGACTCACCATTACTCATCCAGTGTGCCATTCTCATATCATTTCTCTCCATGCAACGCATATCCTCAACTCTGGCCAGGTTTCACTTCCATATATAGATTTACTTTTTTCTGTCTTTGCCAATCAGTGTTATAAGATTTTGTCTAAACGTAGACCAAATCAAAAAATGTAATTTAAAAAAAAAACTGAAATATTTTTGAAAATCTTAAAATAACTTTATGAAAATCTTGAAGATTGCTTTTGTTAGAACCATAGATAAACCTTTATAAAAAATATTGTGGAGTTTGTTTGAAAGGAAATTAATTTATGACAAAAATAAATGGGTGTGTGCCTGGAATGAGGTGATATGCAAGAAACAAACTATGTAAAAATATTAACACAATAACATGCTTAAAATTTTCATTGATTTCTATATTTCGACCAAAGTGACAGGTCTTAATCATGGAATGAATTTTTATTAAGTTGAAATCGGTTTTATACAGCGAATGGGTGAGGCAGTAAAAGTTGCATAGATGGAGAGTTTGAAATCTGGATGTGGCAGCAGTGATAAGTGTTTAGGAGTGGTAGTTATAGAGATATACTAATCTTTACTATTTTTTGAGGTGGAATCTATTAATAATGGAGATTTGGTATCTGTCTGAAGCTGAAATTATACTATTATTATCTTTCGGTGCTCAATTCGGGGGGAGAGGGCAGTGTAGTATCCGTTCTGTTATGAGACCATCTTTCAAGGTATTACCTTCTCCTTTTAAGGAGGGACAGTGTATTATATATTTCTACATCATGATACCATCCTCCCAGGCATTACCGCTTCCCTTTTTTGAGGGAGGATATTGTAGTGTCTGTTCTGTTGTCATAAGACTATCCTCCCAGGCATTACCTCCTCCTTTTTAAGAAGGGGTAACAGACATCGACAAGAAATTGTCACAATCGGCTGTTCATTAAAAAAAGCTCAACTTCCATTATATAAACGAGCAAAAATATGCAACCAGAGGAAGCATATATATGCTAGTTTCTTTAATTTCCTTAGACATTTTGATTAATTTTTCATATTATTTTATTATTTTTTTCCAAATGGCTATCAACTTTCTATTTATCTTATTAATGATATTTCGAAATCCGATTGTGAGTGTATGACTGTTTAAATTAGCAATTTTCCAAACTGAAGTCAGCTGCAGGAGGGGAGCAGTAGTTCTTATAGTCCAGTTTGCTGGTTGTGACATATCAGTCCCCCCCGCCCCCAACCTCTTTCATTAGGATCGATGGCAACAACAGGAGGATTGATCAATGTGGAATAACACGATATTGACTGTTTTTCGAAAAGAATAATAGAATCGAAAGGCTTACAAATCTATGAATATTTTGAAAACTTTTATTCGCCTTGTTTCTCCATTTAGTGTAGGATAAGGTCATTCATGAAGGATAGCAATGTCTTCTCAGTGAGTTAAGAATATTCGCTTAACTGTATGTAAATTTGTGGCATCTCTACAATCAACCTGTCATAGAAAAAGTGTCTATATATCTCTGTGTGTGTGTGTGTGTGTATATATATATATATATATATATATATATATAAGAATACCCGTCCCAGGACAGATGAAATAAATTTTCCCCAAACAAAACAGTTTTTCGCCACTTTCATGTCCCCTTATAAAGATTAAAATCAAGATATAATGCTACTAAACCTTATGTTTAGAATCCTTATTCCAATTTTGATTAAAATCCATTACATGATTTTGATTCTCGAAAATGTCTCAAATTTAAGACTTAAACTTAAGGGGTCTTAAGAAGAAATTTAAATTCAAGGAATCTTGCTTAATTGATGTCTACTGATTATGGATCAAATTCAATGCAATGGATGCATTGGATTTTCAAATGGAAAGTCATGACATAATTGTCCCCTATAAAATACTCCAAAGAAACTGAAATTTAGGGAATATTTATTAATTGATGTCTAATACCTATGGTTAAAATTTAAAAAAAAACGGAGGTATTTGAATTTTTACAAAGGGCTTCCATCCCACTTTAACCCCCTTAGCATGAAAATAAATTTACCTAAATATAGCTCACATTACAACCCCCTTATGCCTTGCAGCTGTGTTCCAAAATTCATAATGATCGGTTAATTAGCTTAGGAGTGAATCCTATACATACGAATATATAAACATGCACATACCTACTTTTATATAGAGATATCGTCTTGATTTTGAAATGTTGTAGTTTCAGGTTCAATCCGATCAAAATGTTTGTCTCGAGGCCGCATATTTTTATTTTTGCATGTATGAATTTCAATAACATTTTCCAGATTTTGTTTTGTCTTTAAGTTCTCAAAGATTGGAAAACCTTCCTTGGATTTTGTTGTTCTTAATGCTATTCCCCCCCCCACCACCACCACCACCATCTCCCTATTTTTGTCTTCACATTAAAAGAGTGGAAAGTCAGTTTCTGTTTTTAGCAATAAACACAAAAGTTAATGTTTCATTAATTACAAGTGTGAAAAAAAAGAAGAATGGCTACATTGTCTCCTTCAGAAAGATTATTCTTGGCCAACTCCCTTTTTGTCCAGATGTTATTCCTTCTTTTATAATCTATTACTGCCAAGCTATACAAATTCCTGGACGGACTTGATGTTGTTGCTTAGTGTCTCCTTGCTTGTAGTTGATAAATTATCTTTTGCCAGCATTAATGTAGAAACCAATCTCACTGGTCGCTTCTTAGATGAGATTGAGAAGTTTGTTAGCTCTATTAATCATGTCTTGCAACAAGTTATATATATATATATATATATATATATAATTAAATAAAAATTAGAAAAGGTCTACGCGGATGAACCAAAACGTCTCGTCAGGACTCTGAAGCAGAGATGTGTAAATGTTGAAACGCTGGTAAATCCGTGTAGACTGTTTCTAATGTTTATTTGATTTTATTTATGAAAGCTCTAATTTGTATTGAGCACTTTTGAAAAAATATTGGTTTTAAGTTCATGTTATTATATTTGAACTTATATATATATATATATATATATATATGTGTGTGTGTGTAATCCAGGTAGGGTAAAAATCCACAGGGTAGAAATCCAAAGGGAATCAAACCGGGTTTATAAAAGAGTGCTCAATAAAAAATATAGAGCTGTATTGTGAATGCTTTTATTCAAACATGTACAAGGTCTGCTACACTGGCATGTCGATGTTATCGATCTACACCTCTCAAGAGCTGAGGTCTCATCAGGCAGAAAATTATTTTTTGATTCAACCTGGTTGCTGAATTCCAGGGAGAATTTTCCCTGGAATTCAGCAACCAGGTTGAATCAAAAAATAATTTTCTGCCTGATGAGACCTCAGCTCTTGAGAGGTGTAGATCGATAACATCGACATGCCAGTGTAGCAGACCTTGTACATGTTTGAATAAAAGCATTCACTATATATATATATATATATATATATATATATATATATATATATATATATATATAGCATGTATCATAAGTTAGAACAAACTCTCAAAGTGCTCGACTGTAGGTCTTATAAGAGCTAATAATTATTTCATTTAAATACTATACATTACTGTGTTCGTTGAGGATACCCAGCTTTCATTTATCTGGTGATCTTGGATTTAGGAGAAAATCCTGCTTGTTCTTATTCCAGAAAGATTCATCAGTCTAGTTTGGAGTGAAGAGTCTAAGATCAGAAGTTAACGGGGTAACGTTGAAGATCGTTGCGATTCTATTTTAAAAATATTTTTAGATGGTTTTACAAGCTGCTTTCTGTTAGGTAAAGCATAGAGTTATGTTGAATGTTTATTTTTTCATTGTTTTTTTAAATTTATTTATTTAGTATGCAGTTTAAGTAACAGTATGTAGAAATATTTGCTCTCAGCTTATTTAGTGTATGTGAAAGAAAGCATTCTCTGTCGTTTGTCTGCGGTCAGGGTTTTCTGGGGCCATATAATTTGCTTTAGTGTGGGTTTTTAAAAACTAATTTTGTTGAACATGTTTAATAATAAAGGATTTTTCTGGAAAATCATGTAATTAAATGAGTAGCATTTAAAACGGATAATAACATTATCTCTTTTGCTTACACCTTGTCTGGAGCAATTTTCATTAAAAAAAAATCAAATATAAAATGCTGAACCCCTTTTGTTGATTCGGTTCTCGTGAGAATCACCGAAATTTAGTTGCTTTGAACCTGGTCAGTACAAAATGAGTGACCATCTGAGAATACCAAACACTGTATGTGGGAGGACGACAACATCTCCCTGCAGAAAACAACCCCCAGAAAAACTAAAGTCATCAAAATCAAAATCATATCTCCTGACCGAGATATGCATGTGACTGAGGACTACTTTTGAATTTGATATTTCATTGGAAACTTTGTCCTTCCAAAGAAAGCGGCTCAACTTGCCCAGGGTGAATTGCCGTACCAGAATAGGACAGGTTATCATCTCTCAATCTATCTGTAATTCTACTGCACTTTTTGTGTACCCAATGCTTAAAAGTACCACCACTCCTTTTCCACAAACTGAGCAGGGGAAATGTCCTCTTTTGGGGAGCTTTCAGACACTACAACCATTCTCATATCTTTACTTTCCATAGCATTTCTCCAAGTCTTTAACTTGTGTCCCAAGCAACTACTAAATCACCTTAAATAAAATAATTTTGCTTTCGGCATAATCGTAAAAAAATGATAGATGTGAAACCTAGAATTACAAATTTGACAGAAATTAACTAAAGGGACCTTTGCTGTCTACTGTTTCCACATCTCCATTGTCGCAATTATCTAGCTCACATCTCACGTCCTTAGGTAATCAAGCAGCACTGAGCACCAGCTAAGATTTTCAGATTTATTAATCTGGCCCGAATCATCAAAATGCCAGTCACTCTCTTCCATTATTCCGGTGCTTTCCAGTCATCCAGGGTCTCCAGCTCTGGAACACAGTAATAGTACACAGAAACAGCTATCTGTTGAACTTTACTGCGATTAAATACTTCAAACGATTCTGCAATTAAAGAGTATAAAAAAATTATCGAATTTATTCTGAACACCCTATAAAATTTGCAGTCTTTCACTTTTGCAAAGTAGAATACTTTGCAAAAGTGAAAGGCTGCAAATTTTAGCTGGTTTCTTTATGAAAATGAAACCACTGTTGCCTCTGGAATCCCCTCCCTGCTCCCTGTTTCCCCGACCTTACCAAAGTGCAGAAATTGAAACCTCAGATTCCCCCCCCCCCCCCGCCTCCTATAAGTCTGAAGGCTATCACAGTAGCCCTTTACGCTTCAGTGGTAATATGCTTTGTTTGGGGGCAACAAAAGTAAAAAAAATAAATGGTGCTGGTGCAGATTAGGACCCAAGCTAAAATCGACTTGGCGTTGTGAGGGTCAGGGTTAGCTTGGGTCCTAATCTGCACCAGTAGCAAATAAATAAATAATAAATTAATAAGATCTCATACAACTTAAGATCAGTCATTACAAAAAAATAATTCTAAAGAAAGCAAGATTTAATGTTTTTTCATGATATCAAGTGTGAATGTAATCAGTTCGATTATTGCTCAGTCATTTTGATGCTTACTAGCATTTAAGAATGTTATCTAGAATCGACTGAACCACAGTACAGCCGGAGTTGCTCTCACAGTCGGCAAACAGCAGTGACTAATTGGGTAGTGATGTCATCCTGCCCTTCTGACTGACAACAGAGTGAGTATCAGGAGGAGGAGGAGGAGGAGGAGGAGGGGGAATGGCTATTGATTAGATTTTCTGGTTTCTTTCATATCTCAACCATGATGGCTGAATATCAGCCTGCTTATGCAGACACATGGGCCGGCTAGAAATGCCGGTTTTTACCCATTATGCTTGTGGCATGGGCTTATGATTTCAACAGCGCGTCTGGAATTGTTAGTTGCAACTCAACAGCCGAGATAATATTTTGGAAAAGGTTGTTTTTTTTTGTTTTTTTTGTTTTTTCCAAGATGTGATATAATATTAGAAAAATACCCATCTCAGGACACATAAAATTAATTTCCCCTCGAACAAAACAGTTTTGCACCACTTTTACGTCCCATTAAACTAAACCGTATGTCTAGAAACTTTATTCCAATGTTGGTCAAAATCCACTAGATGATTTTGATTCTAGAAAATGTCTAAAATTTAAGGTGTATGCTTAAAGCATTTTAAGAAGAAATTGAAATCCAGAGAATCTTGCTTAATTGGTGTCTAACGAATATGGATCAAATTTAATGCACATCTGATATATTTTAATTTTCAAATGGGAGGTTTTGCCCACTTAAAAACCCTTTAAAATACTCCAAAGAAACTTAAATTTGAGGAATATTTGTTAATTGCTGTCTTATACGTATTGTCAAAATTTCATAAAGATCGGAGGAATCTGAATTTTAAACGAAGACCTTCTATCTCCTTTTTACTCCCTTTGTATGAAACGTAATTAAACTAAATGTAGATTCATAATGATCAGTTAATTAGTTTAGGAGTGAATCCTGTACATACTAATATTGGGTTGGCAACTAAGTTCCCGTCAATTTTTTTTAATTTAAAAGGTTCAATAAGAAAAAATCACAACTAATTAATCAATAAGGTATTCTCTCGTGTTGTTTATAGCCTTTTCCCAACGTTTAACAGGATTTTCAATACCTCGTTGGTAGAAATCAAAAAGAAAAAATTCACAATCTAAATAACCCTTCCAATTCTCATTCAAATGATCTCCAAATGATTACAAAACAGGTAAAAAAAATTTTTTTTGGGGGGGGTCTGTTCAAGTGTAAAGATATTCAACATTGTATGTTTGTTCAGTTTCAGTAGCCTAAAATAGTTTCTGTGATATTTACATCTTAAATCGTATCGAACTGTTGAAACACTACATACATACATGTGTGTGTGTGTATATAGCAGTTTTATTTATACAAACATAGGGTGGCTACATGTCCAGAACATGTTTTAATCATAGCTCGATTCCCTTGGGCTAAAAATAAGCATCCGTTCTCTGTTTTCATAGAAGCTCTTCAAAATGAAGGCATAGAGAACAAACCCTTATTTTTGACCCGATGACATCGAGCTTATCAAAGCTACAATTAAAACATGTTCTGGATGTGTAGCCGTGCTATGTTTGTATAAATAAAACTTTTATTACATATATAGCTCTATTTATTATCAGTAAGTTTGATTGTGGTCGAAATTTTGATGGAATTTCAACTTCTGATTTTTTTAAATGTAATGTATAGATACGATGCTCTTTGATAACAGTAACCACTATGCAACATTTCAGCCTGATCAGATAAATAATTTTTGAGTTATCAACGTTTCCCTGGCATAACTTAGAGAATTCTTTATGGATGAATACTTTATGAATATAGAGAAGTAAGGCCCAAATAAAACTTTGGCCCATCCTTACATTGTCAGGCAGAGGCATGCAGTCTTACGACTGACTTATGTTCTTATCTTATATATAAAGTATAGTCAGATTTTTCCCTATTTAAGTGGCCAGTATAGCTCCGTAATCAAAACTTGCATATAAAATTCTGCTTTATGTGCACTTTAGTCTGATTTATTGATGTGTATTTTCAGAAATCATTAGTTTGTCTTGTTCGAATTCGCCAAATTTTATATTTTATCTGGTCAGCCATTTTCTCCTTGCTTACTAATTCCAGGGTAGGAGCGACGTCTAATTCTTTTTTGTTTGAATTTCAATTTAATTCATTGTTTATTTATTATTCTAATCTAGAGCCGGTTTTTGCAGAAAATATTTGATTACTCTTTAAATTACATGCTGATCTTAAAAATGATACCTATGAAATTTACTTTATTTGCAAATATGTGTATTCCTATAAAATAGTACCTTCCTTCCAGTGTTTGTGTGTATAGACGTTATTACTTACAATACCCCCCACCCACCGAATTTAAAAACACAAAAAAACTCTCCTTTACGTAAGAATGTTGCTGCAAGGATGTTCTTTCATAGTTATGAAATGATACATGCACTTACATGTTAATTTTTATTAATATCTATTACTAATGGAGATTTGGTATCTGTCTGTCTGAAGCCGAACCTATACTTTTACTTCTGTAGTAATTATATAATTACAATCTATTTTTTTGTTCCCACTCCTGCAGTGATTTATACGTTGTCTGGTCAAAACACTTTCTGTATGGGAGGCACTTTCGATTAAACCTTTTCTCGCTCTTTTTCCAACAGTCAGTAAAAGAAAACTTCAACGGGCCAAGATGTTACATTTCTTTTCTCGCCCTTAGCCACAACCAGGCCAATATCTACTGACGGGACATATTTTTGTATTCGTTTCAATGTAACTCTTTCTTAACCATGTATGTTGTGTTGATGAATCTGTATGAATGACATTGATTTAAATTGTAAAAGTTTGTCCTTACAACCAAACTATGGTAACCCGTTTTTTTTTTCATACCCCTGCAAAGCCAGAAGGATAGATGTCTATGCAGCAACCCTTTTCTTCATTTCCCTCTACCAATAGGACATTTCTACACTTCTATTAATGTGCTATTGTACTATCTTTTAATGCTCAATTCTAGGGAGTGGTAGTGTATTATCTGTTCTGTGGTCATACCATCCTTCCAGGCATTACTTCCTCCTTGTTTGGGGGGGGGGATAGTGTAGTATCTCTTATGTTATCATGAGACCATTCTCCCAGGCCTTATCTCCTCCTTTGAGGGTAGTGTAGTATCTGTTCTGTTGTCATGAGACCATCCTCCCAAGCATTACCTCCTGCTTGTGGAGGGGGGGGATATGTTTGTTCGTCATGATACCATCCTTTCAGGCAAGCAAGCAAAAATATGCAACTGGAGGGAGCATATATTTGTTAGCATTTAATAATTAAAGAAGACTATAATTAATACTTATAGATCGTTAAAAAATTGAACCAAAAATACTTATATGTGGTTCCAAGGTAGAAGCGGGAGTTTCTTGGGTTCTTCATTTTCCGGGGCAGTGCGCATACACGAGTCCCACTACTTTATTATATACGTTATATTTTTATAATTTGATATTTAACTTGTATGGGTTTCTAAAAGTAATATTGTTCTTTAAAATAATCTTACAATTATATATTTTTTTCAAGCATCTTATAAGTTGATGATGTGGCCTTCTTAATATACTTTGTTTTACATGGATCAAAAAACGGAATTTTAGTATATATAAAAAAACAAAAAATGTGAGGATGCAGTGGAGTGCAGAGGTCTGGTGATACCCAGCGCCAATTCCTTGATTGTATACCCCAAAACACTCAAGTATAACTCCTGATACTGAACAATATTATGAGAAAGGGAGATAGTTTGAATATTATTGGATACCCTCCAATTTGGATGGCCCGGGGGCACCGCCTAACTCCTCTTTGCATGCCACTGCAAGAATGTTAAGTCTCTGGACTGCAATGTTGACTCATTAGAAAATGAAATCTAGACAGATCTTAAGTACTTATTCTCTATGACTAACAGATTAGTATAATCAGCTTAAGATAACTGAGTTTATGCTGAATTTGAGGGGTTTCTTCTGTAATGTAAATCCACTCTACCATACACGGTTTCAGGTTAGTTTTCTTGATTTATTTTTCCAAGAAATGATATCAAATTGAAAATAGCACACAGCATTTGGAACTGGCTTAGTAGAAAACCGATTCCATGATCATTTTGAGAATATGATTCATATTTTTTAAACTAACATTTCTGGTAGAGAATGAGTTCCATTTCAAATTGCAATGCATCCATTTACCATTCATAGCTTGCAGAGTTTGAAGGATATCAATAAATTGGGGTGGGGTTGAGTGGTTATGTTCATGTAAGTAATAAATGTCCTTAATCTATTATTAGACTAAAGTGTTTGCTTCTCTAAGGCTTTTTCCTATATATTTTAATCACACAAAATACATGTTAAAATATTCCTTAGTCTTGGGATTGATTTATGTTTTAAAACAACAAAAACTTCCATTTGAATTAACTCACCAAGTTTCTATCACTCTTACCATCTATCACTGTATGCTCTTTGATGCCACCCCCATACTTCGCTCATATGTTATACAGTATCTCTCTATCTCTGTTTATTAACAGTCAAAGGAAATAATAAAAAGATTGAAATAGTCCATGATAAACAAAAGGGAATATCATCACAAGTAATAATACTATTTAACTTGTAGCTGAACTTGGCATAATCAAAATGTTTGATTAAACAATACATTAAAAATATCATATTTCCTGATTTTACGCAATATATATTTTAGCTTTTAGGTAAAATTAATTCCCTGAACAGAACATTTTGCATCACTTTTATTTCCCCTAACCGATTACAATCAAGATATAATGATACTAAACCTTATATCTAGAATCCTTATAATTTTTATTAAAACCCATTACATTATTTTGAAAATGTCTATAATTTAAAGCTTAAAGGGTCTTAAGAAAAAATTGAAATTCAGCGAATCTTGGTTAATTGGTATCTAATGACTATGAATCAAATTCAATGCAAATCTGAAATATTTTAATTTTCAAATGAGAGGTTTTGCCCAAATTATGCTCAGTAAAAACCCAAACTCCAAAGAAACTGAAATTTAGAAAATTTTTATTAATTGATGTCTAATACCTATTGTTAAAATTTCACAAAAATTGGAGGTATCTGAATTTTAATGAAGGGCTCTTTGCCTCCTTGCATAAAACTAAATTAAATTGAATATAGCCCATGTAACGCACCCTTACGCCTAGTAGATATGTTCCAAAATTCATAATGATCGGTTAGTTTAGGAGTGAATCCTGTGCATACAAATATAGAAGCATATACACATACTTAACTTTATATAAATAGAGATATAGAAGTCAAGAGTCCTATTATTTTGTTATCTAATTTACATATGTGTTTACGGTGTACATGAACACACTATGTAACTTGGTTGAAAAGAGAGTCACTCTTTCTCTAAATGAGAAGATCCTTCTTACTTCAAAAACAATACTTTCTTCAGTATATATGTTTACATATAATATATATCAGGGGTGTGAGAATTCACTTTTTAGTGGAATACCGCTATTTTGTAAATCAGAAAAAGTGGAATTCCATTTTTCTTTGAATCCAGAAAAGGCATTTTATTTATTTATTTTTTTATTTTTATTTTTTTCAAACAAAATCTGATTTCTGCCGAATGTCATTTGGCTAGACTTAGAGGGTGGATTGGAAAGAGGGTATATATTACCCCCCCCCCCCCCCACGGGAATTGGTGGGAGGCCGTGGTCCCTCTCCCCATGTTAGGAAATCCATCTCTATTTCAGCTTTTTTTTTTGCCATCGGCCACTCACATTCCTGATATACACAGATAAGACAGAAGTATTTTTTTTTAATGGAAATCGCTCCAGACAAGGCATGAAGTCACTTGATGTAAGGAGCTAACAAGAACGAAATATGATTATCGCAAAGACAGGAGATGCCTATTGGCCTTAGTCTTAAAAAGACCACAGCTATAGGTAGGAGGAAAACAGTCAGCAGGAAAAGAGTTCCACAAGCCTGCAGTTCTTGGAAAGAAGCTACTGGAATAAGAAGCTGTATTACAATGATGTATCAAAACAGCGAATTGATGAAGACCACTAGACCAACGAGTCAGACGAGCTGGAACAAAGGAAGCAGGGAACAGATCACATAACTCTGAAGAACACATGCCATAATAGTATTTATAGAAAAGACTCAAACTAGCAAAATCATGTCTGTGAGAGAGAGGGGGTGCAGAGAAGAAGAAGAAAGGGTAGGGCCAATCAAATTGCAGATACGTTTCTGCACCTTATCAAGAACCCTCAAATGGGACAGAGATTCACTAGCCCAAATATGACAACAGTACTCCATACATGGTCTGATAGTAGATTTGTAGAGATAGAGAATAGCATCAGGTGGAGACCTTATCATTAATAATGAAAAATTCTGCCAGAGGGTCCTGATCGACCTAGGTGAGATGATATTAGTTATTTTCCCTCTGATGAATTGGACAATCACTCTGTTAACAGTGGGAAGAGGAATCCCGAAGTTTGCGGTGATTTAATGCTGATCAAATCTCCTTCAGAATGACATATAACATGGCTTCTCTGAAACTCTAATAATTCTAATGCTTCTTTGGTCCATGTCATACTTAAATGGGGATATAGGATAGATAGATATACGATATCTGAAACACAGCAGCCAAAAGGTTGCTGTGATGAGCAAAACCGATCTCTCCAAAGTAAACGACAAAGAATCGCCTGTGCCGTACGTAAAAGCCTAGAACGGCAAAGGGCATAGCGCACTGTAGTTTTAAATATTAAAAAGTGATATGCAGTGAAGCTATCGCCCTCCAGGTGACAAATGATCCGTCATTTCGAGTTCTATAAAAGGTGGATGGTTTGTCAGTTAATTTGGAACATCTCTAACGTCCATGTCATTTGTTGCCAAATCCTTATTCACGATAACAGGTGGTTTTTTTTTTGTTTTTTGAGAGGGTGTCAGTTGAAGAGGTGCAGCTCTCGATCCGTTTGACCATTATATTTCAGGACTTTTGGATTATCGTAGAAATCAAAAAACAAGGCGTATCCTGTTAAAACTTTTACACCACAGTTGCTGAATTCTGAATTCGATCCACAGTCTTGATGAGTGGCTTTTTACTCTAAACACAAACTGATTAATTTACTGAGAATAATAGAAAACATGACACATCTGACTTGGTAATGTGGCACCTTGGTTTATATAAGGTGCAGTAATCAGTTTCTTGAAGATCAATAATACTTCCCTTGTTATTGTTTAGTAATCATACCCAAAAGTGTAAAGAATGCTATGTATACTATACAGTGCTTTAGCAGCATACCCAAAACTGTAAAGAATGCTATGTATACTATACAGTGCTTTAGCAGCATACCCAAAACTGTAAAGAATGCTATGTATACTATACAGTGCTTTAGCAGCATACCCAAAACTGTAAAGAATGCTATGTATACTATACAGTGCTTTAGCAGCATACCCAAAACTGTAAAGAATGCTATGTATACTATACAGTGCTTTAGCAGCATACCCAAAACTGTAAAGAATGCTATGTATACTATACAGTGCTTTAGCAGCATACCCAAAACTGTAAAGAATGCTATGTATACTATACAGTGCTTTAGCAGCATACCCAAAACTGTAAAGAATGCTATGTATACTATACAGTGCTTTAGCAGCATACCCAAAACTGTAAAGAATGCTATGTATACTATACAGTGCTTTAGCAGCATACCCAAAACTGTAAAGAATGCTATGTATACTATACAGTGCTTTAGCAGCATACCCAAAACTGTAAAGAATGCTATGTATACTATACAGTGCTTTAGCAGCATACCCAAAACTGTAAAGAATGCTATGTATACTATACAGTACTTTAGCAGCATATCCAAAACTGTAAAGAATGCTATGTATACTATACAGTGCTTTAGCAGCATACCCAAAACTGTAAAGAATGCTATGTATACTATACAGTGCTTTAGCAGCATACCCAAAACTGTAAAAAATGCTATGTATACTATACAGTACTTTAGCAGCATATCCAAAACTGTAAAGAATGCTATGTATACTATACAGTGCTTTAGCAGCATACCCAAAACTGTAAAGAATGCTATGTATACTATACAGTACTTTAGCAGCATATCCAAAACTGTAAAGAATGCTATGTATACTATACAGTGCTTTAGCAGCATACCCAAAACTGTAAAGAATGCTATGTATACTATACAGTGCTTTAGCAGCATACCCAAAACTGTAAAGAATGCTATGTATACTATACAGTGTTTTAGCAGCATACCTAAAACTGTAAAGAATGCTATGTATACTATACAGTGCTTTAGCAGCATACCCAAAACTGTAAAGAATGCTATGTATACTATACAGTGCTTTAGCAGCATACCCAAAACTGTAAAGAATTTTATGTATACTATACAGTGCTTTAGCAGCATACCCAAAACTGTAAAGAATGCTATGTATACTATACGGTGTTTTAGCAGCATACCCAAAACTGTAAAGAATGCTATGTATACTATACAGTGCTTTAGCAGCATACCCAAAACTGTATAGAATTTTATGTATACTATACAGTGCTTTAGCAGCATACCCAAAACTGTAAAGAATGCTATGTATACTATACAGTGTTTTAGCAGCATACCCACAACTGTAAAGAATTTTATGTATACTATACAGTGCTTTAGCAGCATACCCAAAACTGTAAAAAATGCTATGTATACTATACAGTACTTTAGCAGCATATCCAAAACTGTAAAGAATGCTATGTATACTATACATGCTTTAGCAGCATACCCAAAACTGTAAAGAATGCTATGTATACTATACAGTGCTTTAGCAGCATACCCAAAACTGTAAAAAATGCTATGTATACTATACAGTACTTTAGCAGCATATCCAAAACTGTAAAGAATGCTATGTATACTATACAGTGCTTTAGCAGCATACCCAAAACTGTAAAGAATGCTATGTATACTATACAGTGCTTTAGCAGCATACCCAAAACTGTAAAGAATGCTATGTATACTATACAGTACTTTAGCAGCATATCCAAAACTGTAAAGAATGCTATGTATACTATACAGTACTTTAGCAGCATATCCAAAACTGTAAAGAATGCTATGTATACTATACAGTGCTTTAGCAGCATACCCAAAACTGTAAAGAATGCTATGTATACTATACAGTGCTTTAGCAGCATACCCAAAACTGTAAAGAATGCTATGTATACTATACAGTGCTTTAGCAGCATATCCAAAACTGTAAAGAATGCTATGTATACTATACAGTGCTTTAGCAGCATACCCAAAACTGTAAAGAATGCTATGTATACTATACAGTGCTTTAGCACCATACCCAAAACTGTAAAGAATTCTATGTATACTATACAGTGCTTTAGCAGATACATTGAATAATACCAGCATTACATTTGGATGGAATTTCATAAACATATAATGTTTCCTTTCAATTTGTGGTTTACTTCTTTTTCACTTGTCTATAGTCTCATTTCATTATCACTTGTGTGCATCCATAGTTTTCATGTACTAACAAATGAAAATTGGCTAGATCAAACTTTGTGTCTAACTAGCTTAAATGCTATTTGGATCTGACTTTGAAAATTTGACATGATAGTTTAATATGTTAGATAAATTTGTTGTTGCTGTTGTCTAATCAATTTCCTTTTTTATCTTTTCCTTTTAGGTAAGTACTTTTGCTTTGGTATGTACAATAAGGAAGAAGAGAAATATAAGGTTTATCAGGTAAGAGAATCAAGTTTTCTGTCGGGTTATTCCAATGCCAAATTCTTTTGATCAAGTCTGCCGGAAGTACAAGTTAGGATTTAAAATGTTTAGAATTGTAAGTTTGAAAGTTGATGAGTGCATGGCTTGCACCCTGACTTCAATGGGCCCGCAAACAGGACCGACAAAAAATAAAGAGCGCCTAAAACTTTAAATAAAAGATCTTTTAAAGTTTTGTCAGAATATTGAGAAGAATAATCTTGACCTAAATAAAAGCAACCTTTTCCAACTGGCAGCAGACACAAATCGCAGAAACAATGTTTTACCCAAAATTTCAACACACATCCACCGTAAAATCACTTTCTTTCTGACTTCTGTCTTAACAGCATCAAGTCCAGCAAAATAAAAATCCAAATAGTAAATTCTTCTTCTTTTTATTAAACTTTAAAAAAACGATGCATTCAAATAGCTCGATTTGTTGCCAGGAATGTTTTCATATCACTGGTTGTACAAACAAATTAATAACCTGACTTGTCTCATATACAAGTCATCATCAACTGACGTTGGTATCAGTTATGATTGGGACAGTGTTCGAATCATCTCGTTTTTTTTTCTTCAATATGAACAGTTAGAAAACGGACATGTTTTACCAGCCTTATGAGCTCTCTGCTTAATAAAGGCATGATCGAAATATTTCCGATATATGTGTAGCCTTGATATGTTTGTATAAATAAAACTATTTATATATATATAAGTTCAAATATATTAAAAGTAAAACTAATATTTTTTCAGAAAGTGTTCAATATAAATTAGAGCTTTTATAAGTTTAAATTAAATAAACATTACAAACAGTCTACGCGGATTAACCTGTTTCGACGCTCACATGTCTCGTTCAGGACTGTGCCCAGATTTAAAAGTTTAGGCTCTTGAATTAGGCAGATGACACATCGATGACACTTGCCCGTGACATTAAAGATACTGATTACTTATTTAGCAATATTATACTAACACCTATTCACACTTTCCAAGAGGCTCATTGCAGATGTGAAACAAGTTGCAGATTGACACATTTTCATTGAATATTATATTAAATGGGCATTTTGTTGAAATGTGTCATATTTGAAACAAAAAGCATTTAAGGATTAACGTAAATCCGTTATTATTTAATTTCTCATAACGAAAAGGATCTGACCTTGCACTTTTCTCCTTTTGTCTTTTTTGCATATTCCCTTCTCTCTCACATCTCTTACCTCCATACTACCTTACCATACCTCTCTCTTTTCCTTGGACCTCTTCTCTAACCTCTCCTTTCCTCTAACCTCTCCCCTCTCCTTTGACCTCTCCTCTCTCCTTTGACCTCTCCCCTCTCCTCTTATTTTTCTCTTCCCTCTTTTCTTCTTACTTTCTCCCTCTCCTCTGACTTCCTTCTTTCCTCCAACTTCCCCCCTTTCCTCTTAGTTTTTCCCCCCATTCCTCTTACCTTTTCCCTTTTTTCTTACCTCTGCTCCTTTTCTTAGCTCTCCTCCTTTTCTTCTTAGCTCTCGCCATTTCTGTCATCTCTTACTTTTCTCTCATTCTTTGAACTATACTAACTCAAACCAAATGTGAAAAGCTCTTCTGAAAGCACAACCTATCTTCAGATACCATAGACATTAGCCTACGGTCCATGCATACACTTTTTCCTTTAAGAGATTGCATCATGGAAAAGTGGACTCATCTGACAGGTGTTGGTATTAACAGATTAGAAGATGAAGCTTTTAAAAAGAGATATGAACAAAGTATTCAATTCAATTAATTTAGCAATAAATAAAACAAGCTTGTTTCAGTTACCATGTAGGGAAAGGCTGATAGAAGTTTACACAGAAGAGAATACAGTAGTCCAGCACCTGTCTAAATTCACCTTGAATTGCTGTGTTGTTGGCGCATTTATTCCTTCTCTTGAGAGACTATTCCAAAGTCCAGGGATCCTGATTAAGAAGGGGTCATCTTCCGGTTCAATCAAAATCGGTTTCTTGTGGTGTCCGCGTAGACCTCTTTCTGGTGCAGGAGTGAATAATAGGGCTTAAGGTATATCGTAATGACAATTGAGGAGATTTTAGTCCAAAATGAGATTACCGCATAATCGTTGGCGCTCAGTGGGGGAAAGGTTAAGTTTCTTGAGTCGGGTTTCATAGTACAGATCCCATAGACCCTGCACCATTCGAGTAGCCAGTCTTTGAACTCTCTTCAGATGCTGAATATCATGTATTAGATATGGAGCAGAGGCAGTCTGATGAGGGAAACATAAAGTGGTAGAAATATTTCAGGATTGAGTTTGCAGAAAGAACGTCGAATTAGAAATAGAGTACTCCTTGCTTTGTTTGCAGCCTGAACACAATGTTTAGATGGCTTGAAGGACGAGTCGACCAGAAGGCCAAGATCTTTTGTCTCATTCGCCTCCTTGAGCAGAGCCGTTTCACTGCCGAGAGTAAAAGCCGAGTCAGAAGGAGATCCCACTGCAATATGGCAGTATTTATCGACATTAAGGTATATGTTCCATTCAATGGACCCTTTCTATGCACGTTGAAGGCTAGACTTGAGATTGTCAATTTTGCTTCTACAAGCTACTAATTTGACGTCATCTGCAAAAGGAGTACGTTTCCACCAATCACTTCCAGCATGTTGTTTATATAAAGTAGAAAGAGAATAGGACCCAGCATGGAGCCTTGAGGAACACCACTGCAAGCATCCATTTCAGCTGACAGACCGCCATTTATCTGAACCCTGTATGTACGATCACCAAGAAACGATCTTATTCGCTTTATAAATGATTCATGAAGAGCATAGGTGTTGAGTTTATATAAAAGTGGTGATTGACCGAATAAAAGGTCTTGGCAAAGTCCAAAAAGACAATGTCAGCAGTATCTCTGTCATCCATTATACTCCGTAACCCATTCTTCCATCACAAGTAAATTTGTGAGACATAAACGTTTTGGAATGAAACCATGTTGAGCTGGAGAGATGATAACAGATGTAAGATGAGCCATGATTGCTTGAGTAGAACTTCCATGGATTTTGAGACGATAGAAGTGAGGCTCACTGGTTTGTAATTTATTGGGTTTTCTTTATCACCTTTTTTAAAGATAGGGCAGATTGTGGCTACCCACCAATCAGCAGGAACAACTCTGGTAGTCAGTGAAAGGTTGAAAAGGGCTGCTAAAGGTTCAGATAGTTCAGGTGCAACAGCCCCTAAAATTGCTGGATGTAGTCCGTGTGGACCTTGCCCTTTATTCACATCCAAGGACAAAAGCTGCTTCTTGACCTCATCCTGAGTGATGGTGATCGGCCGCATTGGTGATGCTATCATATGTAGCGTTGCAGGTTCTCTGCCATCATCATTTTTGAAAATATTCGCAAAAATATCAGCAAAGAGAAATTCTTGTTGGTTTGAGTGTTCAATTTTTTCTTTTTCGGAATTACGTAGAGTTACAATTTTATTTTTTTATTTTTTTTATTTATTTGCATGTGAGCGTAAAAACGCTTCAGGTTATGATCAAGAGCAAGCTGCCTCTCAAAATGTTGTCTACTTATGCTGGAGATGTGTTAAACGTGATTACGTTGTTTTCTGTAGACCTCCAAAGCCGCCTTAGACATCATCTCTTAGTAATGCCCCCATGCAGCATTTCTCAGTTTCCGTTAACAAAGAATCTTCCTAGTAATCAATGGTTTGTGTTTCTTGTGTTTTAGCGCATTCAGAGGTACAGACAGGTAGTTTGCTGTCAGGACAAAGGCCACAAAAAAGATTGTATTTATGAGTGTACACCCTCCGTCACAAATGATGGACAAAAAATATGCTTCACTAGTGTTCTCACTAATATTCATATAAAACCATAGAATTATGTCAGTAATTTAATATTTCATATATAAATCATATATTTCATATATAATTATCATTTCTGATGACCTAAAGAAAAAAAAACATCTACAGTTGACTTTTTATTTAGAGAGAGGATGTTTTTCCTAATTCATTTTAGACAGTTTGTGTTGTCTGACTTGCTATTTGCTTTCCAATGTAAGTTTTTCTAATGCTTTTTATCATTTCAATAGGATAGGACGGAATTAGTGCGAGTTAAAAAAAAAAACCTCTAGTAATTTTTAATGACAAAAGAAAAAGAAAAATCTACCTATCTTGACTTTCTTTTTTTCATTTTCTTCTTTTGATTATTGGTAGGATAAGGAGGGGGGGGGGTTTAGATATAAAAAATGAAAGAGGGCTATAGTTGCTTGCATAAAGGAATAAGACAGAAAGAAAGAAAGAACACTTTCAAAACTGGAAAGTGAAAAGAAAAAAACCTAAATCGGTATAGTTACACATCCTATTAAAAAGGGTGACTGAATGCAATGTTCTTTACCGCTTAGGAAGTGGAAAAATACTAAGAAAAAAAAAACTGCTTCTATCACCAGTAAAAACGATAACAAAAAACTATGTATATATATATATATATATATATATTAGGGCTTTACGGAGCCCTCCAAAAAGGAGTGCGCTCCAGGAGCACGCTCCTTTTTGCTGGAGCGAAGGAGAGGAGGGCTCATTTTATATTCAGCGGGAGTTGAATTTATAAACTATCGAGTAGAAAGTCATTTAAACTGGCTTTAAATTCTTAGAAAATTTCCATGTATTTAAAAAAGCAAAATTGTTTTCTTGTTCTCAGGAAACGAAAATTTACGTATAATCATATACTTCGTCCTACATGTTCTCCTATAACTCTCAAAATATTAGCGAGATTTTGTCAAATATTATCTTACGGTCTTACACTTAAAGTGACATCTCAACCCATATTGACGAGATCCTTTGACGCCCACCCCTATCCTTCGACCACTCATTGGCAGAATAGAACGTTTATGAAAGAAGGTACATTTTTATTATGGAGCGCTGAAAAAGAGCGGCTCCTTTTTTATAGGAGTTGGAGCAGGAGCGGCTCCTTTTTGAAAATGGGGAGCGTGAGAGGAGCCAGCTCCAATTTTGGGCGTTGGAGCAGGAGCGGGAGCAGCTCCAAAAGTAGTGGAGCGTGTAAAGCCCTGATATATATATATATATATATATATATATATATATATATATATATATATACGAAAGACAGAATGGAAAAACAATTAAACACACGAAATATAGAAAACAAACAAATGAGAGATTGACCAATTTCGTTCAGATCAACGAACAGCCTCTAGACCTTGAATAAGGTTGTAGCTGAAACATGCATACACATGTTAGCAAAGTGTAAATAAAAATTATATATATATATATACTAGAAGAATACTTGTCCTAGGACGGATATAATTAATTCCCCGAACATAAAATTCTGCGTCACTTTTATGTCACTTCACGAAGATTAAAATAAAGATATAATGATACTAAACCGCATGTCTAGAACCCTTTTTCGAATTTTGATCAAAATACATTACATGATTTTGAGTATAAAATGTCCACAATTTAAACTTGGAGTTTTAAGAAGAAAATGAAATTCAGAGAATATTGCTTATTTGGTGTTTAATAACTATGGATCAAATTAAATGCAAATCTATAATATTTGAATTTTCAAATGAGATGTTGTGCCCATATTATGCCCTCCAAAAACTTTTTTAAATACTTCAAAGAAACAGAAATTTGGGGAATATTTATTAATTGATGTCTAATACCTATGGTGAAATTTTCTAAAAAATTGGAGGTTCATTAGTTTACAAGATTATTCTGTACATATAAATATATGCACATACCTATCTATATATATATATATATATATATATATATATATATATATATATATATATACATTGCTCTTTATTATAAAAGTGGAGGATTCCACTTGCTTTTTTTATACAATGCAAATCTAAGTTACACAAATCAAACAGGATTTTTTGTGTTTTATTTTGGGGGGGGGGGGTTCATGTTTACTTTTACGATACTTACAAGAAAAGATTTATATACAAGTCAGCAATGGTTGACTCAGTTGACATTGTACCAGCCAGAAGTTCAGGGTCAAATAGTGACATCTGTATTTTCTTACATTTTATTTTTTGTATTTGCTGTTAGCATTTCAGGGCACCGGGCATCTTTTTTAAAAGTTACTTTATGCCAAACTTAACCCTGTGAGAAGGAGGCGAGTAAATGTTATAAAGAATTTTCGGCCATTTTTATGACTATAGAATTTTCTTGTAAATAACGAAAGATATACTCGCATATATGTATATACTAGCTGTACCTACATGGCGTTGCCCGGGTGCAGTGAAGTCATTTTAGTTTTTAATTACTTTTGTTTGCACATTTTTTTAAACCTATACAGAAAAAGAAATAAAATTTAGTTGTAATGCAGACCACTTTTATTATATTATTCAATTAAAATAGGAGTTATTCCCCTTGCTGGTATTTTATTTTTCAGTGATTAGTTAAAAATGTTACATATTGTTTCAGACAGACTAAATAGTTTTTAAAATAAATTATAGCAAAGTTTTTTGTTGTTTTTTTTTGTATACTAGTGTACATTATTAAAGTATATTGCACGTTATTATATTGCCAGTAACATGGTACAACAATAACAAATGAAAATTTGTCAGAAGCAAAATTTCATTTGTCAGCTTGAAGGCTATTTGGGTCTGACTTTGAAAATCCCACAAGATAACTTTATATGTTAGATAATGACAGGAACATCTTATATAAAGTATTCAGTGCATATGACGTTGAAAGATAAATAAATGAAAATATATATTTTTGTTGTTGAAATTGACAAGTATTAAATAAAGCAGAAAAGTAATTAAGATGTCTGGTAAAAAAATATGATCCACATATGTATTTTCATTTATTTGTCATTAAACACATCTTATCTTCAGGTATGGGTGAAAATTTTAGTCTATGTATGTTTGTATCCTTCCAGGCTTTATCTTCTCTCTGAGAAGGGGTTAGTTTATTGCTAATCGCCTGGAGCACCCCTGCCGGGGAATGCTGACAGAACTGTTCAGGCTTTTTTTTTATAGGTCAGAGTGCGCTTTTCCTAGTGTGCTGGCTTCTCAAAACCACACTTGACCTTATGCCTAACCTCGTGGCAAAGATGTAAATAATATAAACATTACCATCATGAAGAGAGCAAAATTTCAAGGTAAAGTTACAACAAGCCACACTACATAAAGCAACTCCCTGTTTTGCTTGTTTTCGGCTCTTGAAACAACCCGGTGTGCTGGCTTCTCAAAACCACACCTGACCTTGTGTTTAACCTTCTGGCAAGGAGGTAGATTATATGTTCTTCTATGTATTTGTCAATATAGTTAACTTAATTTTCTTCAAAAAATCACTGAAAATCAAACATTTTAAATAAACCTCCAGTTGTGCTTCTTAGTTGCGTTATGAAGTGCCCTGTACTATAGAATGACACGGAGTGTACCCTGTTCTCTAAGGTATTTGGTACGCCAATGGATTCAATTTAAAAATTTTGCTTGAGGGTAGAAGCGAATAAAAGATTTTACTCTGTCCTTTTTTTAAGTTTAGTTTCTCAAACTTGTTTGCCAAGATGTTAACCGATTTTGCCTGTTGCATAGCCTGCATTCCACAGATACCATCCTGGTGTTTCAACAGAAAGTCTCAGGATTTTCCAGACAATTAGGTTGAAATTGACAAGCCAAGAAAAATAAAAGATATGAAGAAATTCATATCGTTTGATATTTGTCTGATGTCTACTCAGCTAAACTATTAATAGAAAACTCTTTTATAGCTTGACGTTTCTCTCAGACATGACTGCTGCAAAGTCAAACTCCACTCGTCCGACTTTGGGTGGAAAAATATCAAACCGTGTTCTTGAGTATAAACAGCCTCACATGAAAATTTTTGTGTCTGTAGTTCGCTGTTTGTGTAATTGCATAAATTCATTGTGAATAATTTTTTGTGACTTTTTAAATTTTTCTTGGTGCAGTTTAGTGCTGGGACACTTAATCGGAATCGAAAAAAAATCAGAACTTTTTTGGGTATCGGTATTGGAATCCGAAAAACTTTTAGCCGAATTTCCGATTTAAAAACGATTCTTTTAATTTTTTTTGTTTAAAACTTAATTTTCCACTGCTGGTACTAATGACAAAATGATAAATATTTATTGATTTGCAACAACCAGTAAAACAAAAATTTATAGATCATAATAACTAATTATGGTAAAATGCACCTGTAAAAATGGCACGAGTTGATAAATAAGAAAAAATGGCACGAGTTGATAAATAAGAAAAAATGGCACAAGTGAAAAATATAGATGAAAATCTTACAATGAGTTTATCAAAATTTTCAATATAATACATAAAGGGGAAACATTAAGAAGTTTGTAAAATTAAAAAGAAAATTATATCTACATTTAAAAGTAGATGAGACCTCTCCCATACACACAAAAAAAAATAGACGAAATCAGAATCAGTAATTGTATCGGAATCTGGAATTTAGAACAGAATCTGTAATTGTGTCCGAATCGGGAAAAATATTGGAATCGTCCCGTCACTAGTGCAGTTGCATGTTAGCATATATCGCCTTACTGGATTCTGCGAATTGTTCAATTTTGTAAAACTATCAAAATGTTTTATCCAGACGAAAATTCAAATGAAATAAAATTTACTCCACGATTCACACACTATGCAAAGTTAATATCGTTTACCAAAATAATAAAACAACCAAAAGGTTTTAACCTTTTTGGGGGTTTTAGTTATTTGTAACACAAAAGTTTTAAAAAAAATTTTTTTTATTTTAGTTAATTGTGCAAAAGAGAGAAAAACAATCAACTTTATTTCTAAATTTTTTTTGTGTTTTCACCGTTATTCCTTTATGAAAAAAGTACTTCTAGCTATTTCATAATAAATCCTTTGAAATCCTGACTTTGTTATAGTTTCACCAATATTGTTGAATACTTCTATTAATGAACTATTGTACTATCTTTCAATGCTTAATTCAGGGGAAGGGTAGTGTAGTATCTGTTCTGTTGTCATGAGAGCATCCTCCCATGCATTATCTCCTCCTTTGTTGGGTTGTGTTGTATCTGTCTTGTCATGAAACCGTCTCCCCAGGCATTACCTTCTCTTTGAGGAAGGGGTAGCATACATCAACAAGAAATTGTCCTGATCGGCTGTTTATTAGCCAACTCAACACTTACATTATATATACTAGCAAAAATATGCAACCAAGGGAGCAAATATTGGGTAAACATAATAACCTGCCCTCCATGTTGACTTTTCAAAAACGGTTCTTGCATAGCGCTACTTAAATTTCCAGATTAATAGCTTCTGGTTTACAATTAAAAATACATAATTTTAATGAGAAAATAATTTATTAGAGTAATAGTAAACCCTATAAAATAATAACTATAACATAATAATTTTATCTTTATTGGATCTGTCATTGCTGGCCAGTATCTAGTTGGCACAGATCACAATGCATGGATAAAGACTGTCTATCCTGAGCGAGCCCCATCCAATTACATCCCAGATCTCATCATAGCGAATCATGACATTTTGTTGCTAGAGAGCTGAGCGGGCACTTGATGATGATCGACAGCCACTCAATCAGAAAACAACGATGGTATATCTTCTGCAGGGCCCCACAGAGACCGCGTTGAGGTGAAAAAACTTGAAAGGTAGATTTGAATTCCTGTTGATGATGTTGTACGTCAGAATCATTCTCTGCTGTTCAAGTGAGAACAGATTTAGTCTTTGAAGCTGCTATTTGTAGGTAAGCGAAAGAGTTCCGTCATTATCTTGGTTGCTAACCATTGAACACGCTCCAGGTGTATGATATCTTTTTGAAGATAAGGATTTGTTGCTGGGATGGCATACTCAAGAATGGGCCGTACCAGAGTTATATAGAGGGGTTGGAAAGCGTCTGCCATTATGTGGAGAAAGAATTTTCGGATGAGCTGGAAAATCTGCTTGGCTTTGTTATCCATCTCGATACAATGACGCGTTGCTTTGAAGGAGTTCTCCACAATCGTACTAAGGTCTTTCACATTAGCGATAACATTGAGTGATTGATGTGGAAAACCAATGGTCGTGGAAGAACTTTCAATGATAATTGTCCTTGTGTAGCATAGCTGGTATGTTCTTCAATCCCCACGGTGCGTTTGTTTTGTCGGCAGAATCAACTAGTCGTGTTGCTGTGGTAATTGGGACGCATGGATAAGAGTTTACTACATTTTTTAGATGTTTATGTGTCTCTGACGCAGAACGTGTAGGTATCAGCATCTCTGACTTGCTTCTAATATTGGCAATTTTATTGAGGGAGTAGGGTTTTTTTTTGGGGGGGGGGTCATATTATTCATTTGGTAAAAAGGCATTTTGGTTTCAACTATGTTAAGAATGTCTCAACCAATATGTTTTCTTTCTAGATTCAATTCCTTCAACCCTAAACCCTTTTAACTACTGCAAAATTGCAACAAAACAAATTGCCTAGCATCCAAGAAATTGAATATACACGACTGACTAATTATGTAGTGTAAAACTTTGAACTTGAATCATGACTGTTGTTCAAGTTTTGTTTATTAATCTTTCTTGTATGGATCCGGTTTTAAAACCATGTTACAAATGTCAAGTCAATAGTGACCTCATCTTTCTTCTCTCTGGCATGATTTGAATGGCATATTGACCTTTGTTGCTCAGCTCACAACCTCCTGGGGATCTCTGTCAATAATTATAACATTCTATGCATTTAGAGGTAACTTTTATACCAGACTACAATTCCCATACCATTCGATGGATAAGAACTATCCATTTTACATACCATTGGGAATATCTAGTGGTGTGTATCATAGTAGGTATTACAAACCAGCCAAGTTGAGTGTGCGAAAATGGGTGAATGTAGTGAAATTTAAACTTGTGATAACTCATTTATTTTGGGGTTATTTTGATAAAATTTGGATATAAACAAAATTTAATCTTTCCTCTTTCTAAAGATACAATTCTTTCTCTTGTGTCATTAATAGTTTTTTTTCTCAATTTACTTCAAGTTAGGTTACCCTTTTCAGTGCCGGGCGATTTATTTTTAATGTTGATATTTTTTAACTAAATCTGCACGATATTGTGTGTCTCTATGCATGTAAAAACACTGTCATCTTAAAGGAAAAGTGCCACTCAGCAATATGGTGGGCTTAATAAAGTGTTTAAAGTTGTCTTTCGCAAAAGAAATCCAAGTTTAAATCTTTAGTGAATAAAATTTTTGCCCTATTATCCAATTGTGTTACCGTCTGTTTTTATATGTTCAATGATATTTTTATTCATTTACTATTAAAAGAAAAATCAAGCTTGATCTCTACTGCTATGGATCATATTAAGAAGATTCAATATGTTAGCTGTTGAAATGGATCTTATATGAACAAAGTTGCACTTCTGTGTCATTTTTATACATTTTTTTTTTTTAGAGGTAATGTTTAGGCTGGCTTGATCTAATAATATTGTTTCCATTATTATTAAAAAAAATTTACCACAAGATGATATTACATCTGTAATGATTTTTCATTTGTTCAAAACCTGCATTTTTAATGAAATTTGGCATCTGGACCAATAGACCACAAAACTGTAAATTTTCTAACTTTCAACAAACTTTGAATGGTCGTAATTCGGTGGCTAATTGTGTTACCAAAATAAAGTTGGTATCATTGTTTATGTTTTGCAAAGATCTATGTGACCACATTCAAAGTTTTTCAATATAATGAAAATAATTTTTGGTTTTGGATACCTAATCATATGTACCACTTCAGTTTTGGAAACCATTTTTAATGTCAACGCCATCAACGTTGGATACAATAGCAATTCAATGAATCACTTACAATATCAATCTGGAAATTTATTGTCAAGGCAGATTTACAAAACTAAATCTATTAACCAATTGTTTTTTTTTTCTAATAGTGTAATATATGTTTTGAAACAAGTTGCCAGATCAGAAGAATAGTATAGATTTAATTGGATAAATTCAGAAATAATGGTAAAAAAAGCAATTAAGAGGGAATTTTTTGGAAACTATCAGATGAAATATTTACCAGAATTTCATCTGTGTATGTAAAAAAAAAAAATTTTTAATAGGGGATGATTTTAAAAGATGGATAATAACAGAGATGGCCAAAGAGACATAACAAAAAAAAAAAAAAGGACTGGATGTATCCATGACCAGTTGGATCACAAACACTACCATTTTATCTTTATTGGATCTGTCATTGCTGGCCAGTGTCTGGTTGGCACAGATCACAATGAATCGACAAAGACTGTCTGTACTGAGCAAGCCCCATCCCAGATTTCATCATAGTGACAAATCATAGCATTTTGTTGTTGGAGGGCTGAGCTGCCACTTGATGATGATTGACGGCCACTCAGTCAGAAAGCGATGATGATACATCTTCTGCAGGGCCCCGCGGAGATCGTGTCTAGGCATTGGGGTGAAAAAACTTAAAAAGTAAATTTAAATTTCTGTTGATGATGTTGTACGCCAGAATCAGGTCCCCTCACATCCTCTGCTGCTCAAGCGAGACTGTATATGATATCTTTTTAAAGATAAGGATTTGTTGTTTGTATGGCATACTCAAGAATGGGCTGTACCAGAGTTATTACTATAATTTATTCCACATTGACCATTTTTATTTTATTCAAAAATGCATAAACTGTGACTGCCTAAGCCACATCTTTCATTGCCGACAAGCTGACCATGTCCCAACTGCTGTTCTCTGCCAACACCTCAATCTTACGTCTCTGCTATCTGTCCTGTTTCAGCGATGTTTTCTGATGGTTTGGGCATGCAGTTTGTCGCCCGGACGAACGTCTAATTCATAGTGTAATCCTCTTTACCTTTCTGCTGCGTGTCTGTGTACAGGTGAGGACCTGGACACCAACCATCAAGGAGGACTTAGCTGAACTCTCAGACCCACAGGTGGTCAGCCTTTGACCGTGGAATTACGACTGGCTAGCCATCTGGGCAACCTTGCTCAGGATGCTTTGGGATGTAGTGCAAGGTCAACCCGACCATGGTGAATGCTGTTGCAACAACATACCGTGATGTATCCTGATTAAACTTTAGTATTTTAACCCTACCATACAAGAAATACATTTTTAAAAATCTCTTTTTTATGTTGTCTGTCGGCCATTTTGTTTGTTATATTAAACTATTAGGTACCGTTAAAGCTAAATTTTGCCTAATCCCAAATTTCAGTTTGGTATATAAAACAAGGACATAAGTCAGTCGTGAGACTGCATACACTCGCTTCACAATGTAAGGATGGGCAAAAGTCTTATCAGGGCCTAATTTCTCCATATTGTATAAAGTATTCCCAAAGTTATGCCATGGAAACCTTGATAACTCAAAAACTATTTATCTGATGATGTTGAAATGGTGCATGGTTTATACTGTTATCAAAGAGCATCAGATCCATGCATCAAATTTAGGAAAATCAGAAGTTGAAGTTTCGTCAAAATTTCGACCGTGACAAAAACTTTTCAAGGTCAAACATAGTTACAAATTCGACCGAACACATAACAACCTTGGTGACGGTAAAAAGAAGAAAAAAAGAAGTTTGCAGTCATTTAATTAAGTGAAATTTCTACAAACTTAAACCAAGTTTAACATGCTGTAAAACAAGCTGAACTAAACCAAACTCATGATTTGGTCTTTTTTTATTTTCGTAAGTACAGACTAAGTACAGTATGTTTTGGGCCAGCCACATCGGCTTTAAGTCTTACTTTGCGTGAACTATTCTTGTTTTGAATTGCTTTTGTTATTTTGTGCATGTGTGATGATTACTATCTTCAAATAGTCATAAGCAGCTTGTACGTCTATTTAATCAGACGTCACCACTGAATCTTATAAATAACTAACTTAGGACATTATGGGACAAAGGTCAAACTGGAAATAAATTTGGTAGTAACTGCACCGTAGCATTCGTCCTTCTAAATTAATAACATTTGGACAGAGTGCAAAAAAGAGTCTCTAACCTAATAGATCCCGCACTGTCTATCAAGCTCCTGCCCCTGTCTCATCGCCGCAGTGTTGTATCCCTGTGCTTGGTTTACAAGTGCTTCCACGGAACGTGCTCCGATGAACTTACTGCACTTCTACCTCCTCAACGAAAATACCTCCAACCCACCCGACTCGCAGCAAAATCACACCCCTTCATTGCAGAGCTACTCTAATAGCTTCTTTCTTTGGACCAATTGGCTTTTGGAATTCTCTTCCTGCTCCCTTTTTCCCCAACCGTACCAACATGCAGAAATTTAAATGTAATGTGAACGAACATCTTGCTACCCAACTCCCCACTTATATACCCCCTCCCCTTCTATAAATCTGTTTCCTATCACAGTAGCCCCTTACATTTCAGTGGCAATATGCCTTGTTTGGGGTGAACAAAAGTATTTTTTAAAAAACGAAATAACACAGTGTACTGTTTTTCTAAATATAAACAGTTGAAGGTATAGACTAGAAATCATAAACTTTTTGATATCATATAAAACCTGGCATGTCAAATACGGTTTGCATGCAACCATTTGCAGCCTGCATAAACGATACTGTATTTCGTTGTTTGACAAGCAAAATTTCAGTTTTTACAAGCTGGATGAACGTGTATCGTTCACTGAAAAATGGTGCGCTTTTCGTTATTCAGAATGTTTCTTTAGATTTAAGAACGATATATCTCATTTTATCGATTTAAGAATTTTTTGTTGCAGTTGCGTACAAATCTTTGCCATTTAAAATTACGTTAATTTTTTCTTTTGTTTAACTACTTTGCATTCGTGAATGTAGTTAAATCATTTGTGCGCATTTCGTGTGTTTCTAAGTTTATGTAACAAAAATATGCTGCATTAATTTGGGTGCTTCTATATTAGTGGGGAAGATGACATTTTCATCTCTAATTTAGAACAGTCTGTTGAAAGGGGAGATAATTCAAACTGTTTTTTTTTGTTTTTTTTGTAAGCATAACCCGTAAGGAAAATACAGAGAAGTAGTAAGAAAATAAATTTTAAAATGGGTACTTATGCAGTTTACAGACCCAACTGAAATAATGTTATAATTTTGAAAGCCATTCTTAACATGGGGAGGTGGGGGGGGGGGCTTGATTAACTATTCTGTTTATTAAATTGTTAGGTGAAAGTACAGAATAGTTAATCAATCCCCCACCTCCCCATGTTAAGAATGGCTTTCTAAATTATAACATTATTATTTCAGCCTGGTCTGTAAACTGCATAAATACCCTTTTTTTTCTTTCTTATGGGTTATGGTTACAACAAAAAAACAGTTTGAATTATCTCCCCTTTCAACAGACTTTTCTAAATTAAAGATGAAAATGTCATCTGCCCCAATAATACTGAAGCACACATTACCACGGGACGGCTTCCATGCGGATTACGACATGGTTCTCTTTAAATCCAATGTCAAGAAATACTTGTCATAAACAGTCCTCGTAAGTAATCAAACTTCATTCCATTCATCATTTTCAATTCTCTGATAATATTCTTCATCATTCCACTTACAATCCATCCATCTCATTAACCCATATCCTCGAGTGGCTTTTGGCCTTCATAAATGGTGACTCAATGGTAAATAAATAAAAAATGAAACTGTGTCTGGAAACAGTTTGCATTATTTCCCCTTTCAACTGATTCTTTTAAAATGAAAATGTCATTTGCCCCAATAATACAGAAGAACTTTAATTTGTATTAAATGACTTTGATTAATCATGTGTGGCCCTCATCGCATACAAATAGATTCACATGGCTCTTGGGAAATCCTGAGTTTGACATGCCTGATATCAAATTTCTTTCAGCCAATCAGTTAGATTTAATATTGCAGTGTAATGAGGTTAGGTGCAAATGTGAAATACTGAATGGCTTTGTGCAAGGTTGAGATGGTCGGAATAGTCAACACTGATGAAAACTTAAAGAAAACACACTTGTGTATTGAATTCAGCCTCCTTTATAGCCACAATTCTTTCCTTGTCTGTAAAATTATCTCATTCTTCATCCACTCGGTTTCCCTGCTGGAACCAACATAAAGGGCTGGCCTTAGGGCAGTGTTACCAAAGCAAGTGAATCGGACGATGCACTTTAATATACAGTGTGTTCAAAAAAAAAATGCTGCCGGTTTAAAAAAATTCTGTATATGAAATATTTATGGTAAAAATATATTTATATTGAATTATGTTTCAAATGGCAGATTTTTTATTGACATTTGGGGGTATGTTTTTTTACATGCTTTTTTTTGTGCCTGTTTGTAAAATTCTTTACAAAATTTGAATCTGGCCCCACCAAGCGTTAACGTAGCTTGTGTAAGTGAAAATCCTTTTAATCATTCATTAAAACCACAAATGATTCATGTGAAGACTCTATGTAATACTGGTCAATAGTTGCATAACAACCATTATCAAAATCATTAATTCACCCACTTTCGATGGCAAGTAAATGTAAGCATACTTAATTGAGACGTTTATACCAAAAGATCTCACCCTTTTATTTATAACTTAATTATAAACTTAGAAGTTTAATATTATAATAAATAAAAATGATTAAAAGACATTATAATAGATAAAATTGATTAAGAACTAAACAACTAAATAGAATTATAATTTGTTAATGCAAATGAACATGTGGAATATTTTTTTATGCATTTTACTTTTCTTGTCCGTAAATAGTACTAATAAAAAAAGTTTTAAACAGGTAGAAAGTTATTTTAGCCAATCAAAACGCTTGAAATATGAATGTACTGGTGAATCAGCAAAAATATGTCTCTTATTAAATTTGTTCCCAGTTTTGATGAGAGTGATGGTATTAGTACATAATTTTACATAGGTGAAAACTACTCCCACATTCACTGAAAATCACTAAGCAAAATGAAAATATCGATCTGGATAAAATATGTAATTGAAGAAATCAATTCTAAATACATTTTCTTTGTTAAAATATCAGACCAATACCTACCATAATTGATTTGTGAAACAGAATTAAGAACCTGTCTTATATTTAAAAAATTATTAACATCGAAGAAACGGTGAATAGACTGACTCTACTTTATATATAGGGTTGTTATCTTTTTATATGATATTTACTCCCTCTCTCCATCCATAATATATTTTTGTTTGCTTTCTGTTTCTTTCTCCATCCTTTTAAGAGTTGCACACAGATTATTCAGCCTTTGTGTAGTAAACCCCTTTGCCAAAAGCTAAAAGTTATTATTACCTTAACAAAGACTTGGAGAAAATTGCATTCAACATCACGACATCAGCCAACTGTATCATGATGAAGGAGAGAAAAGAAAGAATAATAAAAGCCATTGAAAAATTCTGGCCAAGAATAAAGGCATTATTTATGGCTGGTAGAACAGTCACTCCTTACAAAGTGTTTCATTAATTCTTCTGCCTACCAAAGTAGGAGCTGTTTATTTTTTGTTTGTTTTTTAGCATAGGTATCTGTTCGTCCCAACTACATTTTTTTTCAGTCAATATTGATTATTTTTATTCATATGAAATATGAGTACTTTAAAAAAAAAACAACAGTTTTGTTACTTCAATTGGGGGCATCACTTATCAAGGCCAAAAGCAACTCGAAAATAAGGTTTAATGAGACGGAAATAGGAATACTAACATTGATCAATGGTATTATGAACTGTGTTTGATTACTTATGGAGCGATTTATCACAAGAATTTGTTGACATTGGAGTTAAAGACCACCAAGTTGTAATCAGCAGGGAAGCAGTCCCGCAGTAATGTATTCCACAGGTGAGAAGCCCTTGCAAAGAAACTCTGTCCATGGAAATTCTGCATGATGCATGGAGGGGAAAAAAGAAAGTCTTTTTTCGTTGTGGTAGAAGACGAGTTCTTGCTGTGAATGTCTTACAAGGAGGAATCAAAGATTGAAGCTCAGTTGAGCAACTTCTATTGAAATAACAATAAAGTTAAGCAACGTCCATTCTGTGAGAAATGGTTTGTAGGGGGAGAGAACTATTTTTTTTTCCATTATTAATTAAAAAAAAAATTAAAACAGAAGTTCATACTGTTTTAATTTCTTACGCAAAATTTGCTAGGTAGTTTTATATATCTTACAAAAGTTTCATGTCATAATCTTTTTTAAGGTTTTCTTTTCATATTGACAGCATTGTTTATTCAATAAATATCATTATTTTATGTCTTTGTTTATTCAAAGTTACCTGTCTCTTCATTTATAGGAATTTTTCAATAATTTAAAAAATTATTAGTTAGCCCATTGCGGTTCTTATTATTAGGTATGTAAAACACATAGAAACATCAAACTGATCTCACAGGTGAAAATTTCCCTTTGTTTTTAACTGAAGAAAATTCACATCGCCCCAGTAAAAAAAAAAACAGTTGCATGATCGCCCTGCGCACAACCATTTCCCACTTAAGTCTATGAAGATCTCGTTCAAATATGTGCTACTTACTACCATGAGTCTCTTTACTTGCTGGTCTATATTTCCGTTAGACGTTTTTTAATTTTTTTTTTATTTCTATTGTAATTATTATTAATTCACACCAATCACAGTCAGCGTTTATCATAATATTTATCCAATGAAGATAAATAGGAACAGAAATAAATTGGAACTGCTTAAAAAGAGAAAACAGATGCCAATCTCCTTGTCTCTGTGTTAGACATGCAGATTTAGTAGCAATAATGATCGTCAGCAGACAAAAAACTTTACATGCACTTCATCCACAGTAATATCATGTAGAGCGGCGTACCAACCGCGAAGCAATCTCACACTTGTTCAAAACATTCATTGGGCAGGTTTTGTTCGTTTCAGTTAATTTCTAATGTGACAAAAATCTTTGCCTTGCAAGTTAATCTGAATCGAATTATTGTATTTCGTTTTCATACTAATTAATTAGATAGTCAGAATCCATCTGTTAGGTTGACGGGGGGGGGGGGGACTACCTGAGGACCGGATGTGTCGGCCCCTGATGTAGACAGAGATAAAATGAGTTTCCACCAATGCTCAACAATCTTTGTTTGATCAATAGTCAATGATATGCGGGGACACTTTGGTGATCGTCTCATCAGTTGTAGGTGTAATCCTGAATGGGCTTCATACTTACTGAACCGTAACCCCTTTCCCCGGTTTTTATTTGTGAAGTTATATCAAAGATAATGTTTATCAAAACAATACCCAAAAACTATTGGCCCGCACCTTCTGAATTTTGCAAAATTTTCAAAATGTTTGATTGTTTAGTGTTATTTATGTATAAATGAACACAAAAAATACTACTCACATGAATCTGAAATTTTCACCCATTACGTCCCATCCCTAATGTTAGTATGTAAAACAGACATTCAACCAAATATGATGACGATATTGATCAGATAAAGCCATGTTGTGCTCTTTGGATTTTATAAATTATTGTTTGGTTTACTTTTCTTTTTTTTTTTTCATGGCAAATATATTCCTGATCATGTTAACTGGAAACTTAAAATAAAAACAAACAAAAAACATAAGACCATCTTTATTACATAATGAACACAAGTCACACTCTGTGGAGATTTTAAAGATTGCTCCTACAGAGGGCTACTTGGATCTTTGGCCCATGTAACTAAGATTTTAAAATAATAACAAAATTAATTTCAATGAGTAAAGAATGAAAGCGATAAAGTATATCTATTACATGGATATGAAAGCGTACATACGCAACCACACTCTCACCTTGTCTCCATCCATGAGTGTGTGTGTGTGTGTGACTCAACCCAAAACTAAATACACTAACCTCTGCGTGACAGCACTTATATATGTGTGCAATCCTTTCTTCCCCACTAGATACATGCCTTGAGAGCAGCCTTCCCCACCCAGTCCATTTTTATAATTTATATATATATATTTACACAATATTATGATAAATATTTTTTAATTCTTATCCACATACACATGTTTCATCCTTTTCTGGGAATCATCAGTGTGGATAATTATTGTTCTGCCGGTCACACAATTTGAAACCCCCAGACCCAGTGAACATTTTAACTTTTGTCTGAACGCCCATGACCATCCAGCCAACACAACAATCACAGTGAAAGAAAGAGAATTAAGGTTTATTTATGTCTATGCAAAAGGACATATCTAGAAGGATGCTATAAACAGTGTTCAACGACTCGTTATGGTGGAACTTAGCATTACGCATTAAATTTGGAAACTTAATTATAATTCTCTTAAAGGGGCTGTAAACAATATTATGATAAATATTTTTAACTTATCCACATTCGCATGTGTTTCACTCTTTTCCGGGAATCATCAATATGGAGGATGATTGTTCTGCCGATCACACGATTTGAAACCCCCAGACTCAAGTCAACATTTTAACTTTTGTCTGAACGCTGTTTGTCCCCATCACAGTATACAGTATTTAGTAGCTGTATAACTGAGGAAACTTTTGTCTGAACGCTGTTTGTCCCCATCACAGTATACAGTATTTAGTAGCTGTATAACTGAGGAAACTTTTGTCTGAACGCTGTTTGTCCCCATCACAGTATACAGTATTTAGTAGCTGTATAACTGAGGAAACTTTTGTCTGAACGCTGTTTGTCCCCATCACAGTATACAGTATTTAGTAGCTGTATAACTGAGGAAACTTTTGTCTGAACGCTGTTTGTCCCCATCACAGTATACAGTATTTAGTAACTGTATAACTGAGGAAACTTTTGTCTGAACGCTGTTTGTCCCCATCACAGTATACAGTATTTAGTAGCTGTATAACTGAGGAAACTTTTGTCTGAACGCTGTTTGTCCCCATCACAGTATACAGTATTTAGTAGCTGTATAACTGAGGAAACTTTTGTCTGAACGCTGTTTGTCCCCATCACAGTATACAGTATTTAGTAGCTGTATAACTGAGGAAACTTTTGTCTGAACGCTGTTTGTCCCCATCACAGTATACAGTATTTAGTAGCTGTATAACTGAGGAAACTTTTGTCTGAACGCTGTTTGTCCCCATCACAGTATACAGTATTTAGTAACTGTATAACTGAGGAAACTTTTGTCTGAACGCTGTTTGTCCCCATCACAGTATACAGTATTTAGTAACTGTATAACTGAGGAAACTTTTGTCTGAACGCTGTTTGTCCCCATCACAGTATACAGTATTTAGTAACTGTATAACTGAGGAAACTTTTGTCTGAACGCTGTTTGTCCCCATCACAGTATACAGTATTTAGTAACTGTATAACTGAGGAAACTTTTGTCTGAACGCTGTTTGTCCCCATCACAGTATACAGTATTTAGTAACTGTATAACTGAGGAAACTTTTGTCTGAACGCTGTTTGTCCCCATCACAGTATACAGTATTTAGTAACTGTATAACTGAGGAAACTTTTGTCTGAACGCTGTTTGTCCCCATCACAGTATACAGTATTTAGTAACTGTATAACTGAGGAAACTTTTGTCTGAACGCTGTTTGTCCCCATCACAGTATACAGTATTTAGTAACTGTATAACTGAGGAAACTTTTGTCTGAACGCCGTTTGTCCCCATCACAGTATACAGTATTTAGTAACTGTATAACTGAGGAAACTTTTGTCTGAACGCCGTTTGTCCCCATCACAGTATACAGTATTTAGTAACTGTATAACTGAGGAAACTTTTGTCTGAACGCTGTTTGTCCCCATCACAGTATACAGTATTTAGTAACTGTATAACTGAGGAAACTTTTGTCTGAACGCTGTTTGTCCCCATCACAGTATACAGTATTTAGTAACTGTATAACTGAGGAAACTTTTGTCTGAACGCTGTTTGTCCCCATCACAGTATACAGTATTTAGTAACTGTATAACTGAGGAAACTTTTGTCTGAACGCTGTTTGTCCCCATCACAGTATACAGTATTTAGTAACTGTATAACTGAGGAAACTTTTGTCTGAACGCTGTTTGTCCCCATCACAGTATACAGTATTTAGTAACTGTATAACTGAGGAAACTTTTGTCTGAACGCTGTTTGTCCCCATCACAGTATACAGTATTTAGTAACTGTATAACTGAGGAAACTTTTGTCTGAACGCTGTTTGTCCCCATCACAGTATACAGTATTTAGTAACTGTATAACTGAGGAAACTTTTGTCTGAACGCTGTTTGTCCCCATCACAGTATACAGTATTTAGTAACTGTATAACTGAGGAAACTTTTGTCTGAACGCTGTTTGTCCCCATCACAGTATACAGTATTTAGTAACTGTATAACTGAGGAAACTTTTGTCTGAACGCTGTTTGTCCCCATCACAGTATACAGTATTTAGTAACTGTATAACTGAGGAAACTTTTGTCTGAACGCTGTTTGTCCCCATCACAGTATACAGTATTTAGTAACTGTATAACTGAGGAAACTTTTGTCTGAACGCTGTTTGTCCCCATCACAGTATACAGTATTTAGTAACTGTATAACTGAGGAAACTTTTGTCTCTGCAAACTTGCATGTCATGGTTGAAACAGTAGGTGTCACTATGTATGTGCTTTGATTTTGTACAATATTGCCAAGAATGTGTGCGTGTGTACATGCGTATGCATATATGTATATATAAAAGTATTTTATTTAAAAACTATACATTACAGTATCTGTTTCCTGTACCGGGGTTTTATCCTTCTCGACAAACAGTCTCTAAGATAAAAACGGTCTTGTTATTGTCCATTCGAATCATCAGCACTTTTCAGCAGTCGAAAACTCTGAGAAAAATCAGAGTTTTTGAAAATTGGAAGAATTCTAGACATATTGTTATATCTTGATTTTTATTTTCGTAAGGAGATGTAAAAGTGATGCTAAACTTTTGTTCAGGAAATTGATTTTACTCATCCTGGGACGGGTATTCTACTACTTATGGATAATATAATTCATCTTCGACAGAACATTTAGTGACACTAAATAGCCCAAAACAGAGTTGATATGCTATAAAAACCTTAAATCACGGTATTTCAAATCATTGTTTTTTTATTTTTTTACATAAAATTAAATTGAGCTCAAATAAAAAAGATTTTGTTTTGATAAAATCCTTAAAGTATTTAGTCTAAATTTTAAAACTCTCAGTTGATGTATTTTTGATGATAAAAGTTTTGGATCACATATCGTTATCAAAATATTTTCTCTAAACTTCTCCTTTGCTTTAAAATGTTTTTTTTTCTGTTTTCTTTTGTATAAACATTTTATCATTTTGAATCCGATAGAAACAGACCTTGTGTTTTCAAGACCCGTATTATGATAATTACGACTGCATTTCAGGAATTGCTGAGTTGTTTAACTTTTGCTGCAGATGGTAGATATACCCGCTCAAAATGTTATTACCGTTGCGGTCAACCGTTAACCAATGTAGTTTTTAGTAGTACAAATGGAACAAGAGACGAAAGCCCTAAGTGTTTTAGTTTTGCTCACATGACCCCCTAAGGGAGCAGTGATTGGTTATACCTTTTAGCTAATCCATACGACCCTTAGACGGACAAGAAACAACCATTACACTCATGTATTGTTGTTGTTGCAATGGTGTTCACCCTGGTCGGGTTGAGCGAAGTTCTTACTTGGCTTGAACCATATCCTGAATCATGATGACCCGTGTACGGCGGTCCTAAGCAAGATCACATGAGATGGTTAACGAATCAAGATTCTATCATCAAAGGCTAACCACCTGTAGAGATTGTGTCACCCAGGCAGAAACGTAGGAAGAATTGTGAATTAACTCTCCCTCCGGGCGACAAGCTGCATGCCCAAGCCATTATAGATGATACTTCTTTCATATGACCAACATAGTAAGGATAACAAACACAGATAACTGTTGAATCTAACATGATCATTATATTAAGCAATATATTTAAAAGCTAGAACTTTCAGTGCTTATTGAAAAACACACAAGTGAAATATCGCAGTTCAAAATAAATTAACAGGAAAACTCTTTGAAATACTTACGTATCAGGCAAAACTATCTGTGTATACAAAAAATTACGGAAAATTATCAAGTAGAATTTTAATAAAAAATAAAATTATTTTACTATTTCTAGTTAACGAACTCCAAAGTACAAGATCGCATGGCGTCTTCATATTAGAAGAAGGGAGATAATCTTCTACGATGTGCTGGCGTCTTCATATTAGAAGAAGGGAGATAATCTTCTACGACGCATTGGCTTAAAGACGCATTATGAAAATATGAGTAAAAAAAATGAATTTTATTTATTACTAAAATTCTACTCGATAATTTTTTGTAATTTTTGGTGTAGATATCTCTTTTCCTGTTAATTTATTTTTAACTGCCATATTTTACTTGTGTATGTCTTTCAAGAAGCACCAAACTTTCTGACTGGTGATACCAGATCAGGCTGCCCTGTGGCTCCCTGAGACGAAATTCACCTACATTGACGTTTTTTTTTTGTTTTTTTTTGTTTGTAAAACTTAATTATGTTCTACAAAACCAAAAACAAAAACAACAGCCCCTCTCCCTTTCTCCCTCCTCTTTGTTATTTTTATTTTTCCTACCCTACTCCCGGTCCTGGATATGACCTTAAACTACATCCGATGGTGAGATCCGGCTTACGGACTTTGGGGAATGTGGAGCCTCCTCTTAATTACCATTGCTCCCAGGTCCACCCTGACCCAGAGTGGTAGTACCTGTTAGGGTCCCAACTATGGGTTAAATAGAAACAGATATTAAAAGGGGAAAGAAACAAGAAAGAGAAGAAAACAAGACCAGATTCGGCATTAAATAACCCAAAAAGGGTTGATATGCCGTAAAACAAAACTACCAAACCAAACCAAACTTTCTGATATACTGAATAGCATCAGGGATAAAGGACTTCCCTTTGGTTATATAGCTTCAAACTTAGAAACAATGATTCGTTTCAAAATCGACTCCGTAATCTAATGGAGGATGATCGTTTCTCTTCCTTACAGCCCCTTTCTCACAGAAGATGTGTTGCTAGTCTCTCTCTCTACTCTATCATTATTTCCATCAAAGAAGCTCGACTGAGCTCCAGGAAGAGGTAGAGGGTAAATAGCTGTAAAAGAAAGATGCTACACAGACTTTTTAAAACTCTTCTATTTTATTAAGCATATCTCCAGGCATAGGACTTTGCTAGTTTGACATATATGAAACCAGCAAAAAACTACTCACCATTTGCCGGCTATTAATCTAGCTCAAAGTATTCTTTTTAAATGTTTAACTTACATTACATATCTTTAATATAAATCTATTGTAACTTTTAAAATTAATAACTTTCATTTAAATTACCTCCCTTGAAAATTAATAAACATATTTTGAGAACGGTTTTGGTAATTCATCATTTTTTTAATTAAATTATTTTAATTAATTATTGTTAATATTGACAAAAGTATTACTTATTTATAGGAAAATAGGACAATAAAATTACAAATAAATAACACCAAATATTAATTTGTTATAAACTGTTTAAAAAATTAGTTATGCAAATTAGGCATACAAATAGCTGTTTGGCTTTTTGCTTTCTACTATATATTCTGTATTTCAAAAGACTACCTAGCATGCTAGGAAGTAAGTGTAGTATCTGTTCCGATGGATACTGCACCCTATAGACGGATGTCGTCTTGTCCTTCGGGGCTTGATTCCACCTGTCTGTGGGTTTGTCCTGTGCAGTTCTAGGAGGTCCACCCTCCCAGGCTTCGCCTCCCCTCTTTGGGGAGGAGTAAGTTTATTGCTTACTGCTTGAGGCGCCCCTACCGGGGAATGCCGACAGGGCTGCCCAGGTAATTTTTAATGGCCAGAGTGCTCACTTTCTCGGGCGCTGGCTTTTCAAACCCCATTTACTCGACGCAAGCTGTGGTCACATCTTACTTGTGGGAGTAAGATAAAACTGGCCTTGTGCCTAACTCCTGCAGAGGAGTAAATAAATATTGTATCATTGATTGATACACCCCATAGACTGGTATTGTCTTGGCCTTCGGGGCTTGATTTACGCCGGTCTATGGGTCTGTCCTGTGCAGTTCTAGGAGGTCCACCCTCCTAGGCTTTGCCTCCCCTCTTTGGGGAGGAGTAAGTTTGTTGCTTACTGCCTGAGGCGATCCTACCGGGGAATGCCGACGGGGCTGCCCAGGCAATTTTTAAGGGCCAGAGTGCTCACCTTCTCGGGCGCTGGCTTTTCAAGTCCCACTTTCTCGACCCAACCTTGGGTCACATCTTACCTTGTGGGAGTAAGATACAACTGGCCTTGTGCCTAACCTCCTAGGGAGGTAAATAAAAATTGTATTATTGATTTAAATAACAGTGAGACATTTTGATGGTAATATACGTTAGATAAATTATTTAGATTTAAAAAACTGCTGTGAATTGCTAACATTGATTATTACATAAAATCAATAATATCAGAAATAACCAATAAATTTTTTGTCTATTTTTTTCTATTCACATCTTGAGAAACGCTAAGTGTTTTTTTTTTCTTGATACAGTGGGTTTACTCTTGTAAAAAATTTATACATTTAATAGAAGGAAAAATCGTTTTTCTTTTTTTTTTTAATGTATTTTTTTTATTTTATTGGGTGACTACTTATCAAGGTCAAGAGCCACTCAAGGATAAGGATTAATTAGACGGTATGGTTATTAGCCGAAAGATGAGGAACACTATGAGAGTACTAACCTTGATCAATGGTATGAACTGCATTTGATTACTTATGGGACGGTTTGTGACAAGAATTCGTTGACATTGGATTTGAAGACGACCTAGTTGTAATCAGCAAGGATGCAGTCCTGCAGTAATGTGTTCCACAGGCAGGAAACCCTTGCAAAGAAGCTCTATCCATGGAAATTCCCTCTAATGCTAGGGACATGGGGGGAAGAAAAGCCTTTTTTTCTGTTGTGGTAGCAATACAAGTTCTTACTGTGAATGTCTTACAAAGAGGAACCAAAATTTACAGCTCAGTCGAGCACCTTCCACGGAAAAAACGGTAAAGTGGAGAGAGACTAGCAACGTCTGTGAGAAGGGACCTGTAGGGAGAAGAACAGATCATCCTCCAATACAAATGATTTTAAGAATATTTAACAAAAATAAAATTATGAGACCACTTCATGCGTGTGTATGTGGTCAACACAAATTTGGTAATTACTTCTATTTTTTATAATCAAATATTCATTAAATACTTGCTGAAATCAAAATGCAATAGCATAAAATAAAACGAAATTTAAAAAATCCTATCTAAAAAAAATAATTTAATTAAAAAATTAAATCCACCAGCGTGCCTTTCAATTCATTTGTAAACAAGTTGGCCATTTTAATCCTTTGTTAATAGTTTTAAAAAAGAATTACATAGTGATTTTTCGAAATTTGAAAGCATTAAAATTCAAATAGAAAGTCATTTCTGGCTTTAAATTTTTTTCAAATCTTCATGTATTAAAAGAGTGAAAGTTTTGGAAGCTACTTACATCGAATAATTGTATAGAGATTAACACATTAACATAACAAAATTAGTTATAGTTTTATAGCAATTTGGTTTAATTAATAATTTAATAACCAAACGATACCATAGTCATTGAATAGTTAAATAATTTTTTTTTTTAAGTGAAACAGAAATTAAAATAAAATTCCCGGGCAACACATACATAAGATGAAAAAAATGATATTTAACACTAAAAAAAAACAACTTTATTTTATGAATATTCATAATGAGTCAACTTCTTTTTTTTCCTAAAGGTTTTTTTTTTTTACTTTAAACTTTTTAAAACTGTTGAACTAACAGAGCTCAACAAATTTCCTCTTTTCTCCGCCTGTCATTTAATCTTTAATTAGGATAGCAGTCTTTTGATGAAGGAGCAAAACATCTGACTGCTAACAAAAAACTAATCTCCATTTGTAATGTTTTTCTTTTTCTCTGCTATTAAATTGTCATCACTCAAAATAATTTCATTTCTTTGAGTAGAGAAGCGTGCGATGGAATAATGGCTGTTACTAATGAATAGCAGAGAGGTTATTTTAATTTTGTATCAATTTTAATTATGATAGAGGTTTTTTTATTTTTTTATTTTCTTTTGTCTGTTCAACCAAACATAACTCATTTTCATAACATTATTAAGTATCAGTTGTACCTACCCAGCGTTGCCCAGGATTAATTACTTTCATTCTATGTAACCTTTTTGATTTTTTTTACATATTTTTTAAATTATAAATAAAATAGAATTTAATTGGCTAATGAGCATAGACGATTATTCAATGGAAGTTACCGGTGTAAATCTGGATTTGTCTGTTACTAAAGAAAATATTGGGCTGGATATAGTATGTAATCTTTTTTTATTTCAAAGAACACAGACTTATAATTTTCGTAAGTGACTGGCCAGTCAGAATAAAGTATTGATTTGTCAGGTGCAATGCTATAGATCTCAAATGTCAAAAAATAGATTTGCTTAATTGTATATATTAGATTAGATTGAGAAAGAATTGGAATCAGATTTAAAATAAGCAACATTTATTCTTATTAATTCAAAAGCAACTTCATTAATATCCTTACTCCTACCTCTCTCTCTCTTTCTCTCTCTCTCATATTCTAAACTTTTTTCTATTCTTGTTTTACCTTAAAAACTCTTTTTTTCTTCAGCATTTTTTTTGATTTTTTTTTCTTTCTCGTTTTTGTCTATCATTTTCTTTTTTCTTTCCTCATATTCTATTCAGCTATTTTTTTTTTCTTTCATATTTCTTTTGTCCGTTCAACGAAACATAATTCATTTCATAACGTTAAATACCAGCTGTACCATCCCGGCGTTGCCAGGGACTAATTACTTCCATTTTATGTAACCGTTTGTTTTTACACATTTTCAAAGTTATAAGCAAAAAAAAAAAAGTTGAATTTAATTGGCTAATGAACATAAAGGATTATCCAATGAAAGTTACCGAATGTTGAGGTAATTTACTTAAAATATTGCTCTTTCTCTGATTTTTAGATGTGAACTGATTGGCTAACCACATCGGCCCCATGTAATCTTGCCCTTAGACCACTTAGTTGTCACTACTGCCAGGTCCATTCTGACCCAATATGGGTTAAATAAAGATTATCATTTACAGACTATTTATTTACAAAATATACATCTGCAAAACAAATTAATCTACAAAATAATTGTATAAAAAATATATTTTACGGTTTTGGTATAAAATGCCTCACCGACAGTTTACATTACATAAAACCTAACAAGCATCCAAGCTTGTCTTTGTAATTGGTTTGTTAAGCAAGTCAAACTGCTGCATAGAGCTAACAAAGATTGTGCATCAGGATTGTCTGGTCTGCATGAAGTATTTCTTGTTGGTCGTAGCTATTCGTTAATTGGCAGCAAGAGTAGCAATTCAGCGAAGGTTTGGCCCAAAACAACCAAAGAAATGGTAAAGAAGCAACGTTGCCACTTTCACTCTATTAATTTGCGGTTCTGCATCTGACACATCTTTGTTTACTAGATGCAAAAGTATAGAAGACTAGAGGACGATGGATCTTGATACAGACTCCTCTTGGATTTTTACCAGAGCCCTGTTAGCCAGGTTGCATCCCTAATACCACTTATTACAAAACATGTCCACCACGGATTGCCCTGCCAGGAACTGGAGTTCCAGACGAATATAGCTGTAACATTGCTAGTCTTTCTCTACTCTATCGTTATTTTCATGGAAGGTGCTCAACTGAGTTCACATCTTTGGTTCTTTTTTGTGTAAGACATTCACAGCAAGAACTTATCTTCCAACCACAGCTGTAAAGAACTTCCCTTTCTTCCTCTGTGCCTAACATCAAACGGAATTTCTATGAACAGTTTTTTTCCAGGAACTTATCATTTGTGGAACACACTACCATGGAACTGCTTCCCTGCAGACTACAAGCTGAGTGTCTTCAAATCCAATGTCAACAAATACTTGTCACAAACCATCCTCATAAGTCATCAATGTTCATCATTTTTAACCCTTTCATGATAATATTCTTCGTCATTCAACTGACAATCCATCCATCTCATTAACCCTTATCCTCAAGAGGCTTTTGACCTTGATAGGTGGTGGCTCAGTAAAAAAAAAAAAGAAAAAAGAGGCCCTCTTCATCTATTTTATAAATGAGTACCAATTTAGCTAGCATCCTGTCACAAGGATGTTACAGGCCATCCATTTCACTTAGTGCTAGAAAAAAAAAGATTAATATTAATTTTTTTAAATCCTTAATTTGATACCCGAGTAAAGATATGCATAAGGCGGGTAATTATCTTTTAAGGCAAAAAATATGTTAAAAAGAAAAATACGGATTGCAAACCAAATTCCTTTAACCAAAGAGTCCGTTTGGTTTCAGTAAAATCTGTGAATCAGAGATATAATAAACTTGTGTATTTGCCTGTCATGTTTTCTGTGGCAGACAGCTTTAGATTTTTCGATGATAAAATCCTTATGATCTAATCCTCATCTGGTAATCTCTTTTCTTGTTCGTACCAATCAGATTAGCAGTATGCTTCAGATTTTTCAAAGCCAAACAAAGTCATGTAGTCTAGTAACGAAAAGACGAGACCCCCCCCCCCCCCCCCAAAAAAAAAACAACCCTGCTTTTACACGGCTTTACTTTGTCTTGTCTATTAGCAAATATGCCACATCAAGTAAAAGAAAGAAAACGAAATTTAAAAAAAAAAGTCCTGTCTTCAAATTCACAGGAAATTGAAGAATGTTCTTTGAATTTGTATCACATTCCACCATTTCTCTTTTCATTCTGAGCCGATTTTAGATTTTTTGTCTGTTTTCCAAGAGGAAAATGCCTGATTATGTTTTGGGCTATTTTAAGCTTTGTAATGTATTTGACACTGTTTCTCTCCGACTTGCAACAAGCCAGTGATATAAACAGGAAAAGACCATTTTATTCTGAAACATTTTCTTAAAATAACATCTTTTCTTTCCAGGGCTGGGGAATCCGTTAATTTTTTGCTTACTGAAGCTTGTGTTCGTAAAATGACTTCATGGCATATCAAACTTTTTTTAATTTTTTTTTTTTATTAGAACTGTTACCACAATTGTACATTTGTAATATAAATAAAACATGGTAAAATAAACTTAATCTAATTTATTCTCTGTATATTATTATTATTTGCACTCACTAGCAGTTCTCACACAAATTATCATCATTGATTGCTCATTGATAATAACCAGTGGTGTTCCTTGGAGTCTGAGTGACAACAAGCCTCCCCAGATTTCCAGTGCTCTCCATCTCTTTTCGATAACCATTGCAAATGGCTTTCCGGTATTGCAGCAGCCACTAACCATTGAATTTTCGTTGGTAATGACCATTGGCCTCCTAGGATTTGGGTGGCAATAAGTTTCCTCAAGGTCCCCACACTCTCTGCACTATTCCAGTGGAGATCTGGTTAGTGCTGTCCCTCCTCGGTCTTCCCATTCTCCTTGACCCTTCAGAACTATTTTGTGAGGTATCAGCCGAGGCTGGTGCCATCATTTTTCGGGGGGGGGGGGCAGTTTATAAAATTTCTTGCAGTTTCTGTTCCTTGGGTTCATGTGGTGGTGTTCTTCCTGTGGTTTTGTTTTCTCCTTGTGGTAACATCCATGTGATTGGTTACCGTTCGTGGCTTATGCAGGTTGGTTTCTGCATTCTAGGATTTTTTTGGACTGTTCCTACTTCTCCTACGATTATTGGCATTATATTGACTTTCTTCATGTTCCATATCCCTTTCAATTCTCTAGCAAGTTTTGTGTATTTGCTTCGTTTTCCGTCTCTTTGATCCTCACTCTGTTGTCTGCTGGAACGGCAAAATCTCCAACTTGGCAGGATTTTTCCTTCTTGTTAACTATTATGACATCCGGTCTACTTGCTTGTATGAGTTCATCAGTTTACACCTCCATTTCCCAGAGGATTTTGTGATTTTCATTTTCCAGTACTGTCTCTGGTTTATGTTTGTACCATTTGTCTGCATGTTCAGAATGCAGTCATTTGTATAGTTCCCAGTGTACTGCTTTCCCCACACAGTCGTGTCAGTTCTTGTATTCTTTTTAGGCTAATTTGCTGCATTCATTTATTATGTGATTTACTGTTTTGTCTCTTAGTCCACACAGTCTGTATTTACTGTTTTCCTGGGTTTTATCTATTTTAGCTTTAATGTAGTTAGTCCTTATCGCATTGTTCTGTGCAGCTGTCAGTAAAGATTCCGTTTGCTCTGTTCAAGTGTCTTTTTCTTAGCCATGCCAAGGATCGTTGGTTGGTCTGTTCTCTTGTCATTCTTATGAAAAATCCATGTAGCTGTTTTTTTTCTTCTTACTTTTCTTTTCTCGTCTTTTTGTTTCAATGCTTCGTCCGTGATTGTTCAGGGAGTGGTAGATTTGTTCTCTCAGTTGTGCCGTTAGGATTTTCCACATTGTTGATAAACAGGTTATTGGTTTCTAGTAGTATTATTATTATTATTATTATTATTATTATTATTATTATTATTATTATTATAATAATAATATTTAATTTTATTATATTTTATTCTCTGTAATTATTATTAATTATTCTTTTTATCCTCTTTGTGTTTTTTTTTAAATTTTATTTTTCTTACCGGTTCATTCTGTATTTTAAAATTTAATTAGCTGGCTCTTATGTATTTTCATTACGTATATAATCTTTGAACTTACTAATCGAGTAATAGATGATTGCTTAATAAGAGGTTATGTCTCATATAATTACTGGATATGTTTTTTTAATAATACTGAAATTTGATGTTTTTTCCTAAATGACTTCTGTATGTGATATTGTAAAGGCCGCTGATGAAGAGACTGTTTGGAGTCATCAAAAGTATAATACAAATAACATTTTTTTTTTCAAATTGTCTTGGAAACAATCGTACACCAAATAGTCGTTGTGTTTGAATTCTTGGAACTGATAGACAAAATTAGAACATTGTTTATACCTCAACTTACTTACGGATGTTCTGATTAAATCAGATAAAACTAAGGTCTTTTAACTTTTATGCAAGTTCCTTGTGTTTATTTTGAAATAGGCAGAAACTGGAGGAACCTTTCTATTTTTTTTTTTAAACTCTTTTTCTCAAACCGTTTTTAAACCCTTTCTTTTGAAGACTAATTTTAATGTTTATTCAAATTAAATGTTAAGATTAAAAATAAATATGAAACTAGCTGTACCTGCTCGGGATGACGTAAAGTTATTTTAGTTTTTAATTTTTATTTGTTTACGTATTTTTTTAAACTTGTACATAAAAGGAAATAACATTTTAGCTGTAAGGGAGACAACCTTTTTTATACTTTTCAATAAAAATATGAGTTATTTCACTTGCTGATTTAGATTTTTCATAATTGCAAACGGTTCTGATGTTACCAGCTGTCCGTGCTGGACTACATAATTTTTTAAATAAACTGTTGCAAAGTATGTTATTATAATGCCAATAACATGGTACAACAATAACAAATAAAAATTGGCTAGTCAGAATCAAAGTTTTATGTCTCAGCTTTAATGCTATTTCAGTATAAGTTAAAATCTCACAGGATAATTTTCAATGTTAGATATCCATGTTAATATATTCCCACTTTTGACCTATTATAGTTATTATCAAGAATAAATTTTAAAAAATTCATATTTTATTCTTGATGTTCTATTGCTGGAAATAGAAAAAATATCCAAGATGACTAAATATGGAATTGATGATCATACTCTCTCCACACAGCCAGCAAAAATGATCACTCACCCTCGATAAAATGTCTGTGAAAATCAATGTTCTCCAGCTATGGTGATGACGGTGGTGGGAAGGTTGCTGCGAATGCTGCAAACTATAGAATTAACCATCCAAGTTCTAATCCCATCAGACTTTGTTGCATTCACTTATGCACTAATATCATTGAGAAAGGTATGAACCCTCTTCACCTCCAGCTCTAGATTAAATAAATAGCAATTTGTTTTCAGTTGATCGTTTACTGCAGCAAAGAAGTTAATGAGAGAAAACCTCGGTTGTCAGCAACCAAAAGAATTTGCGTGGCAATATGCATCACGTGTGGACGTAGATAAGCCCGACTTTGGCATGATTTCGTGGACAAAAGCAACAGTTAGAAATCTAAGACGGATGGATGCAATGTCAAAATATGCCATGATGCTGCAATATGTGTGCAGAACAGGAGAATTTGTTGGTTTGGTAACATTGAAATAACGAATGACAGTGCTTGGGTTAGTAGATGTATAACTGTTGTCCAAGGAAAACATGAGAGAAAGTGATAAGGATGAATTTGAGAGAAAGAGGAATAAATAAACACCTGGTAAGTTTGAAAGTCAATTTCTAAAGACCGCATAACACATTCCAATATGTAAAACGGACATTAACCCTATTATTATCATGATGATGATGATGAGAAGGTGCTGCCACCATCGTTCTTGGGCTCCATTTTTAGATTTGTCTAAAAATATTGAAACACTAATTTTACTGTGACTTTTTTTTTGTTGTTAATTTCAAAAGAAACAAATCATTTTGTCAGGTGTGTGATTTTCGTTTTAAAAGAAAACGTGTTTGGTTTTGCTATGATTAGTTCTTACGTTCCAAAACTGAATACTGGTAATAAATGAAACAAAAACAATTAGTTTTTAATTGGTTCTCCATAAAACTGCAAACTCTGTTATGTTCTTTCTTTTTCTTTACACTCTTTCTCGCCAGTCTTGGATAAAAATGGTTTTTCCATTATTCAAGAATTTCGCTTCAGGTATTTGTTCTACATTTGGAAGAACACTTAAAATTCCCTTCCTTTCTTTTAACGAAATAAGGCGCTCCTTAAATGTATTCTATATGTTGCTACAAGGGCTCCACAGGTTCGCACACCCTAAAACCGACCGCCCTCCTCCTAAAAAAATAATAGTCACACACGGTTCCCGCCTGTAAAACATTCACAACAAAAACTCGTCTAATTACAACCACTGTAAATAATTTTCCTTTCTTCCTTTGTGTACCTAAAGCTAAACGGAACCTCCATGAGCAAAGTTTCTTTCCCGTCTGTGGAACACAATACCATGGGGCTGCTTCCCAGCTGACTACAACATAGTCGTTTTCGTGTTCAATGTTAACAAATTCTCGTTGAGCCCTCCTCTTAAATCAAATTCTGCCCAGTTTCAATCGTCGTTACCAATCCTCACGGTGTTGTCTCACCGTCCGCCTGAAAAACTCATTACCCCTTATCCTTTCGGCCTTGATAAGCGATAGCTCATTAGTACATTTTAAAAAAACAAAAAAACTGGTTATCCTTTAGATGATAAAAGCATTTTTTTTTTTTTTTTTTTTAAATCAAAGTTTATTTTTTCTTGTCATTGTCAAATAGTTTTAAGGCACAGAGATAGTTATAAGTAGACATTTTTCTGTCATATTCCTTTTTAAAAAAATTTTTTTTTTTTTAATTCAACAGCTTCGCAATGCTGCTGCTTTTCTGTGAAAAGTCACCACACATTTTCTTGTAGATTCTGCCTCTTATCCTCATATTTCTGTCCAATAATAATTGCTGCCGGATTGCAAGCTGGAAATTGATCAACTCCTGCTGGATTGCTTTAGTGAAGGGGTATGTTTAGAGGCATAAAACCTATGATGTTATGGCTGATAATAATAAAGTTTTTGTAGGATTTATACAAAACGTTTCTTAAAATTACTATTTATGTGTCACCAAATTTTTGGATTATATACATTTTTAAACAGACTTGTCCAATTCATAGTAAGGAGATTCAGTTTTCTGTATAGATGATCCCTGGGGAGTTATTTCCTGAGGATTTGTTTACCCCCTTAAAAATTATACATTGAGTGATCCATGAATTTAAAAAAGTTGGTGACTGCTGACTTAGACTATTGTCTTATTGTTTAAAAATGTAGATCATGAACGACAAGTACTTTTAGTCAATGAACCTTGAAGGTCCAGAATAACTCGTTCAGTCGGTCTTCACTTGTAAGGACCAATAATTTTGTGAGACATGTAAATCCGACAAATTTGTATGTCTACTTATACATACATTTTATTTTCATATAAACATTTTGTTTATGGGTCCCCCGATTTATAAAATCAGGGGACCTATAGTTTTTGGCCCCCTGATTTATAAAATCAGGGGACCTATGTTTTGAGGCATTTCCGTCCGTCCGGATTTTTCTCCGCAACCATCCATTGAATTTCTCTGAAATTTTGCATGAAGTTGTAACTTTGGTCAGGTTAGAAAGTGACATTCTCCGATTTTTGAAAAAAAATCTGGTTAGCCCCCCAGGGCATCAAAAGGTCCCGAAATGGCAAAAAATTACATTTTTTGCCCCATAACTTTTCATCCATCCATTCAATTTCTCTGAAACTTGGCCAAAATGTGGAGGCAATTGTTCCTAATAGAAAATAAGTATTGCTGACCTTGGAAAAAATCTGGTTCGTGCCCACAGGGGGTCAAAAGCCCCCTAAAATTGCAAAAAATGACCCTTTTCTCCCATAACGTTTGATCCATCGATTCAATTTTTTTGAAACTTGGCCAAAATGTAGAGGCAATTGTTCTGGATATAAAATGAGCATCCTTGACCGCAGAAAAATTCTGGTTCGCACCCACAGGTGGTCAAAGGGGGGTCAAAAATGCCCCAAATTGCCCAAATTTATTGCATTTTACACTCGCCACATTGAGTCACATACAGAGGGGGACCACGCATGCGCGGCTTGTCCTTTTTATTTTAGTTATCACAGGCTGTACCTACCCAGCGTTGCCTGGGATGCAGTGAAGTCATCTTAGTTTAATGTTGTTTTTTTTTTGTTTGCACATTTTTAAACTTATACAGAAAAAGAAATAACATTTTAGTTGTAAGGTATCCTTCTGTCAAAATATGAATCATCTCATTTGCTGATTTTTATTATTAGGTAGTAAATTTTTAAATAAATTATAGTTAAGTATGTAATGATATTGCCAATAATGTGGTGCAACAATAACAAATGACAATTGGCTTGTCAGAAGCAAAGTTTGATTAGTCAGCTTAAATGCTATTTGACTTTGAAAATCTGACAAGATAACTTTATATATTAGATTTTATTTATTTTTAATTTTTTTAATTCGATTCTGTGGATAAATCGAAATGTGTGAGGACCAGAAAATCAAGCAACCTGTATCAATTGTCTCAAAATATCCTCGTCAATGTTTGCATTAATTTAGTAAATGGTTATAAACAATTTAGAACTAGATGTAAAAATTGACTATCGATTTGGGTCATATAATTACTTTTACCTTTGCCAAGGAGGTTATGTATTCTGCGAATCTGTCTGTTTTGACAGAATTTCAACTTATGTTGTCAGGCGTACGTATGCAATCTCACAAATGACTTATGTTCTCGTTGTTGCTTTCGTTTAGAACTAGTCAAAATCAAATCTTATTCTAATATAGAAATTTTCTCTCTTTTATTCCCTGAGAATACTGTTCTACTATCATATTTATTATTATTTTAATACCACTGTTGTTTTACCCGCACATAACCAATTATTTCTATTTCGCTGCAAGATTTTAAAAAATGCACACATTAAGTTTCTACTTAGAGTAAGTTTTGTATCTCTTTAAAAAAAATTGGACATAGGTTCATCTTTCATGTATTTTATGTAAACTTATACCAACCTATTTTTGCCCATATCCCACCTAATGACTTATAAAATCATTATTCCTTCTCACATGCATTGATATATAATTATTATTTAAAAAGCGAGCCCTGTTTTATCTGAAGAGGCTTAGTATTAAAAGAACATGGGATTCCTGAATGAAATAGATAAATTTTTAAAAAAATGAAATAAACAAAAGACTGTGAAAGTTTTGAGCAAGAAATTGCTAAAAGATTGTTTAAAAATCATTAAGTTGTACTACTTTATACCCACGCCTGAAGCGGTGTTTGTACAGTAACTGGATATGTCAATTTTTAGCAAGTATAGAGAAAGATATTTGTCGAAAAATATGCTACTTGATATTTGCATGAGAGAGTAAGTAACTACGATGAATGTATTTAGGTATTGTTTTTATTGGCAAAAAACGTTAGAAATTATGTTTTAAAGCAAAAATAATTTGCTTTGAACATGCTTTGTCTACTTTATTGCGGATTATAAAAAATAAAATATTTATGTAATTTTTTTTTATGTTATGTTAATTTCTTTTAATTTAAACACGTATCCGGTTTTAAAAAATCCTTTAGACTTATGTGAGATTCGAACTTGGGTATTGACATCATAAAATCTACTGCCTTAGTAATGTATACTCTGCCTATTCCTTTTTTTTAACCAGTCACATGCTTCTATTTGTGTACGGACATACTAACTCCCAAAACACCATAAACTTTTAATAGTAACACAGCACTATACTTTTAATAGTAACACAGCACTATATATGTCTGACATATAGATGGTGCCACTAATAAAGTTTTAAAGTACTAACCTTCAAACGGCATGTGTAAAAATTTGAGCCCAATCGTTTGTTTTTTTATATAAATTACAGTTATTTAAGTGAAGCTACTGTTGCAAATTTTCAGAACAATGGAAAAATCTGAATTTCGTGTGTTGATAAAGCATTGCTTTCTGATGGGAAAAATACTGTTCAAGCAAAGCAATGGTTTGATAAGTGTGATTTGGACTCTGTTCCATCAAAAACAACGGTTGACAGGTGATATGCTGACTTTAAACGTGGTCGTACGAACACAAATGCTCAGGTCACCCATATTCAGCAGTTGAAACATCAAAAAAAAGTCCACAAACTTGATTTGATCCATCCTAAATTAAAGTTGTTTGAGATAGCAGATGAGTTGAAGATATCAGAAGGCAGTGTATTCACCATTTTGCATGAACATTTTTCGATGAGAAAATTGTGTTCAAAGTGGGTGCTGCATTTGCTCACAGTCGATCAAAAACAACAACACATTGACGATTCAGAGAGTTGTTTACAATGGTTTCATTGCAACAAAAAGGAGGTTTTGCATCAAAATAAGACAATGGATGAAACCACTTCACTCTAAAGTCAAATCGGCAGTCAGTTGAGTGGAAAGCAGCATCTGAAAGCCGTCGAAAACCGCAATCATAAGCAAGCAAGGTTTTGGTCTTCGTAATGTATTTTGTTCATCAATTACCTTGAAAATGGAACAACCATCAATAGTGAATATTGTATAGCATTATTGGTGTGTTTGAAGGAAGAAATCGACAAAACACAGCCACACATAAAGAAAAAAATGCTCTTTCACCAAGACAATTCACTGCGTCACAAGTCGATCGTAATGATAGCAAACGTATATGAATTGTACTTCAAATTGCATCCGCACCCATCCTATTCTCCAAATACTGGCAACAGTGACTACTTAAAGAATGCGTCAGGAAAAGAGATTTGGTTCCAATGAAGAAGTGATATTAAAAAATAAGGCATATTTTGAGGCCAAAGATAAATCGCTCTACGAAAGAGGCATTGAATTGTTAGAGAAACATTGGAATCAGTGTATCATCTTAGGAAACTATGTTAATGAATAAAGTCGAATTTTGCTTAAAAGCTAAAATTATGTATAAATCCATGTCTCGAAAACATGCTCGGCTTCCTGCATATATATATATATATATATATATAAGTTGCAATAATTAAAATTCATCATGACTTTCTTTTCTCTCTCTCTCTAATTAGAACCAACAAATTATTCTTTAACTTCATTGTTAATTAATTTTTCATTAATTAATTGGTCATTTAATTTCATAGTACATTGCAATTGTTAATTAACGTTTGCAGTTCATGCGCTTAATGAGCATAATGAAAATGAACTAATATATATATATATATGAGGATAAATTACACGCTATATCATAAAATGAAATGCTGTGGAAACAGGATGTATGAAAAAGACAAAAGAAAAAACAATTAAACAAAGAAAATATCTGCAAACAGCCAGTAGTTACTGGGAACCAGATCTAAAGAATAGGGTTGTGCAAAAGCAATTTGAAGGACAATTCATATATTTCTGCTATCGTTGCAATCAACTTGTGACAGATTGCATTGTCTTGGTGAAAGAGCACTGTTTTCTTCTTTATTTGTGGCCGTGTTTTGATGGATTCTTCCTGTATTTAATTGTTTTTCCTTTTGTCTTTTTCATATATATATATATATATATATATATATATATATATATATATATATATATATATACACACACACTCCGGATCAAAAATTTAAGACAAAAATTTTTGATCAGGAGGGTATATATGTATGTGTATGTTTATTTACCTTCCCTGCAGGAGATTAGATACAAGGTCAGATGTGGTTTTATATTTGTGCACTCTGACCTACAAAAAATGCTTGAGCAGCCTCGTCGGCATTCCCCGGTAGGTGCGCCTCAGGCAATTAGCAATAAACTGACCCTTTCTCAAAGAAAAGATAATGCCTGGGAGGGTGGAAGAAGCTTTCAGTCATTTATACACACTGAGCAAAATTCAGATTAAATCCTAGATATACTAACTAAATCCACATATAGAAGACTTAGAACTTGTATAAGCCGAGTTATTGTTGGAAAATTCACAAATACAAAAGCGGATTCGACGATATCAGTAGTGAAATATAAACAGGGAACCATACCGTAAATAGTGAAATAGAAAAGAGGGCGATCGTCAACTGTTTACCATGTAACTGTTTCGGGGATTTGTATAGAGTGCGTAATGTATTTGAGGATAGATTTATTCATGCAAAAAAATGACTCAGAAACAGATAATGTTTTTTTGACTGAAAAACGTTTATTAGGATAAGAATAAATATATATTGTTTTGTCATTTTATTCAATAAAATCTCCTTCAGCTTTGATAACGGCTTTTATGTGAGGTATGAATCGATTTGCCGTGTTCATAGCAGGCATTACTCTAACCATTGAGACTTTTATGGATTATTTAGTTTCATGAGAATGCTCATTAATTTTTTTCTCAACTATGCTCCATACATAGTAGTTCAAAACATTGAGATCTGGGGAGCTAGGAGGCCGAATGTTAGGGGTCATGTTATCATGAAAATGATGCTAGATTTTAAAATTTGTTTAAGAGTCTTATTAGCTCTGACTAAGCTATTTTTTTACCTTTTCTAGTATAGATGGAAGTCATCAGCTTTTTATTCATGGTTACTCAGGTCTCAAATTATTCTTCATCTATTTTGATTTTTTTTTTACCTTTTCTAGCATAAAATAACCTTTACCCATCACATAAGACTTGTATCTGATTTTTTTGTGGGTGCGCCAGGAGATCTTAATATCAACCAACAGACATGTCTACCAATCTATCATCAAGTCGATCCTCCTCTGTAGCTGCGAGACATGGCCAATGAGGGTGGTCGATTGGCAGAAATTGGAAGTCTTTGAAAATGACTGCCTCCGCCACATTTTGCATTGCTGACGGGACGACCATGTCTCAATTGCTATTCTCCGCCTGAAGTCTCTGCTGTCTGTCTGGTTGCAAAGACGCTATCGATGGTTTTGGCATGCAGTTCATCGCCCAGAGGGAGAATTAATTTCTGACGTAATCCTCCCTACGTCTGTCTGGGTGACGCAAACATATCGGTGAACACCTGAGAACCTGGTCAGCAACAATCAAGGAGGACTTAATTGAGCTCTCAGGTCGACTGCATCTTGTGCAATTTTGCTCAGGACCACAGTGCACTGGCTGCCATGGTTCGGAAAGAAGCTAGCTCAACCCAACCAGAGTGAATGTCATTGCAACAACATTGTTTCTTCTGACACACTGTTCTTTTGGAATCAACCTCATAGATCTTCTTGGATTACCATCAACAGTACTGTACTTCCCAAATAAATTCAGGTGTTCTAATGCTAACGTGATACACTGGAATGCCCCCCCCCCACCTAACAGCTAAGACCACCAGAGGAGATTAGTTAGAAAATGAATGGCAATAAAAAGACATTAAATACGACTGATTTATTGAACTCCACAGACCAGTGATGTCATTACAATTAGTCGTTGACTTTCTGGTTGGCCAATTAATGATGGCGAATATAAGCTGAGGAAAAAACTGACATCTCTATTTTTTACGGTAAGTTAAAGGAAAACCGGATGTATCTGATTTCTGGTGGAGCGTAAATATATTCGGGAGGCACTGACTTTTAGGTGAGAACAATCTCGGCAAGGGACAAAGAAGGTTGTCACTGGTGTTGACAAGACGGACAACGATCAACAGATAGCGTATTCGTCTCTAGCCACAACGGTATCACACACACCCTGAGCCCACCACTACGATTTGTTTTGTGTTATTTCTACCGTAGCGTGACCATTGTGACTATCATAAGGTCACACTACCAGTATGTCTCAGATATGAGTTGTTCGCTTTTTAGCGTAATTCCGCTGCTTTTTTTTTAATCCAGAAAAGATGGATCCCTGCTTAAATCGCTGTTTAGTTGAAATCTGCTTTTTTCTTACCAAATTGCTAGGGCCCTATTTCCTTATTTTTTTATTCGGCTGGATTTTTTTTCTTTTCTCTCATTCTCTCTCTTTATCTTTTTCTCTTTTCCTGTTTTATTCTCTTCCCCTCTCTGTCTTGTCTTGCCTTTCTTTCCCCTTTTCTGAAAATATTAATTTTGCCGTGAAAGCTAAGACTTCAAATGATGGGAGTAGAGGAATTATATGACTTCTGTTTCATCAAAGAAACACTCCTGTCTCCATATACGCACTGATGTCTTTCTCTTAATTTTTACTTTCTCAGATGAAACTGATTAGAGTTGGGTTTTTTTGGCTAAGGGCAAAGTGTACTATCTGTTCTAATACTACACTTCATCTTTTCTGTCCTCAATTGATGAGAGAGAGATCCTTCTAAACTGAAGCAATTTTTATTTATATGCCAATCCAGACTGACCCTTTTTGGGTAGCTGAATTTTCTCCACGTTAAAAACTCACCTTGTGGGGAGGCAGGTAAATAGGGGCTATAATTGAAACTAAATTGCAGCAAATAGATGGAGTTGTAAATAAATTTAGATGGGATTGGTTAAAGGAAGTTTTTATTTCTAGTGGTATTGGTGACTCCACCCCCCCCCCACCCCCACCCCACCCCACCCACACACAGAGGAGGGCATGGCCATCCAGGTCGGGAAATTGGTTGAGGAAGCCGTGTAAAAAATAATGTGCTGGGTTGCCGAGAATATATATTCCAAAATTTATAATGAATGGGTCATAAAAAATCTTTTAAAAAGAAAGAAAAAAAAAATGTGTATATATATATATATATATATTTATTTATTTATTTATTTATATATATATATATATATATATGCACCCCCTAAATGTTAACATTTACAAAAAAAATGATGTGTCCATGTTACCCACCGTATTGCCTAGAATATATATTCCAAAATTCATAATTATCCGTTCATTAGTTTAGTAGATTATCCTGAACATATATGTATATATAAGTATATACACATACCTAACCTTATATATAGAGAAAAGATATATATACACGCTCCCCTTTTGTAATGTAAAAAACTGTGCATGCATGGGTACGCATCCTTATGATACTTTCGCATAATAGACATGGATCGCTATTAGTTAGTGTGTGTGAACATGCATTTGTGTGCATTCACTGCACAGGCCATGATCGTCTGCTCATTGTCTTTATCCAAATTCAATGCTTGATTTTGACATTGGTCATAGTGTCAATCATTTGGTTTCGGTCACTGCTGTAACAAAGGGATTTTCCTCCAAATAAAAGCACAACTCAAGTTTAAAACAAGTAAAAATGTTTATTTTGAAAGATGTTACAATGATACTTCGTTTCTCTACCAAACGACAGACTTGCAATAAGAACAAACATCTCTGCCAACTGAACACAAACAGTCCTTCCGCTTAAAGCCCCAAAGGCCCTCTTCTCTCTGAGACAAAGTCCAAATTAACCTCTGTCAGTTTTGCTGGAATATTTATAGATATTGCTGTCTTTTGGGATAGGTCACGCAACAAGAACTCTTGAGAATTATGGGTTGTTTTATTACCGGACATAAAAACTTATTGACCAGGGTGTCTATTGTCTGGAGTCAACATTTATTCTGTAGAATCTCAAGTAGTCTGATTTTTCAGCATGAATTCTCGTATCCAAAAAAGACATTATTATTTAAAAGGCGCCAGTCAATATTTTGGGTGGTCTCCTCTCTTAGCTAAATATTTCCCATTGCAGGTCTGCTGTTTGGAGCGTGCATTTATGCACCCTACTAAACATGCAGCATTGTACGTGTTTATATGTGTATTTGAGGACTTGCCTGAAATGTGTTTTGCTACTGTTGACTGCAGGAAAAAAGTAGTGAATTTGTTCCTCTGCATTTATGGTCTATGGTGACCCATGCATTCCAGAATTGAGTGTCTTTTAGTCTAACTATTCTTTCTTTTTCTAATAATCCACATTTTGAAATGTTGTCTTATCCATGGCTCTTCTTTTTCCATTTGAAGTCATTTTTTTTTCCCTTTCTATGTTGACCGCTGGTTTGAAGTCATCAGCTTTTTATCCATGATTATCCAGGTCTCAAATTATTCTTCATTCACTTGGAAACTATTGTATTGGAGTTTGCCATCATTTCGACATCCCGTATCGGAGTCTGTCATGCCTCCGACAAACCCCGTGTCGGAGTCTGCCATCCCTCCGACAAACCCCGTGTCGGAGTCTGCCATCCCTCCGACAAACCCTGTATCGAAGTCTGCCATCCTTCCGACAAACCCTGTATCGGAGTCTACCATGCCAACGACAACCCTAGTATCGGAGTCTACCATCGCTCCGACAAACCTTGTGTCAGACTCTTTCATCCCTTTGACAAACCCTGTATCGCTGCCTGCCATCCCTCCGACAAACCTTGTGTCAGACTCTTCCATCCCTTCGACAAACCCTGTATTGGTGTCTGCCATCCCTTCGACTAACTTTGTATTGGTGTCTGATATGCCTCTAACAAGCTATGTATCTGAGTCGGCAATACCTCCAGCAAACTCATTGTCGGCCCATTTCAAGAACGGGCTAGTTGGTTACATCGGCTCACAAGTCCAGTTTGCCCTAAAAACAACAGTTGAACTTTAACCGTTTACTTTTATTATTACTGCGAGAAAATATCGCTGTCAATATCACAAGGTTTGCTTTCTAGGATAATTGTTTGCCGGGAATTTCCAGTGCTAGTGTGAATTATTTATGTACCAATTCCACCATTTTACGATTTTGGCATTCATCCACATAACTTTCGTTCTTCCCTTATCGAAGCTGGTTTCTATGGAAACTGTAATCTCCTCACATTTCCAAGATCAGTGCTATTTAAAAAAAAAAAAATTTTAGTTTTCATTTTTTATTTAAATAATTCTAATTTTTCTCTTTCTTTCTTTCTTTCTTTCCTTCCTTAGTTTATTTCATCTTCCTTTCTTTTGTTTATCTTTTGGATTTCCTTTCTTTTCACTGTTTTTCTTTTTCGTGTATATGTGTTATTTTAATTTTGGTTTATTTTGCGCCTGCTTCCGAAACCTTGACTTTTGCGCAGGAATGCTATACAGATATATATTTGTCTTTTAACACCTCTTCTAACTTTACTTGTGGCGTGTTCCAGTTTTTACATCAAAAGAAATCTTCTCAAGAATAACACTCGACTAGAAATGAAGATTGACTGGAAGTTTTTTCTGGAAATATCGAGGTGTAAGCAACCTGTGCCCCCCTGGTACAGAACTCGCCCAGAAAGCCCCAAAAAAACACTGACTTATCTCTGCTATAACTATTCAGGTCACCTGTAAACAAACATGGAGTTCTCTCAATTTCTTGCTGGTTATAGTTCAAAGATTCTTTATCCATTTCATGCAAAATGATTCTTAATTCAATCTAATCTGTAGTTTTACAAAATGGTAACCGCAACTAAGTCTGTGGAGTCTTGGTTAGAGCAAATTAATTGCTTGCTCAGTGAAAATTTGCTGACTCCGACTCAAAGCAATACATAGTGGTTTTATTTTGAAGAAGATTGGCATATTTTTAAAAGCTACGTGAGGTTGTTCAGAAGTTTTGTTAGCTGGGTGATACAAGTGGAGCACAAGGAGGAGCAGGTGCTGATGTGATTGCACGAATTAGAAGTTGATGGAGTAAATTAAGGGAGCTTCTGCTATTACTAACCAGCAGAGCATTACCACTGTTGGTCAAAGGAAGAGTCTATCAAGCATGTGTATCAGATATAACTTCTCTGCTTCTTAGCAGAATTCTGCATTTTTTTTTTTAATCCAGAAAAAGCTGATTTCCGCTTAAATCGCTGTTTTGTCAAAATCCGTTTTTTTTTTTTTTCTGTTTTTTTTTTTTAATTTTTGTTGTGAAATTGCTAGAGCCATACTTCCTTATTTTTTTATTTGGCTAGATTTTATTTATCTTTTTTTAAATTTATATTTCCTTTTCTTTCTCGCTTTATTTTTCTCTTTTGTTTTTCTCTCTTCCTCTTCCTTTCTCTATCTTGCCCTGCCTTTCTTTCCCCTTTCATGATAGTTTATGAACACTGAAAATTTTAATTTTGCCGTGAAATCTAAGACATCAGACGATGGAGGTAGAGGAATTATGACTTTTGTTTCATCAAACTGTATCTTTCTCTTAATTTTGACTTTCTCAGTTGAAACTGATTGGAGATGTTTTTTGGCTAGGAGCAAAGTGTAGTATCTGTTCTGATACTACACTTCATCTTTTCTGTCCTCAATCGATGAGAGAGAGAGATCCTTCTAAACTGAGAGACAATTTTATTTATGTGCCAATCCAGAGTGCCCCTCTTTGGGGAGATGAATTTTCCCCACATTAAACACCGACTTTGTATCAAATTATGCCCTCATATGGAGGCAAGTAAATAGGGACTATAAACGAAACTAAATTGTGGCAAATAGATGCAGTTGTAAATAACAAATTGAGATGGGATTGATTAAAGAAGGTTTATATTTCTAGTAATAATGCCACCCTCCCCCAACACACACAGGGTGTGGCCCCCAGGTTGGGAAATTGTTGGAGTGGGTGGGCGTTTTTGCTCTCTCCCTAGAAAATTAGTAGAGGAGGGTATGACTCACGAGGTTGCAAAATTCATTTCAATTTCAGCTTCTTTCTTCAATTGGACACTCGCATCGCTGGTGTATGCAGTGTGATGTATGGAAGTGAAAGCTTGCCAGTGAGGGTTAAGGATATGTGTTACATGGAGAGAAATGATATGAGAATGATACTATAGATGTGTAATGTGAGCATTAAAGACAGGCTTAGATCTGATGACCTCAGAGGAAGATAAAATCTGGACAATATAAGGAGATGTTTGCAGAAAAGTAAACTTCGATTGATGGCCACATTGAAAGAATGAATGAGAGTTCTTGAGTTCAATGTAGAAAAATTGAGATAGCAGGGTAAAACAAACGTTAAACCGTATATGATTATGATGATGATGATAATGATGAATTCCATGTTTTTGTTTTTTTAAGGTGATACATGATGAAATCCCCCCCCCCCCCAATATAAATATCAAAATTTTTGTGCCATTAAGCCTTGAAAAACGTCTTTAAATTCAAAGCATTATAAATGTATATTATGCAATACACATGTATTTGTAAGAAGTCAATTTCGGTTAAAGAAATGTTAATGTTTATATGAAAGACAACAACGATAAAGAAATGTAGAAATTAGTTTTTTGATGACTTCAACAACAGCACCTATGTAGGTGATTAATTAAAAATACCTCCACTGTAACAATTTTCCTAGCTGGAATAAGTATTTAAAAAAAAAAAAACAGAAGCAAATTACATGTTTTTAGTGTAAAGAACATGATGCAAGGATAAAAAGGAAGAAATCACTGATCCGAATCAAATATTGATTTGTCAGATGCAATGCTATAGCAGTCTAAATTCAAGAATCCGACTAACTTATTTTATATATTAGATATACATTATTACTAGTGGAAAAAGATTTTTTTAGGTCTGAGATGAACCTTTAAAATTTTCGGAATCGTAGTTGATCTTTATAAATCTAATTGCACAAAACTGACTTTTATTCTCCTGTGAGATTAGTTTGATGTTTTTATGTATTTTACATATCAAATAATAAGAACTACAATTTACTAATTGATGAATTTGATAATTATTGACAAATTCCTATAGAGGAAGAAACAACTTTAAATAAACAAAGGCAAATTCATATTTCAATGAGTGATTTTTATTTCAATGTAGGATATATTTTTTAGAGAATTTGTAATTAATCATGGCCATTGTTAGGCTCCTTTCAGAATGAAATTTTCTAGAAATAACAGTGAAGTCTTAGCAGCTAAAAAGATCTCTGATGACTGATTGTAAAACTTGTCTCCAGTCAGAGACTCCAAATGTTAGATCTCACTACCTTTTATAGGGATGGCCATGATCTAGTCCCTTTTCTGTTTCACTTTCTTCATTTTTCTTAAAACTAAAATTCTCATAGTTATTTCTAATTGAGCCATTATATTACTGTTTGCTAGTTTTTAATCTATAAAACTAAAAGTATTTGCCATATCCAAAGATATCGATAAGTTTTCTTTAATTTATTTTTAGAGTAAGGAATTTAAATTTGCTTTTCCAATGCTTAATTATATCCGGTAGTAATCAGATTTTCTTTATTCCAGTCGACATTTTTAATCCTCTCATAATATTCCTCATCATTCAACTGACAATATATCCATCTCAGTAACCCTTATCCTCGAGTGGCTTTTGGCCTTTCTAAGTGGTGACTGATTAGTACCCCCCCCCCAAAAAAAAAATCCACCGATTTGGGAGCTTTAGTTAATCTATTATATAAAAGGCAGTTGCCTCTGTGTATGTATTTCTGACTAAAAATAAAAAATTTACAAAACAAAAACCCACAAAGTTGGTATATTCTTGATCAGTGTTGCCCTGGATTAATAATATCTAAAATTTATAAAACATTCATTCATTGAGGATTAACTGGACCAGTTTTCGTCAGAGGGGAGGGTGCAGTTTTTCAGCCATTTTATGTATTAAAGGGAAGTAACTAATTTTTTTATCAAGGATTTACTTCCCTGATGCCAACTCATTTTTCGAGGAATTTATATAAAGGAGAGGTGTGTGTGTGTGTGTGTGTGTGTCTAGAGAGTGGAATGGGCTGGATGGAGGAGAAAGAGGGGGTGGGGATAGGAAGAGAGACGGATGGAGAGGGGTAAAGAGATAGGAGTTTTAATAGAAATGTGTTACACTTTTACCCCGGGCAACACCGAGTAGCCCTGCTAAAGGGTGACCACCCCAAAGCTCCCAAGTCGGTGCATATTTTACCCCAGATTTATTCCGACCTGAAGTGATAGTACCTGTCAGAGTTCGATCTGTTCTGAGTATGACATTAAAGTACACAGAGATCAATTCTATTTATGCTCAATTATACACTGATACTATAAGGAAAGGCATGAACTCCTATTTCCCTGTTCGCCAGGTATGAGTGAAATAACAGTTTGTCTTCAATTAATTGTTTATGCTAAATATTGTTTTAGCATTAAAAGCAAACAAAATATAACATATCAAGCTATCTTGTGAGACTTTAAAAGTTTTATCTAAATAGTATTTAAGCTGACATATCAAACCCATTTTCATTTGTTATTGTTGTACCATGTTATTGGCACTATAAGATCATTCACAAGAGTCTATTTTTAAAAATTTATTATGTAGTCCCGTTTGAACAACTGGTAATATGGAAACATTTTTCAATTATGACTGAAAAATCAAAATCAGTTAGGGGAACAATTCATATTTTTAATCGATGAATATTAAATGAGTTGTCTCCCTTACAACTAAAATTTTATTTCTGTTTCTGTATAAGTTGGAAAAAAATTGAAATGACTTCGCTGCATCCCGGGAAACAGTGGGGAGATACGTAAGTACATAAAATAGATAAGCTAAACTTAAAATAGGGAGGGAAATGAAGAATTCTGAGGGATTATAACTTTCTTAGAAAAGCATAGGAAGTGCTACGCAATCTCCAGTGGGACATTATAAAAACAATTTTTTGAAACATTGTAAATGTATTACTCTTTTTGGTGAAGAAATAACAAATCTTATCAGGGTAGAGAGGTTATTGTGATTACCATCTGCTGTGTAAGATGGAAGCCATCTCTTACAAACCGATTTGTTTCAACATATGGTTGTGACTAGGTGATGTAATACATTTTATGAGTTAGTACACAAAGACTCTTTACTTAATGAACTGGTAATATTTAGGGATTAATTTCTCTATTTTGGTGTAAATTCTGCTAATTCTATATTATTATTTTACATTTAATCCTACTAAGACGAAGCTCGTTTCCTTTAACAACTATAAGAGACCTTCTCACCCACTGGTTACCATGGCTAATAGCACCCTACCTGAGAGTCCAACATTCAAACTCCTTGGCCTAACATTCACAGGTAACATTAATTGGAACAAAAACAGAGAAGATACTGCCAGGTCTGCTGCAAATAAGGTGGGCTCCCTCTTCTGAGCTAGAAAACTACTCACAATTGCCAGTATCCTATATCTCTACAAGGCCACCATCTGCCCATGCATGGAATATTGTTGCCACATCTGGGCTGGTACACCAACCACTAGTCTTTACGCCTTAGACAGGGTCCGAAAAAGAGCCTCTAATCTAATACGTCCCACACTATCTACCAAGCTCCAGGCCCTGTACAATCGCTGCAATGTTGCATCCGTGTGTTTGTTTTCAGGTACTTCAATGGATTGTGCTCCGACGAACTTGCTGCACTTGTACCCCTTCAACATAAATACCCCTGACCCACCCGACAATCAGCAAAATCCCACCTCTTCACTGTAGAGGTCCCCAGATGTCGGAAAGCTTTCTACTCTAATAGCTTCTTTCCTCGAACTGCTTGACTTTGGAATTCCATCCCTGCTCCCTATTTAATGTTCGTGTGGTGTAGAAACAGATTCAGGACGAAAGTCTTAGTCAAGAACTCACATGTGGCTGCGTCAAGTGAATAAAAAATAGTGTTCTTATTTTGAAAACATTGTTTACATATAGGAAATTTGAATTATTAAAATGAATCGTTCAGAACGCCATACAATGTCATTTTTTATTATTTTATTTATTTATTTCGTAAATCGTCAGAAATTAAATTGAAAATAAAATAATTATAAAAATGTATTGTATGGCGTTCTTAACAGTTTATTATTTTAATAATTCAAATTTCCTATTTATAAACAATGCTTTTAAAACAAAAACACTATTTCTAAATAATAATTGTTATTTTCACATAATATATTTTTTGTACTGATGGGGCTTATGTTGAAGCATTTGAGGAGTTCTTTTGTGTCATCTTTAAGGTGTTTTTATTTTAAGCTCTAGCTGACCACTTAAAATCTTTCAACTTGTCCATAAAGTACTTGTTGCGGACGGTGGTGGGCAGATACACACATGTTCACATCTAGAAAATCACCTCTGCTACGGCAACAAATTAAATACAAACTACATTTTAACATGGGACGAAGGCATCCGAAATATCATCAGCGCACGAGCATCTGGGTTCACTTGCCTCACATGTCAGTTAGTTTGTGGCTTAAGTATTGGTCTTGATAACCACATGAAATGGCACTGACCCTTCCTATACTGCCCCCCCCCCCACCGCCACTGGACACAACAGATATAAATATGCTACACATATTTATATCTACTTCGAACAGAAATAGTTAAAATAAAAGTCCATTCCAAATAGTATTCATATGGTAATATTTCCTTAATCTGTCACACTTAATTTTGAAATAACATTTTCCTTGGTCTGTCACGCTTAAGTTTAAAATAGCATTTTCCTTGGTCTGTCATGCTTAAGTTTAAAATAGCATTTTCCTTGGTCGGTCACACTTAAGTTTGAAATGATATTTTCATTGTTAAACACGTTTTCTTTTTAAAGATACGTCTACGCATCTCTATTTTTTCTTTTTCTTTTATCCAAAGAATCTATCATATATGCTAGAGTCTATCTCTCTCACTCACACACACACACACACACACACACACACACACACACACACACACACGTTTATTTTAGTTAATCACTTCTGTATTAATAAAATTTTTAAACAACTTTACATGTATTTTTCTCTCGTCAACATAACATTGATAATCACACATTGAATTATTTTTTTATTTATTGTTTTTAAAAATGCAATAGCACAAACTCTAAACGAAACTTTAAAAAATCCTATTTCAAACTTCATTAATATTCACACTCGCACACAAGGCTGACATTATGTGGTTAGTTCCCCCTTCCTGCATTCGTCACATAATCAATATTCCCTTTCTCTCTATCAGCCTGCTTGCTCATTTAACATCTCTTAGCTCAATTTTATTTAAACATCTAAGAGTTATAAAAAAATAAAACTCAACAATATTTGTACTATCCAACCTATTGTTTTCATCTTGACTCTTATATTCACAACATTCTGGCCAATGTAACCGTCGACTTCTTTCATGTGAATCTTTTCAAACTTGAGAACCTAATAGTCAAACTGGGGAATCTTTATTGTTCACTTTAACATGTGGCATAACAAGTAATGGCATTCATTAACAATCAGTTCGAAGTGACAGTCTTCTGGAGGAGGTTAAAGGTTCAATCCTTACTACAGGCGATAATAACTAAGAATCATATAAAATTAACACTTCTACCTGCTCGTGGCTGACGGAACGAGAACAATCTCCTCCCGTGGATTAAAATTAAATATAGAATTCAGTTAAAAAATTCCGTACAGGTTTCAGAGTTTGAAATAAAGATTTCCAAGTTCGAAAAGATGCTCCTGGAGAAGGTCGGAATGGAGGCGACATTGGCCGAAACATTCTGAAGATGATACGAAAATTAGAATGATGTAAATAATTTTACAAAATTACAAACATAATATCAACAGTATTTTTGTGATTTAAGAAAAAACAATTAAAAATCTAAGTATTAAAAAAACTCCCAGGCAACGCCAGGTAGATAAAACTAGGTAAATTATTAGACCACGGAAGTGTTGTATGTTTGTGTGTGATAGACTGAAGTTATTTTTGATGACACGTGCATACTCTCTCTCTCTCTCTCTCTCTCTCTCTCTCTCTCTCTCTATATATATATATATATATATATATATATATATATATATATATATATATATATAGTCAATGTTTGCTTGTGTGTTATAGAAATCGATATTAACAGTTAGAACATTCTAAGTTTCAATGAGTGTTAATATTTCACAGAATTTAAAGACACCATTGAAATTCTCCTTCGATTCCAGCTGGGGTCACTAAAGGCAATTATCAGTTAGGTCCATAAAATAACTGAAATATATTAGAACGTAAAGAAACAAAATTCATTTTTTTTAAATAGATTTTCTTCATTTCATAAAACAAAAATAAAATTAAACAGAATATCTCTGTAGAATGTATGTAAATAAAAAGGTTTAAACCTTTTAATAATTATTTTTATTGGTATTTTTTGGATTTAAAATAATTAAAGAAAAAAGAAATTTGTTTAGATTTATTAAAGCTATTTGCTGTTTTACAGAAACGTTAAGAAAGCAGCTTCAACAAGCATTTTTTTTAAGAACACCATTACGCTGACAGTTTATTTTTTATTACTTCACTCATATTGGAAATGTTATTTTAAACTTCGCTTTCAAGGCAAAAATTGTAAACATGACGATATTAAAAATTATTTTTCCTAAAAAAAAAAAAAAAATTTCCGACCAGCAATATATCTCCACACGGGCAACGCCGGGCTAATACCGCTAGTAAATATATAAAAGTTACATCCAAGGGAGATAATGAGATAACAAAATTAAACGAATAAAACTTTTTTTTTTCTATATCAGTTTTTCTCTCCTTTCTCTTTCTCCCCGCTAGTATTTGATTGATCAGATGTTGAACTTGTGTCTTAAATGCTGTCTAATAAAGAGAAACTTACTGCTAAATTTCGATAGCATCTGGTATAGAAATACATTTGTTGTCGGTTCTCTTTAAAGGCAATCATCAGTTGAATTGCCGCCTTTTTGGTTCACTTGTAACAATTTTCTTCACTTTCTCAAATTCACATTTCCTCTCATTTTATTTGATAACTCGTCTTTCTTTCTTTTTTTTTTTGCTGGCAGTCCCCCCTCCCCCCCCCAAAAAAAAGGGTTAGAGTTGTTCGTTCTCTTCACATTGTGGAGTCTTATCTGACATAGTTTGCTGACACAAGATAAGATACAACCGTTTATAAAAACATTGCTGCCTGCTCTTGGAAATGGAAACCATCGTATTTTATTGGACTGTTTCCATGTTTTAGTCAGCTGGTTTCTCGGAAAATGGAATAAGAAGTAAGCGGCTAAACTGTTGCCCTTAGCCACGGGGTTATGGAGTCTGGGTTTGAGTCTACAGAAAATGCATTACTTTAGGGGTCAGTTAGTGAAAATAGCACAAAGATTGTGTTTTTTGCTTTTGTTTGGAATATTTTTTATTATGTATCTTTTTTTTTTTTTTTCTTTAACTGAATTCTTAAGATTTCTTTCAGTGAAAACAGATAAAGAATAAAAAGAAGCAGTATTTTTATGGAATTATTAGTCTTCAAACCACCCAGATTTAGGGTTAAGGGAGTTTTTTTTTTTTAATGAATCTGTTATTTAAATATTATATTTTCCCTGCTATGGCCATGTTTTGCACAAATACACTGATTCAACTCCAGAGAACATCCACCAAAAAACATTCAATTGGAGATGAGAGTGATTCTATAAAATTACCAAAGAAACATTTAATTTACAGAACATTTTTTTTTACATGTAAACTTTCTGATGTCAAGAAATTAAAACATAGCCAAAAATTTGTCTTAGGAAAAAATGAAATTCAGTTTTATAACTTTGGTTGGAGGTAATGGCGTGTTGATGACCATTAAGCAAAGCATTCTTTAAATGTTTTTGTGGCTAAAGTGAATCGAAATATCTCTTTCATCAATTTCTAATGGAGGTAAACATGCATAATGCATGCAAACGACAGGCTAGTCATGGGAAAGCATCTGGTTCGGCATTTGACCACCCAGAATTTGATTTCTCTACTTGGAAAACTGATTGCCGTAAAACAGGTTTTCATGCTGAGAAATGAGACTGCTTGAAATCTTACATAATTAATGTCCACTCCAGGTAAGAGACATCCTGGGCAATAAGTTTTTATGTCCAAGGAGTTATTTGTTTCAGACCGGCTCTGGGTACAGTCAGGAATTTAAGTGGATTGATCTGTTGTTTTGTGTTCTCTTGTGTGCCGTGGTTTTCTTCTCCTTCATCTTCTGTTCTGGCCTGTCGTCTTGGCGATCGCCGAAGACGTGAGCAGTGGTTTACAAGTATAGAAAAACAAAATAACGCACTCACAAGAGAGAACACAAACTACAATACATTGTGTATAAAACAGTTGTGCATTGAGGGTGTGTGTGATTTCGTCACAGAAAAGGACCCCCACATCTTAGTTAAGTTCCAGTGTATGAGCTAAGACCAAACTGAGATAATTTATCTGTCGAGACATCATTGTCGTTCGGTTGAAGTCAGCTCATGTCTGGTTTGCACTAATCTGCAATCTCACTCGGGTCTACCCCCATCTGTCCGAAGCGAAACTCTTTCGGGGGGGGGGGGCCTCCTGAGCCGCAAGCTAGCTCAAACAATCCTGACTCCTAAATATATTAACTTATGACCAGAAATCCTATGTACGGTTTTTTGTCTTGGTCCCCCCCACCCCCTACCTGAGAAATAGAAACTGACTACTTTCGCGTTCAGCCACTCCCAGCTGACTACTCATCATACTTCCCATCGCTTTTGTGCATCATTTCCTTACATCTTCCATGGTCTTGGCTCTAGAGAGTGGGGGGGGGGGCAATCCATAGTATCACAACCGTCGTTGTAACTTTATGAAAAAAAATATTGTTACTTGTTTTATAACTCAGTTTATTTGGAAGGGAACAAACTTTGTTATAACACTGACCAAGACCACATGATTGACACTAAGGCCATTGTCGAAATCAAGCACTGAATTCGGACAAAAAAGCAGACGATAACAGCCTGTGCTGTGAACGCACACATTCACAATAGTCTTATAATTTATGTAAACATTTGTCCTTATAATATTTTTTTAAAAATTCAAATATGAATACCAATTAACATGAGAATAACGAAATAATAAAAAATGATGTATAATTACTGACAAAAGTTTGGAGAATAATAAAGCAACTCATGATATATTTGGGATGGGTCTTTTATTCTTATTGTTTACAAATTGAGAAAAATAATTTGATCCTTGGACAACTTGATACACATGTATATCTCTTTTGTATATCTCAAAAAATAAATCCAGGCAGAAAATGTATGCATTAGAGGATGTGTTAATCTCTATGACTAAGTTGATTGGTTGAAGACAATTCAAATAAATGACAACTCCAATCACCTGCGTGATACCATTGGAGCACAGGTAGGAGATGGTGTTGGTGTGATAGCAAGAGTTAGGAGTGGATAGAATAAGTTCAGGGAACTTTTGCCATTACTAACCAGAAGAGAGTTACCACTGTTGACCAAGGGAAAAGTCTACCAGGCATGTGTGCGTAGTGTGATGTATGGAAGTGAAATCTGGCCAGTGAGGGTTCAGGACATGCGTTGCATGGAGAAATGTTATGAGAATGATAGAATGAAGGCTTAGATCTAATGACCCTGGCTGAAGATGAAATCTGGACAGTATAGGGAGATGTGTGCAGAACAGGAGACTTCATTGGTTTGGTTACAGTGAAAGAATGGATGAGAGTGCTTGGGTTGTGGCATCAGCTGCCCCTGCCCTGTCATGTTGAGGTATGGTCCCGTTCAGTCCTAAGCAGTGCGTCCTCTCAGGCTTTAGTTTCTCTCATTGAAAAAGGGGTTGATTTATTACCAATTGTCTGAGGCACCCATACTGGATGATGCCAACGGAACTGCTCAGGCTATTGTTGCGGAACCAGGGTGCACTATCCTTTTAGTATACTGACTTTTCCTATCGCTCACCTTTCCTGGCCTTGTTCCACATCTTCCCACGGTGGGAAGAAAGTAAATACTATTGTAAATAGGAAGTTGACCGTGACAGATGACTAAAC
>OY744529.1:71304079-71424825 GCA_963556195.1 Sepiola atlantica
ATGAGAGGATTGAAAAGGATGGCCGAAATGGACAAAATTTGACTACTTAAGAGAACGGTGCACCAAGTACTTGTTTGCATTCGACTTGAAACTGTTGTAGTCTGCAAGGAAGCAGTTTCATAGTAATGTGTTCCACAGATGGAATGTCCTTGGAAAGAATCTCTATTCATAGAAATTCCATTTGGTGTTAGGTACACAGAGAAAGAAAGGAAAGTTATTTGCAGTGGTGGTAGCTAGACGTCTACTTGATGTGAAAAGAGTGTGCTGAGCGGAACCCCCCAGATATTTTTGTTGTAATGGAAATCGCTTCAGACAAGGCATGAAGCCACTTGATGTAAGGAGCTAACAAGAACAAAATATGATCATCCCAAGGACAGGAGATGCCTATTGGCCTTAGTCTTGAAAACGCCAAGGCTATAGGTAGGACGAAAACAGTCATCAAGAAGAGAGTTCCATAAGTCTGCAGTTCTTGGAAAGAAGTTACTGGAATAGGAAGCTGTATTACAATGAGGCATCAAAGCAGCGAATTAATGAAGACCACTAGACCAATGAGTCAAACGAGCTGGAACAAAAGAATCAGAGAATAGATAACAAAATTCTTAAGAACATATGTCATAATAGTATTTATAGAAAAGACTGAGACTAGCAACATCACGTCTGTGAGAGAGAAGGTGCAGTACTCCTTCTTAGGACGTATCTGACTCTTATACAGGTAGAGGATTGCATCAGGAGTCAGATACTTTCTGGGGTAATAAATCTTCCATTTCAAATCTGGAGTGAAAGTCAATTCTAGGAGCTTATCAAAGCAAGGTGTTTTCTCAAGGAACAAGCCATTCTTTTCAACTGCTTATTATTTATGTTAATCTATTATTAAAAGAAAACGGTCAGGGTTGTGTGTTATTAAACTATATAATAAAATAGTACAGGTTATCATTTGTCTGCGGCAGTTCACGTTGCAAAGTAACTGTTTAATATAAGTGTAAATTAAAAATAATTTTCTTCAAATATATAAACTAAAGTCAATCTATTCCTCAAAGTTAGACATCGATATTTGATTCTGCCTAGCCAGTGTGTTTCTTACTTATAAATTTAAGAGTTAAAAAGAATATTTTTGTACAAGAATAAAAAACAACACCTTAAAAAGTAATGCAACACAAAAATGAAAGCATAAATACTCTCAGGCAATGCCGGGTCAGGAAAGCTAGTTAATAATATGACTACGCCTCTCCTTTTTGAATAGGGTGCAAAAAAAATTTCTAACCTAGTAGGTCCCGCACTGTCTGCCAAGCTCCAGCCTCTGTCACATCGTTGGAGTGTTGTATCCCTGTGCTTGTTTTAGAAGTACTTACATGGAATGTGTTCCAATTGTACGCCCTTAAAGAAAATACCCCCAACTCACCCGACTAGCAGCAAAATCCCACCCCTTTACTCTAGAGGGCCCTAGATGCTGGAAAATTTTCTTTAATGGCCTCTTTCCCTGGACCATTTGCCTTGGAATTCTTTCCTTGTTCCCGCGACCATGCCAACATGCAGAAATTTCAACGTAGTGTGAACAAACATCTTGCTGCCCAACTCCCCGTTCAGCTTTCTTTCCTATAACTCTGGCCCCTATCATAATAGCCCCTTACACTTCAGTTGCAATATGCCTTGTTTAGGGTGAACAAAAGTTTTTAAAAAATAAGACTATTCACTCTTGTTTACTTTACTTATATGTGCTCGTTTTTTCTACCTTTCTCTTCATCTTTTTCTGATCTTTTCCCTCTCCCCTTTTATCTGCGTAATTATCTCCCTTTGTTTTTACATCTTTTTATCTCTTTAATGCACGCCCCCCCCCCCCCTTAATCTCTCAGCTTATGGACTTTCACTTTTCTCTTCTGTTTGTCAACAATTCACTATTTATCTCTCTTCTCTTTCTTTCCATAATTATCTTTTCTCTCACTCTGGTTCACTCATTTTTTCACTCTCTTTCGTTTTCTCTTTTTCGCTCTCTTTCATTTTCTCTTTTTCGCTCTCTTTCATTTTCTCTTTTTCGCTCTCTTTCGTTTTCTCTCTTTCGCTCTCTTTCGTTTTCTCTTTTTCGCTCTCTTTCGCTTTCTCTCTTTCGCTCTCTTTCGTTTTCTCTTTTTCGCTCTCTTTCGTTTTCTCTTTTTCGCTCTCTTTCGTTTTCTCTTTTTCGCTCTCTTTCGCTTTCTCTTTTTCGCTCTCTTTCATTTTCTCTTTTTCGCTCTCTTTCGTTTTCTCTCTTTCGCTCTCTTTCGTTTTCTCTTTTTCGCTCTCTTTCGCTTTCTCTCTTTCGCTCTCTTTCGTTTTCTCTTTTTCGCTCTCTTTCGCTTTCTCTCTTTCGCTCTCTTTCGTTTTCTCTTTTTCGCTCTCTTTCGCTTTCTCTTTTTCGCTCTCTTTCGTTTTCTCTTTTTCGCTCTCTTTCTTTTGCTTTTTCTCTTGCTTTTTCTCTTTTGCTTTTTCTCTTTCGCTTTTTCTCTTTCGCTTTCTCGCTTTCTTTCTCTTTCGCTTTCTCTCTCTGTGTGGCTCTCTCTCCTTTACCTATGAATTCAAATATCTCCCTTATTAACCTTCGACCTACACACCCATTCTTTTTTTTTCGGGGGGGGGGGGGGTCTGCAGACTTAACTGCAATTCACCTGAGACGGCAAGCAAAATAACATGATGCATGTCTGCCTACTAAAAGTCTCCCTACTCTCCTCCCGAAAACTCAGCTTCCCGCTGCCAAAAAACAAGGTGAGAGTGGAAAGACTGGGTTACCAAATTATATTTTCCAGATGCCAACGGGCATCTACTAAAGTCTGGCTCAGTAGATGAATGAAGATATCTCGGTGTATGGGGATGGCAGTCAGTTAGGGTTATGGGAATGGCAGTCAGAAAGACAGACACACAGCAGAAGATGAACCAGGCGGGTGGGGGTGGGGGTATGGGGCTGAAATATGCACATACCCACCGTCTATAGTACATTTGACATAGACAGAAATTGTAAAAAGATAGGAAAAACGTACAGAGACAAAAACTTTAAAAAGTAAAGAAAAGAAAAGAAATTACACATTTGCATAGTTTTGTATCTATCATCTCTCTCTCTCTCTCTCTCTCTCTCTCTCTCTCTCTCTCTCATATACATAAAGAGAGAGAGAGTCATGTACACCCTCCGTAAAAAATGACGAAAGAAAAATATCTTCCGCCAGTGTTTGCACTAGCATTATATAAAATAACGTCTCAATCGGTGAAATAAGTTAAAACAATTAAAAAAAAAAAAACGTCTTGAACTGGAAAGTTTAAGAGAGAATAAGAAAACATCCATCGATATAGAATGAAGTAAGGAAAAAGAAAAAAAAAACATCTCATTATTGAAATAGAGTGAAGGATTTCTTTTCAAAATCATTTCTATTTGCTTTCTCCTGTCCCCTAAATACTTTAAATTGTTTCGCCCGGCCATTTTTTACTTTCTAACTTTTGCATGACCGGATGGATATTTATATAGATATAAATACACATTGGATATATATAGGTTGATTCATGTTGGGATAAATATAGGATGAATCTAATAGGTTCCTTACTGTTTATAAAGATTCAATCCCGATCCGATTGCTGCAATGTTGCATCCCTGTGCTTGTTCTACAAGTACTTTAATGGAATGTGCTCCAATGAACTTGCTGCACTTATGCCCCCTCAACACAAATACCTCCGACCAAATCGACAATCAGCAAAATCCCATCCTATCCCTTCATTGTATAGGTCCCCAGATGCTGGAAGGCTTTCTACTCTAATAGCTCCTTTCCTCAAACTGCTTACCTTTGGAATTCCCCGTCTGTTCCCTGTTTCCCCAACTGTACCATCATGCAGAAATTAAAATGTAATGTGAACAAACATCTTGTTGCATAACTCCCCACTTAGGATGCTCCTTCTGGTCCCTAATTCACAGTAGCCCCTTACATCCCAGTGGCAATGTGCCTTGTTTGTGGTGAATATAAATAAAAAAATAAAAAAAAAACCCTATGCGGCATTCAACCTAGGCAAGTTAAGCCGGCACCCCCCGAAGGAGGAAGTTTCTAGGGAATATTAAATTCACAAGCTGTCCCCTAGTCGCACGTATGAGTGAATATAGATTTTAAAAATAAAAAATGGTACTCCACAAAGTTCTTTGAACTTTAAATTCGATTAGAGAGCTTGATGTAAGTACAGAGCAATATTGATAAACAGCATCTTCAAGTGTAGATGTAGAACAGTCGTTGTGGTCTGAAAAAGCCATTAAATGTAGCTGAAATATCTATCCCAACTCGGATCTACCAATATATATATATGTGCTCTCTCCTTTGATAAGATTCTAGGACTGACTTTCACTCCAGACCTGAAATGGAATACTTACATCAAATCTGTTGCTAAAGTTGTTGGGAAAATGGTTGGATCATTCTACTGCTCCAGAAAATATCTGACTCCTGTCGCAATCATCATAAGAGCCAGATACGTCCTAAGATGGAGTACTGTTGCCACATCTGAGGAGGGGCCGCTCTGAGCACTCTTTCGTGCCTTGACAGAGTAAAAAATCGACTTCGAAATCTAGTGGGTGATGTCCTCTTCTCTTTCACTATGGCCTCCTTTTCACAGAAGAGACTTTGCTAGTCGTTCTCTACTCTATCATTATTTTCATGATAGGTGCTCGACTGGGCTCCAATCTGGTTGCTCCCTGTAAAACATTTACAGCAAAAACTCGTCTAGCTACAACCACTGTAAATAATTTTCCTTTCTTCCTCTGTGTGTCTGGAACTAAATAGAACTTCTATCAGCAGAGTTTCTTTCCAAGAACTACTCGTCTGTGGAACACAATAACACAGGTCTGCTTTCCAGCTTATTACAACACAGTCGTTTTCAAGTCCAATGTTAACAAATTCTTGTTGAGCCGCCCTCTTAAATGATCAAATTCTGACCAGTTTCAACCATCGTTGGCAATCCTCAAGATGTTTATCTCACCGTCCACCTGACAAACTAATTAACTCTTATCCTTGAGTAGCCTTTGGGACTTGATAAGCGGAAACTCATTAGTACAATATATATATATATATATATATATTCCATTCCATTCTTGGGAGGGCAAACACTTTTTGAAGCTCACTATATTCATTAAAAAAAGACTAATAGTAGGGGTGCGACGTAATGGGTGAAAATTTCAGATTCATGCGAGTAGTATTTTTTTGTGTTCATTTATACATAAATAACACTAAACAATCAAACATTTTGCAAAATTTTGCAAAATTTAGAAGGTGCAGGCCAAAAATAGCTGTTAGGGCTCCACGGGACTCAAAATCCATCATTTTTTGGTGAAAAAGTGGTTTTATGCGACATCCTCAAAAGCTATGAATGGATATAGATGGTTAAATCTGATATAGTACTTTAATTTAAGACCATTTTCAGGCTGTGAAAGGGTTTTCATGAATGTAAAATAGCCAAAAACTATTGGCCTGCACCTTCTGAATTTTGCAAAATTTTCAAAATGTTTGATTGTTTAGTGTTATTTATGTATAAATGAACACCAAAAAATACTACTCGCATGAATCTGAAATTTTCACCCATTACGTTCCACCCCTACTAATAGGGTTCATTTCTCTTCTCTTTCATATAGCTTTTATGACAACCGTGTCAACAAGGGTGTTGGGTAGAAATCAATGGCGACTTTAGTCCAGGGTTCAATTCATGCAACCAGCGATACAGTTATATATAGCCACATTGATGAGTCTTGGTTAAGACGAAACATATGTTTGGTATAAAATATTTATTATAAAAATAATTTCATATATATATATATAATATATAAATATACTTATGGCAAGTGAGCTACACAGAAACGTTTGTTTTATTCCATCGAAGGAATTTGTGTGGTATTTAGCCTTCAAGAATGAAACAAACGCTTTTTTGTAGCCCACTTGCCATAAATATATTTTTTATATTACTAGTATGTAGCTCTATTCGTGTATTGAGAACTGTTGATGTAAATACTGAATCAATAATATTGTGGAGTCTGCATCAGCACCAAACATCTATAAAAAGGAAGTACGCCTTTTTACTTTATTTTAATTTTATAATTATAGAAATAAAAAAAAAATAGTAAAAAAAACTGAGAATAGAAATGGTAATATGGAGTTCAGGGCTTGGAGCAGGAGTACAGAGATGGTCCTCATTTATTCCCAGGAAACGCCGGATGTGCCTCAAAGGGATGAAAGACTGTAAATATACTGAAAATCATTTCTATAAATGTAACTGTACTTACATGCCCTCTCATCCAATCAATGCTGAGTACATCCTTGTATGCGTGTATAAACCATTATACATCTGTCAGGAACCAACGTTCTGGGTAGTCTGTGAATACAAAACCACTCGGACACTGATGTTTAGTTTTTAATGCCTGAGCTGCCCCGTCGGCATTTCCCAATAAGTGTGCCTCAGACAATTAGCAATAAACTAACATCTTCTCAGAGATGAGGTAAAGCCTGGGAGGGTGGACCTAGGACTGAACAGAACCATACCTCAGCCTGACAGCAACAAATCTATTGTCGGACTGATTTCTATCATAATTCTATGATGCAACATATATATATATATATATATATATATATATATATATATATATATATATATATATATATATTAGGAGATAGATAAATTTAAAATAGCATTTAAATCAAATTTTCAGTTATTTTCTGATCTGAAGCGATTTTGTTTGTAAACGATGGTCAAAAAAACAATCGTTTTTTTTTGGGGGGGGGTCTGTATTACCAAAAACACTGGATTAAAAATTAAAATGTGCTTCGTAACGTTTGTAAATCGGCTTTGTATAAACTCTTCTTTCTGAAATTTGATTTAAAGGTTATTTTAAATTTATACATACACATATATATCTTATAATCCTCATCTTATCTCCTTGTATTTTATTTAACTTAATTTCAGGAGAAGAAATTTTAATGGTGTCTGAGTTCATAGTTTTACAGGCATGTTGAAAGGATTGCACCACAGATGGGTCCTATTGAAAACCATTACCACATTTTTTTTTTCTCAACCATTTACTAGGATAAATATTTAGACATTTAGATAAATCAAATTGATATTTAGTGTGAAACACTTTCCGGTTAAACTACTTTTTTTTCTTCTGTAAAAAAAAAAAAAATGTTTTATTCCTCATAGTAATGTAACTCACATTTAATTTCCCCCAATCCTAAATCCCCTTTTTCTTGTACAAATGTTTCATTAATGCGAAATCATCATCGTATTACCATTTCAATTTTAAATGATCATATTAAACCGATAGCTTTTAGACAATCTCCACACATGAATTTGTTCTTAGTGGATTGTTCATTGTGAAGAATATCTCTCTCTCTCTCTCTCTCTCTCTCTCTCTCTCTCTCTCTCTCTCTCTCTCTCTCTCTCTTTTTCATTCTCTCTCTCTCTCTCTCTCTCTCTCTCTCTCTCTTTTTCATTCTCTCCCTCTTCTCTCTCTTTCTCATTCTCTCCCTCTTCTCTCCCTCTTCTCTCTCTTTCTCATTCTCTCCCTCTTCTCTCTCTTTCTCATTCTCTCCCTCTTCTCTCTCTTTCTCATTCTCTTCCTCTTCTCTCTCTTTCTCATTCTCTTCCTCTTCTCTCTCATTCTCTTCTCTCTCATTCTCATTCTCTTCTCTCTCATTCTCTCTCTCTCATTCTCTCTCTCTTTCTCATTCTCTCCCTCTTCTCTCTCAGGGAAATGGGGGTTGTGCAGGCTCATGAAATGTGCCACACAAAAGACTTAATTTCGAGTCCAATCTACCCTACTATTTTATTCATAGGTCTCAGAAGGAAACCTGGATTCATATTTTTTCCAGGGGTTTTAGTGAAAGTGACGAAATACCCCCAATGGTAATGTATGTGAATACAACATATTAAGTCTGTGCTTATAACAATTATACCACTTTACATACATATATGCATGCATGAATATATATATAGAGAGAGATACTCTTAGACCCCTAGGTTAATGACTTTATGAGACTCTCTTCGATAAATCCACTTAACTCAGCCATACCGTCTGGTATACTTGTATATTTCTTACTAATGATATATTTTAGTGATATTTTTTACATTGCTTGAAATAAACCATAATTGTTATCTTTTGATTGGCAATAAATATTTGTAGTGAAACTGATACAAACACTGAATCACCTCCCACTTCCATGATAATGTGTGCACGTGCCAGTCGAAGCGCCATCGACTTGTATGCTGAGTCTATGGTAGAAAGAGTTACGGTGGCTATCCCAAACAAGTGGTTGTAGACAGACATCCAGGACAACAAAGTGAGCTGCGTCGGGTTATGCAAATGATTCATTTTGAGCTTTATATAAATAGGCGTATTTTGCCTCTTCAGTCATTCAGTTTGGTGAATAGCCTACCGCTAAATTCTTGTCGGTTTCTGTTGTAAGATCACTCCCCGTTGAAATAATTAATGTTCATTGAAGATCTTGTGGCCATTGGTCCATTTGTCCGTCAAAGTATAAGTCAGTTAAATGCTGGTCGACCTTTGACATTCTGTGGGTCCCATCCGCTATCTTGTGGGAGTCGGGGTACAAGCAGTACCCTAATCCAGTTTTATTTACTACAATATTTTTTCAGGAATATTAAGGAATATTTCACTGTTTGTTGCACACCAAATCAGCACCAATAAACCAATCAGAATAAATAGGAGTTTGATAGCCTTTCAGTTTATAAAACTATTTATTCAGGCAATGCAGGGCTGCCAAAATACCTACTCAGTTTAAAGGGCAGTGGTCTTCAGAGGAGAGGCGCATCCAATCTTATTCAAACTATCTCTTACTTGAGTCTTTGGGGCATACAATCAAGGCATCACCAGGGTATCACTATGTTAGTTTACTTATCACATAAATCCAGTCATAGACACACGTCCGTTTGTCCAAACCTCCATCTTTGTTTACCCAGTCAATAACCAACAACAGCAATAAGCAAGGGAGATCACTTTAAGAACTTATCACAAAGGAACAGAAGTCTTATATCTCAATACAAAGGGAGATAACTTAACGTACCAAATCTGCATGCCACTGTTGATTGGCTCTAGATTCTAGCCTATACCCGTCTATAGGATAAGCCGGCCTGAGTCCTAAAGATGTCTCATAATTACAAACCTTCAAACAGGTATTTTAGCTAGTACATATCAAAGTACTTCTAGTCATCTCAAAATAAACCTTTTTATTTTGAGATGGTTTTCAACTGAAATTTGTTTATCAGGACAGTATATCGGATGTGGATGAGAAAGAAAAAAATGAATCTTGTTATGTGGGTCAGTGAGTGTTGCCCTACTGAAGTTTGTAAAAAAAAAAGGTGTATTTTAATGATATTAAAAAGGGGGTTTATTAATAAAGACATGTTTTATCAGAACTTTTTCCCCCTTTTTCTAAGTTCTTGTAGATTGACTTTTATTAGAAAAACTTGTTTCCCCACAGGAGCAACTGTAGACAAGATTGTGTTGGTGCATAATTTTGTCAGTACTTTAACAGATGTGGTGGTGAGAATGTGGGGCTAATTACCACCAAATAGCCATGTCTTCTCCCAGCAACAGGGGGCTGGTTAAGAGTTCAGGTTTGGTACACACAACCGTTTGATTAGTATCAGTCCTATAAAAGCATATAGAAATTTGTTATTTTTGTTGTGGCAAAAAAACCTTTGGAACATTCCCAAACAAATAAAATGTCTGTCTATCTCTATCTATATATATATCTATATATCTATATATATATATTGGGTTGGCAACTAAGTTCCCATCATTTTTTTTTTTAATTAAAAGGTTTAATAAAAAATAACAACTAATCAATAATGTATTCTCTTTTGTTGTTGACAACTTCTTTTCAAAGTTCGACAAGATTTTCAATACCTCGTTGGTAAAAATCATAAAATAAAAAATAAAAGCAAAAAGGTGGTGTCGCAAATGTTCATTTTTTAAAACTTAACATTCCATTTTTATGATCTGAAAATAAACAAATATTGAATTAAATTAACTAAAAAAAAAAAAATAGATTCCAGAATGATTCCAAAATAAAATTCTTCAAAAAAAAAAAAAAAAGGTTCCAAAAATTTAAAAAAAATATGATGGTAGCTTAGTTCCCAACCCAATATATAATAAACATATGCACATACTTAACTTTATATAAATAGAGATATTATCAATTCTCATTCAAATGATTCTAAAATTATTACAAAACAGGTAAAAAAAATTTGTTTAGTTATTTTTGTAGTTTTTTTCTGTTCAAGTGTAGAAATGTTCAACATTGTATGTCTGTTCAGTTTCAGTAGCCTAAAATAGTTTCTGTGATGTTTACATCTTAAATCATATCGAACTGTTGAAACACTCTATACACACATAAATACATATATGTGTGTTTGTGTGTATATATATATATATATGTTTTTTTGGATTTTTTTATTTACTGCATCGCCATATATTTTTGGTTTTCTGATGAGTCCATGGAGGAAAGATGTAAATCAGCTGAAAATGAAGAGTCACACTTTTTCTAAATGCTTATGGAAACATTAAAACCTATTAGAGAGTGGTTGAATCAACATAGTAAGAGGCAGGCGAGAGAAATATATTGATAGCTAAGTGAGAGATGGGTTACTTGTTCAGTTAATTACAAATTACGGTTAATTAGAAGAATTGAAATAGAATTCTTTGCACACATAACTCAATCCCAGAACTAAGCTTATTTTAGCATGCATTTTGTGTCATTAAAGTATATAGGAAAACAACATGAGAAACAAACGTTGATTAAGTCAACTTTAGTTTAGTTTTATTATTATTGTTTTTGCTAGTATATCACTACCTACTCCAAATGAGAAAGATAATCTCTGGGAGGATAGTATCATGACCCCAGAACAGATACTACACTACCCTTCCCATAAAAAGGAGGTAATGCCTGGGGGCCTATAATAACGAACGAACATATAACTACACTGCTCCTCCAAAAGGAGAAGATAATGTCTAGGAGGATGGTATCATGACAAACGAACATATACTACACTACCTTCCAAAGGAGGAGGTAATGTCTAGGAGAATGGTATAATAACAACAGAAAAGATACTACACTACCCTCCCCTCCTAAAGGAGGAGGTAATACCTAATGACAACAGAACAGATACTACACTACTCTCCTCCTCAGAATTGAGCATTGAAAGATAGTACATTAGTCTGAAATAGCATAGTAAACTGAATTAAGTATTAAAAGATAGTACAATAATACATTTAGTAAGAGTATTTATTTACTTCCTGTCCAGGAGGTTAGGCACAAGGCCAGTTTTATCTTACTCCCACAAGGTAAGATATGACCCAAGGTCGGGTCGAGAAAGTGGGACTTGAAAAGCCAGCGCCCAAGAAGGTGAGCACTCTGGCCATTAAAAATTGCCTGGGCAGCCCCGTCGGCATTCCCCGGTAGGGGCGCCTCAGGCAGTAAGCAATAGACTTACTCCTCCCCAAAGAGGGAAGGCAAAGCCTGGGAGGGTGGACCTCCTAGAACTGCACAGGACAACCCCATAGACCGGCGGAATCAAGCCCCGAAGGCCAAGACGATACCCGTCTATGGGGTGCAGTATCCATCGGAACAGATACTACACTTTGATCTTGGCCAAAAGGCCAAGAACATTCTAGTATAGGTTCGGCTTCAGACAGACAGATACTACATCTTTATTAGTAATAGATCTTCTTTTTTTCTATTGTTCTTCTTAATTCTGTTCTTCTATTTCCTTTTTATTTTGGATAAAATGTACTCTAGTCTCATGGGGACCCCTAACAGAAGAGGGGGGGGGGGGGGCTAAGTAATAATTCAGAAGTTTGTGTAGGTAGGGAAGCTTGGTCAGCACAAGGAACCTACTTATCATATTTTGATTTAATTAGTTTTCTTCCTTGTTTCTAACATTTTAACATAAAAGAAGTGAATATCTATCTTCATCTTTTAATACTTATTAAGTCCTCGGAGACCTCCATATCCCCATTTGACAGGATAAAGCCGCCTTAGATTTCAAACAAGAAAAAACAAATAAACTTTTAGTTAGGATAACTCTTTGGATTTCTTGTAACTTGATCTGTGTTGTATCTTTCCAAATTCTGATGAGAATTCTCATCATGCCATTCTGTCATGCCATTGCCGGCAAGGACAAGGGAGGAGGGGGTCAAATAGAGAAGGGGGTGTAACTAAAAGACAAAGGGGACAATGGAAGAAGGGGGGTTGCTTTTGTATTTTGGTGCTGATAGACTTCTACTTTCAAATTACCAGAAAATAATACCATTTTTTTTTTTGTTGTTGTCTACCTTGAGAATAGATTAGTAGCAGATTTTTTTTGTATTTTTCTTACGTATCAGGCAATCTCTTCTGTTGCCTGTTTTACCTATGATATTTTACCGAATATGGCTCGTCTGAAAGTTGCAAATATTTTATGAGAGAGAAATGCAGAATATATATATATATATAGGTGTGTGTCGAAATATCTCTGAATATGCAGTTGTTTCAACAAATTTATTCCTTGAAACACACACGCATGTATGAGGCCTGTCTAAAACGTATCCAACCATAGGCCAGAAAAAAATATTTCAAATACGTGACGGGTTGGGACTCTAATCCCCTTCAAAGTAGGCCCCTTGTGCTTGCACACACTTAGTCCATCGATCCATTCATTGCCGGAAACACCCCTGGAAGTATCCTTTTGGAATGGTGTTCATCTCCGCCATTGCGTTTAGCATTATCTCTTTTTTCGCACCCTTTCAACAACAGCTGCACTCATAGCAGTTTGGGGTCTGCCAGAACGCTGGTCAATAAATTAAATAAAACATTAATTCCAAGTTAATAAGAAAGTGTGAAAGGAAAATATGTAATCATGTCGACTGTCTAATAATACTTGAAACAGATTGAACATGTACCCACTATTGTTAAATATAAAAAGTTAAAAATGAAATCACAACAGTATGTATGCTACCTGATAGGCAGCATAATTGAAATAATAAAGTAATATATTTTGGAACTTGTTTTCGTTAAATTTGACTTTTTTCTGAAACAGCACATATTATAGCTTGTGTTTTGGACAAAAATGATTACAGCAAAAAGATGAGTGTAAATCCTGTACACTATCAAATAGTGTGGGAATAACTATTAAATTATTTAAAATAATTTTGACTGAAAATATATATTGCGAACAATAATTTGTTCCTTTTCGGTTTTTAATGTTAATTCTTTATTTTCCATATAAGTTGCTTAATAACAACTGTCTGAAGTTCATACTTATTGGATTCAAATATATTTTTGACTTAATCAGGTCTTTATCACAATTAATTTATTGAAATATGATATTGTATTGGTGTTCATAACTTTTAATTTGTGACACTTGACTTTATTTTGAAGATATCACGGGCATTTGTTATTAGTATACACATTTAAAAATCATAGTTCCTAGATTTAAAAAGAATGTTTTTGTTTTTTTACAATGTCCTGCCTCATTTTATTCAAGATATCTTCTATTTTTAGGTCAAATTTGACAGTTACTTTTATCGAGGGATTTTTGTATCATTTACCAAAAGTTGTTGAATATTAAGGGTAGAATTGTGCATTTGTTCGATATGTCAAAGGATCACACGTCAGTCTTAGGTAAAGTGTTTGTGAATATAGCATGTTTAGCGTTGAGATGCATTATCAGTAATTAGAATTATCAGCAGGTTAAGTTGAAATTTTTATCCATGCTGTTTGCTTTTTCTCCATGGTGATAGGCTTGGAAAATCCATGGGTCTATCTGTTCTTTATTCCTCTATGGATAAAATAGTAGGGCAACAGTTTGGATCTATTATTACTACTGTTACTACTCTGAACTCTAACCCTTCTGTAAATAATGCATCATGGGTCAGTGTTGCAAAGGATATGGCATCAGGATAAATGGGCTAAAAGCTTGGGGGAAGGCCTGAATCCAGCAGCCATCCCCAGAAAATGCCACTGCTTATGAGATATATATATATATATATATATATATATATATATATATATATATAATGTTACAGAAGATCAGATCAAATTAACATGGTACCATAGGTTTTAAGCTGGGAGCGGACTCAGATTAGAAAATAAAGGTTTTTAAAAAAACACAATTTTTTAGTTTATTTATATTTATAAAGAAATCGCTACCCCGCTACCTTCAGCCATATTTGATCTGTGCGGAAGTGGTTAGTCATTCTGGGAGAAGTTTGTTGTTTTTTGTTTATATTTATTTTTTAGTTAATTAATGGGGGCCTTTCTGCAAAAAGTTTGAGAAAATTATAAATAGGAAAAAAATAGAAAAAAAATGGTTGGATGGGGGTAAAAACAAGAAAAAAAAATGAAAGAAAAATGAATGGTCCTTCCCTAAATATATTTTTACTTCTTTTGTCTATTTTCTACCGTCACTAATTTGTATTTTTCATATTATTCTCCAGTAAAAAAAAAAAAAAAAAAAAAAAAAAAACGTTGGCACAGGATTTCCTATAAAATTGCAGAAATCGGAATATATAATACTCGTGTCTGTATAAAACTAGAGTTTGTCCTGAAACATAATTAATATCTGCATATTGTTTGAACGGGGATGATCTTAAATCTTAATATTAGCATATTTCCCTTACATAAAGGGCATTTTTATTTAAACTACTATTCTCTTTTTTTAAAACCGAATAGAATTGTGTGTCTATTTTATAAATGGGTGGTTATTTTATCATCCCAAATTTTTAAATGTCTATATAAAGGCTACTGTGTATAAACAGCCTAGAATTTTAAATATATATAAAATTTAACTGTTTTTTGTTTTTTTTTAATCTGGTTTCCCAAACAAAACTCCTTAGCTTTTGAAAGGTGACATAAAAGTAGTGCAAATCTGTTCCGTTTGGGAAATTCATTTTACCAGTTCTGGTGCGGGTATTCTTCTAGTATGTGTGTTGTATTATTCACAGCACATTTATTATATACAGTTTATCAAGAGGCAATTTCTGTTCTTCTGGCCTTCTTCTCTTTTTGATCCTGACATGGATTCCATCTTCTTTTTTGTTCTCTCTTCCATGACTAAATAAAAACAATCCGAAAAAGGTTTTCACATTCAAGTGATTTTCTGCATTTATTATTAACGGGTCCATTGCTCCCCTTTCATCTCCATAAACTCTGCCCTTTGTACAGATCAGTTGTTTGGGAGAGAAGCATGATAATTTGCATGACTCGTTTGTGACCATATAATCAAATGCTTCACTTTCCGACAACTTGGATGTCTCATGCCTCAGTTATGTGCCCTTTGCTCATTTGTTATTGCATTCTTTTCCTTATTTCTTTTTTTTCTTCCCGAAATAATTGAATTTCTTCTTTCCTTCCTTCTGCCAATCATTCATTATCTTATTCTTATTATTTTATTCATGTCTTCCTTTCTACGTTTGTGTTTTTTTTTTTTTTTTCAAGCTTTCCCTTTGTAGGATTAATCCATCGTTAAACTATTTATTATTTCTTCCTATTTCACGTTGTCAGTTTCTTTCATTTAAATTGCTTTCTTTCATTTCTCTTTTCTTTTCCTTTCCTTTCATTTCATTTCCCTTTTTTCTTTTCTCTTTTTTTCCTTTCATTTCTCTTTTTTCCTTTCATTTCTCTTTCTATTCTCTTTTTTTCCTTTCATTTCTCTTTCTTTCTATTCTCTTTTTTTTCTTTCATTTCTCTTTCTTTCTCTTTATTTTTTCTCTTTCTCATTTTCTTTCTCTTTTCTGTTTTTTCTTCTCTTTTTTACCTTTTCTTTTCTCCATTTTTGTTAATCCGTTACTCCATATATAGATATATATATATATGTGCGTGTGTGTTTTCCAAAGCAACAGACCACAACGGAGGCTGGAGAGTTCATAGAGGGTGGTCACGTACTGTTCCCCCCTTGTTCGATTTGAAACAGATAGTACCGATGTTGTTCTGAACTTCTGTAATGCATATATAAATAAATATTACTCTCTTATCTTTAAATTTTTATTAATAATCGAGCACTGTTGGGGGTCTCTCCCACTAATATTACAAAGATATATATATTATTAATACAGAAATTTAATACAACATATGGACCAATGGTTTCAAGCACGGAAGGCAAAACCTCTGGCTCTCATCAGCATAGAAAGTAATTCGTGAAGAAATGATAAAAATAATATAATATAATACTCTCTCAATGGACTCACGTGTGTGCCGTTAAACAAATATAATGATGTGATCAGGTAGCGTTCGAATGAGGCAGTTAAGAATTTAAAATTTAAGGTTTAAGAAACCGGTAGAACGTGCCTTGCAAGTGATGTTTGAGAATGCCAATTTCAGTTAAATGCACAGCGTTTCATTTCGCTAATGCACTGGATATGATGTAAGGGACATTTTCAAATATTTTATTAAATTTAAAAAAAAACAAATAACCTGATATTAACTGTTAAGCAATAAATGACTAAATAAAAAATAGAAAATAGAAGAAAAATTAAAAGTTAAAAAAATATATTACGGAAAAATTTTTTAGAGAAAAATATATTAATATAATAAAGGATTGGGGGAAAATGGAATCTAAGGGAGATAACTCAGTAAAAAAACTTTTGATAATATTCTAAAATCTCAAATGCAAGGAGAATAAATTAATATGACATCAATTATGGAATGGTTGAATAGTTCATTATGTTATTCGATCCGCCAAATTTATAAGGAGTGCCTGTTTTCTGTGAATAAAACCTTTTAGCAATTCATAGCATTTTAAATAGGACGTATATGGGTCAATAATGGCTCTGAGGATATGATATTCTTCTGAATCACATAAGGGACATCTGTTTAATGTGGAGGAGAAAGATGGTCTTCTCTCGATAATTCTCCATTTGATGTTGAAAGGTATCCCTTTGTCTTTAAGTTCCCAAATACGTTTTGAAAGTGTCGTATTGGCCTTGTCTTTATATTAAACCTGTGTGCGTATAGGCTTGTCTTAAAATTGCCTTGCGTCATGCCAATATATTTCTCGACAGGGCTGAGAAATACATAAGACCGTAGATAAACAGTCATTTTAAATTCTTTTAAATAGACACAGTCTTTATTTCTAGTAGATAGGTGTGTGCAGAGTTTCCAAAATTCATGTTGATGGATTCAAGCTTTCGTCTCGCGCCATTTTCAAGAATGACTATAAAAGTTGAGACTTTCTATGAGAGATATTGATGATGATTTTCAAATTAAAATTTGTTGAAATTGAGTTTTGGACTGTTGTCCTCATCTTGGTTATAATGTTTGGGCCGTTCTCCTCTATGGCCTTCTTCAGATATATATATATATATATATATTATTTTTTTTTTTTAGTTAATCTTCGGATAATTTCGACCATTTATTATATCCACTGAGATAGGCTGTTCTCCTGTTGCATTCCAAGCCTTTTAGATATTTATCAGTATGAATGTAGCAACGGGTTGTGTTAGTATACATTTAAATTAATTAAAATTTCAAAATCACATTAGTTATAGTAAGTAAAAAACAAAAAAAAATCAATGTAAATTTCAAATTAGTTTCAATAGTATGTGGCTGCTTTTTTATATACTTTTTGTGTGTGTAGTGTGTGGGTGGGGTGGGGGGTAAGTCACTCCTCCAAACTCGGTATCAATTTCTTTTACTTATGTTTTTACCTTATTTGCTTATTTTACTGACAGAATCAGCAGCCGTTAAGGAATGAAACTAACTTATAAAAAGAAAATATATTTATTTTTCACAATGTTGGCTATTTCGAGCAATTCCTGCACTTCCATTTCCTCTGCCTTGTACGTTTCATCTTTGGTCACAATAACATGAAAAAGATTTCTTTATCTAAAGTTTAAAAGGTTTTTATTATTATTATTATTATTAAAGAATAAAAATGAATTTACTTGTGTTTACCATTACTTACTTACATTGGAGCACAAGGAAGAGCTGGTACTGATGTGATAGTTAGGAGTGGATGGAATTAGTGCAATGAACTGTCGACCAAGGGAAGAGTCTATCAGGCATGTGTGCGCAGTGTGATGATGTATGGAAGTGAGATCTGGCCAGTGAAGGTTGAGGATATTTGTTGCATGGAGAAAAATCATATGAGAATGATACGATGGATGTCTGATGCTAATGTTAAAGACAGGCTTAGATCTGATGACCTCAGAGGGAGATTAAATCTAGACAGTATAGGGAGATGTGAAGAGGAGATTTCCTATCTCCCTTTCTCTCTTACTCTTTCTATCTACCTCTCTATCTCTATCTTTCTCTTTACCACCTCCCACTTGCTCTTCCTCCCATTACAAACACATGCACCCCTAAATTATATATTTGTTATGACATAAGTTTTAAGTATCATAGATGTTCCATACCAATGTAGCCATATTACACCCCACTCTCTCTCTCTCTCTCTCTCTCATGACACATGCAAAAACTGCTCCACCCTCAACGTTGAACCATTCTTAAATTGCAATGACAAATTTTCAAATAATATGATTCATGAGATAATTCGTGGGTTCACATGAAAACGGGTTAAAACTCAGTTAGGGCACCGTTTACCCTCTGACTTAAACGGGACCTGTAAAGCTCAATTTCACTGGATAAATACAAAAATAATAATTGACTTTTTGCTATAGTTAATAAAATAATGCGTCTCACCATCATTGTACGATTTCTTTGACTTCTTTTTTTGATGGTATTAACTTTCTTCCCACCGCAAAAAAGATGTGGCACAAAGCCGGAAGGTGGGGAGAATAAGCCAGCGTCCCAGAATTAGGGAACTCTGGACTCTTAAAAATTGCCTGGGCAGCCTCATCGGCATTCCCAGGTTGGGGGCGCCTCAAGCCGTTAGCGATAAACTAACTCTTCCCCAAAGCGGGAATGCAAAGCCTAGGAGGGTGGGCGTCCTAGGTCTACCCAGAAGGAATACCACAGTCCAACAGATAAAAGTCTACCACAATGGCCCAGTTTCTGTCAGACTGATTGTCGATGACGTATCCTCAACAGGTATGTACACCGTCTGAAAGAAACAGGTTTCAGACAGTAAATAATGTTAGTTAATTGTTTTTAACCAATGAGAATACAGATAATTTGTGTGTTCACCTTTTTCTTATTGAGGTGGATTAGCTTATTGTAGTGCAATAAACAGTCGTTTAGTTTCTCCTTTGTCATGAGTTCGATCCTCACTAGTAACCTATGATTTGCAAACCACATGCTGGGAACACTCCTACGGCTTGATCCAAGTTCAGGCTTGTCATGTCCGACACATTTTCATACACACCCTGAAGTAAAATAGAGATCTCCAGATTTAAGTACAGAAACGATGGTAGGGATTGGTGTGGGGGATGAGGGCTCAATATGTTTCCCTTATTTACTTTCAAATACTTGAGAGAATTTCTCACTCCTAATAATTTTTGTAGTGGTCATCATTCAATTAAGAAATCCAAAATTTTCTATTATTTCTATATTAAGTTTGATATGTGTATCTGTTTATATATTTGTATGTACAGGATTCACTCCTAAACTAATTAACCGATCATTATGAATTTTGGAATGGAGCTGTTAGACATAAAGGTGGGTAATGTGGGCTATATTAAGTTTAATTTAGTTTTATGAAAAAGGGGCAAAGAAATGGTTGGAAGTCCTTTGTGAAAATTCAGATACCTCCGATTTTTGTGAAATTTTAACGGTAAATATTAGACATCAATTAATAAATATTCCCCAAAATTTCAGTCTCTTTGGAATATTTTAAAAGTTGTTTTTTTAGGGCATAATGTGGGCCCAACCTTGCAATTGAAAATTCAAATATTTTTGATTTGCATTAAATTTGATCCATAGTCATTAGACATAAATTAAGCAAGATTCCTTGAATTTCAGTTTCTTAAGAGTCCTTAAGCTTAAGGCTTAAATTTTAGGCATTTTCTAGAATCAAAATCAGTAATGGACTTTGAGAAAAAATAGGATAAGTATTCTAGAGATATGGTTTAGTATCATTATATATTGATTTTTATCTTTGTAAGGTGACATAAAAGTGGTACAAAACTGTTCTGTTCAGAGAATACTCATCAGAGTAAAACGTGGAAGTGATTGAATACGACTAAAACCTAAAAGAATTTGTAATGAAAACTGGTGACCAACTTATGACTCTCCTCCCCATAATTTTTTTTTTTTTTTTTTTTTTTTTTCTCCTAAACTTGTCACTAGTTTTCATTACAAATTCTTTTAGGTTTTAGTCGTATTCAATCACTTCCACGTTTTACTCTGATGAGTGTGGACGAAAACCGGTTCAGTACATTAATTAATTTCTTTTTAATCGTTTTCTCTCGCTTTTTTATATTTGTTTAATCTCATTCTACCCTCCCAAAAATGTCCCAAACGTCCGTATTCCTCGCCGTTATCAAATTTTGTACCACGAAAAATTTATTTATATATATATATATATATATATATATATATATCTGATGTGAGTTGTTCATTCAAATACTGAAATTTTGCCCTGAGACTGCGATAAATGGAAACACTAAATTTAAATCCCATAGCAATTACATTTTATGAATGTGTTGTCAATGTCAATTTGCATATTGTTTGTTGTTTTGTTTTTTAATCTGTCACCATATTTGCCAAGAGGATTTTTTTTTTTACATTTTCATCTGCCAGAAAATTCTACTTGGCATATATGGTACCATATTAAAATTTAAAAAAAAACAACAAAAGAAAACAGAATATGCATTAAAATCCAACTGTTAGACGATTTAATTTCATTTGATGTTTCCGTGGCCTGAAGAACCTCTTGGGACAAAACTCAAGTAGCCAAGCGAACCAACATAACATTTGAAAATGCTCTGTTTCAGCATTGAGCACTATTTTTTAAATAATATCTTTTTCGAAATAGTAAAACTGGTAATTTAAATTTATTGAAGCAATTTCATTAGTATTACCAGTGTCAAATTATTGGTATAAAAAGATTTAAAATTTTTGGTGTTGGGCATATTGTTATCCAGTATCCTAAATAGCAAGAGGATATGTCAGGCATGCAAAGTCATCATTCATGCATTGTAGACAGCTAGTAAGACTTAAGGAGATAGCTGTCCGGGTGGATGCTGTACAAATGCGGTTCAAAACTCAAGATAACAAAAATGAATATCAGCTGAATACGATCCTTATTTCTAATGTATTTGTCAGCTGTGGTAAAATTTTTGAAATCCTTGAATGATACTGGTGTTGCTGTTTCTGAATAAATAACACTTCAGAAATTCTATTAGCTCGGATATGACAGCAGGATACCGATTTCAAACCCACTACTAACATCCAAACAGCGTTCAATATGGGTTAAAGATCATCAACATTAGTTTGTTGATCAGTGGAACCAGATCATCTTCAGTGATCAATCCATATTCTCTATTTCCTTCAGTGATCATGGTCTCATGTGTGGAAAGTAATCTATGAGACATGAAAAAAGGCATAAAGTTCTCTCAATCTGTAATAGTTTTGGGGTTTGCATGTCTGCCATTGTTGTTGGAAATATCTGCTTCTTGAAAAGATAGATTAATGCTGCTATCAGGATGTCTTAGATCATTTCTTTATTCAGTAAATTTGTAGATTAACACCATCTGCTAGATTCTTTCCCCCCCCCCCCCCCCAATACACACACACAAAAAAACAACAGTGAGATTATTTTTTTTAGATGATTACATGTGAAAACCCTGAAAAACTTTGCGGAAAAGTGGTTAAAAGAACATAAGAGAAAATTATTTTAGAATTTAGAGTTGGGGATCAGTTTCGTGTATAAATTTAATGCAAAATGATCCCCCATTTTCGGGCCATTCTAGCTTTTTAGAATAGTTCAACAAATGTCTTCACCACTAAGCCTAAATCCAAGTGAAAGGTTCATAAAATCACATAAATCGCCTAAAAATAGTTTTCGTCCGGAAGGGGGTGTCCAGCCACTTACTAAAGGGAAGTAACTTTGATTTTTTTTGTTCAAGGAGTTACTTCCCTTATGCCAACTCATTCCTCAAGAAATCTATAAAAGTTAAAAGTTTGGGTTATCACCAGATAGAGGAATAGGCTGGGGGGGGGGGGAATGGAGGAAAAAGAGATGGAAGTTTTGATAGAAATATGTTACACTTCTGCCCCGGGCAATGCTGGATAGCCCTGCAAATCTTTAATAATACCCTTTTTTCTGAGAACATCTCTCGGGACGATGAGTTCATCTTCAAGCATGACTGCTCCACCTCACACGCCGACATCTAAAAAGAGTGGTTCAGAAAGAAAAGGATACCCGTTCTGAATTGGCCTGCAAATCCAATACAAAATTTATGGGGAAATCTTCAATAGGAGATTGAAATTTTTTAAAAATAATTCAAGTGTGAGCATTGGTGTGACTAGAGACTTGTATCGGTTCTTTACCAGAATGAGTGAAAGAAATAGTAAATGTTTAAAGGTGCTACAGAAAAATATTAAGTGTACTAATTCAGTTCCACAAAAGGGTTTTTATTAATAAATACTTTTTCTTGATAAGAAAAACTGCTTCTTCTTTTTTTTTTGTCCTTTTGTTACTAGATATAATAATGTTCAAATTTCTAAAATGTAGAAAAGGCTAGTGTGATTGCAACAGTTAGGAGCAGATGGAGTAAGTTCAGGGAACTTCTGACATTACTAACCAGCAGAGCGTTACCACTGTCAACAAAGGTGAGAGTCTCTCAGGCATGTGTACGCAGTGTCATTATTTATGGAAGAGAAACTTGGCCAGTGAGGGTTGAGGACATACGTTACATGGAGATATGATATGAGAATGATAAAATGGATGGGCAATGTGAGTGTTAAAGGCAGGCTTAGTTCTGATTATCTCAGAGGAAGATTTAATCTGGACAGTATAGGTAGATGTGTGCAGAAGAGTAGATTTTGGTGGTATGGCCACGTTGAAAGAATGGATGAGAGTTCTTGGGTTATTAGATGTAGAACAGTTATGGTAGAAGGTTGAGCTAACAGGATCAGGAATACATGAGAGGGAGTGATAAGAATGGACTTGAGACAAAGGGGATAAATAATGACCTGGGCTGAGATAGGTTAGTTTGAAAGTTAATTTCTTAAAGCCATCTAACACATGCCAGCATGTAAAACAGATGTTAAGCCAAATATGTTGATGATTAGAATATTTTAAAAAAAAACTGGTTTGTCAAGGAAATGCTGTAAAAATTTAAGTAAATTCGAATGATAAATATAAAAGTTATTCGCAAGAAAACTGAATATTCCATCTCACTCGATTGGTTTGTGTATGTGGGTGAGAACTTATATGTGGAAAGCCGTGTTGATTTACAGGTGGTTTGATGCTTTTAGCCAAACTCTATGGGAATTCTGAAGTAATAGCGGCTGCTGAGCTTGAGGAAATTGTGGCTGACAGATTTGTTATTTTGCTTGTAAATTCTGGACATCTCTCAGTGTCATGTCCGTTTTTAGACATCCATGATCAGCTTACCAATAACTGATTAATGGTCATACTTGAAAATGAATCGACATCCATCAAATCAAGCATAAAGATAAATCAGTCCAATTATCGATGTTAGACCTAAATAGCATTGCGTCTACCAAATCGCTATTTCATTGTTACTAGCCAAATACTTATGTTACCGTGTGTTATTCAGATAAGTTAAAATAAATTCCAATCGTTTCCTCGATTACATATTCTTTCTTGCTTGTTACTTCTTTTAGTAAGACACACTTCCCAATTTAAATTATACCTTTTTTATTTTACGAAAATAATAACATTAATTATGCTTGAATTTCTTCTTAAATAAGATTTTATTTTATTATGCATTCTGCCCTTGTGGGGAGGCAAGTAAATAGTGACACAAAAACATTTCAGAACAATAATTCAAAAAGTTTTATAAATAAAAGGATAAACGCATCCTACATTAAATAATAAATATATAAAATATACCCCCCCCACTCAAATATAAATATTAACATGTTTTAAAAGAAAAACGTATTTTGGATGCTTCGATGTTTCGTTTGTTTATTAAAAAGCTGTAAATAGAGTGCACGTGTGTGTGGCCAGGTCAACCGGAAGACACCAGTGAAGACAAAAGAGCGTCCCTTTCATTTGACCATTGTTTTGGGGTCCTTATTCCCTGTATGGTCCATATAATGTCTGTGTATATATATATATATATATATATATATATATATATATATATATATATATATATATATACTCGCTGTATTGACTTTAAATTTTTTTTAATTTATTTCACAAGTTTTTGATTATCTTTTAGTCATCTTGCCTACCCTGATTGAATGGTCACATTAAAGCTATTATTATGAATTGCACTTTATTTTTCTATTTAATATTAATTTAAATATCTAATTTCATCTTTTTTTTTCCTTTTTTTAGGTAAGTAATGTCCTTGTTTTCTGCTGCTGACGGTAACTATGTTGTTTTTATTTTTATCTGCCTCTTTTTGAATTAGAATTGATTTTTCTAAACTAATTTCATCCATCGCTACATGTAGTATTGCGTAGAGTTCAACTAGATTGATACAGGTTTTACTCTTTATTCTAGACTAGTGTACACCATCTGTACAAAATGAAAGGAGAAAAAAATTATGCTTCGTCAGTGTTTGCGCTAGTATTCATATAAAATCATAGAATTACTTCAGAAATTTAATTTTTCATATATAAATTGTAATTTATGATGAGCTAAAAAAAAAAACACCTATCATTGACTTTTTATTTAGAAAAAACGTTAGCGGTTAAAAATGAAATCGAAAAAGAACAGTTAAAGAAATAAGAAAGAAAGAAAACGTTCCAATCTGAGAAGTTTAGAAAAAAAAAAGGAAAAAGAAAAAACATATAAATCAGTTTAGGAAGCTAAAAGGAAAACAAAATGAAGTTGTCTGATTATGGAAATAGATTTGCGTTCTCCCTTCATTCGACAGACTTGTGTGATGGGACTGGTATATATATATATATATATATATATATATATATATTTACAAATAAATACACATTGCTCTTTATTATAGAGTTGAAGGTGGTTTTGCTTATTCTGAGATTACTAAGGATGAAATATAGAAATACATTACTGCCTTTTATTAATAGCAGATAGACACAAAGTAAAATAAACCTGAAATAATAATGTTCACTTTAAACAGATGCTCAAACCGTTCAGTGTTCTCTGGGATGATGTATGGAAGTGAAACCTGGCCTATGAGGGTTGAGGGCATGTGTTGCATGGAGAGAAATGATATGAGAATGATACGATGGATGTGTAATGTAAGTCTTATAGACCGGCTTACTTTTGATGACTTCAGAGGAAGATTAAATCTGGACAGTATAGCGAGATGTGTGCAGAAGAGTAAACTTTGATGGTATGGTCATGTTGGATGAAAGTTTTTGGGGTAGTAGATGTAGAACAGTTAAGGGAGCAGGTTCAGTTCACAGGATAAGGCCAAGGAAAACATGGGAGGAAGTGATAAAAATGGACTTGAAGGATAAATAAATAGCTGGCCAAAGATAGGTTACTTTGGAAGTCAATGTCATAAAGACATCCAATGCATACAAGCATGGAAAGTGAATGTGGGGGTGGTGGTGGTGATTATGATGGTGATTATGATGATGATCACCACCACCACCACTCCCTCTAGTTAACATGTTAATGCATGCCGGCATGTAAAACGGATGTTAAACCGATGATTATGATGAAGGTAGCAGGTTCTGTTGATAGGGGAAGGCCAAGAATAACATGGAGAAACTGATAAAAATGGACTTGAGAGAAATAGGGATAAATAAAGACCTGGTCAGAGATAGGTTACTTAGGAAGTATGAAACACAGAGACGAGAAGAGAAAAAAAAATAATACTGTGCATGATTGACATTATCTTTCCAAGATATGTTCTCACGTGTTTGAGGATTTTATTTTAATTCTTTAGAGAAATAATGTTTAAGTCTTAGTCCCTACTTACTTGCCTCCCCCACAAAGTCTATTTTTAATGTGGGGAAAATCCAGCTTCCCTATAAGGGGCACTCTGGATGGGAAGAAAAATAAAAATTGCCTTAGTCTTGTAGGATTTCTCCACAAAAGATGAAATGTAGTATCAGAACAGATACTACACTTTACTCCTAGCCAAAAGGCCAATAATCTTTTAGTCTTAGTTATCTCTATATAAAGTTAAATATGCGTATACACTTATGTATTTGTATGTACAAGATTCACTTCTAAACTAATTAACCGATCATTATGCATTTTCGAACACAGCTGCTAGGCGTATAATGTGAGCTGTATTTAGTTTAATTTAGTTTCATACAAAATGAGTGACAAGGGGTGGAAGCCCTTTGTGAAAATTCAGACGTCTTTGATTTTTTTAAATTTTAACAATAGGTGTGAGACATCAATTAAAAAATATTCAGTGTCTTTTGTAGTATTTTAAAGGGTTTTTAGAGGACATAATATGGGCACAACCTCCCATTTGAAAATTCAAATATTTTAGATTTGCATTGAATTTGATCAATAGTCATGAAACAACAATTTAGCAAGATTCCCTGAATTTCACTTTCTTCTTTATACCCCTTAAGCTTAAGCCTTAAATTTCAGACATTTTCTAGAATCCAAATCATGTAATAAATTTTGATGAAAATTAGAATAAAAATTCTAGATATAAGGTTTAGTATCATTATATCTTGATTTTGATCTTTGTAAGGTGACATAAAAGTGGTACAAAACTATTCCATTCGAGAATTAATTTTGCCTGTCCTGGAATGGATATTCTAGTTTAAAAATAAAATTCAAAATAGAACCCTTACACACATATTCCGTCAGTGCCGTAACCAATCTATATAATACTAAAACTCTATTGTTCTTGTATGTTTGCAATCAGCTTTCCGGTTTTCAACATCCGGTTGCGCATGCATAAATAGCATCGTCTTCAATCTGTTATTCCAATTCCGTTATTCTCTATTATGATTAACGAACGCATGAAATTTTTCATTCTGGAAATTTTTAAACAATTTCATTTAATTTCATCAAATAGTTTATTTGTTTTCTTCACGGCTAAAAACATTCAACGGGAGGACTTCGTAAAGTCTGTCGCAGTTTCAAAAAAACTCCTCCCTTTTAAAAAACAAAAACAAACAAACAAAAAAACAACACTCATTATATATATCAGCCATACTAGCGGTCGGTGAACGAAACCACCTCCCACTTTCTCTCTCATAGATTTCACCACTCCTACTCCCTCTGTTTTCGTTACGTACGCCAGAAAGCCTGCTGTTCCCCCTTCCTTTCTCAAATCGCCCTAACCAACCACTTATAATTCAGTAACTGTAATTTAAAAAAAAAAACAATTATAATAAACAGAACGACTCATAGAAATCTATCTATATTCTTTTTTCATTTTAATATACTTTCATAGAAATGCTTCTGTTATGTAAAAAAAAACCTATTTTCTTTATGCCACAAGTGTCACGCTCATACATGAATTCCATAGCTAATATAACAAACTGACCCAACGGGTCACGGGTGGTCTAGTGCCTCCTAAAAGTGCAGGTGCAAAACTAATTAATACTGGGAGGGAAAAAAACTGTCTATAAAAATGTTTATACTTACAAATGAATGCAAACATGCCAAACGTAAACCAAATTATTTACATATGGCATACCAAAACACATATCTTTTATTTAACCCTAACCCTAACCAAAACAAATATCTTTAAAAAAATACATACACACAACCTAAAATTTACCCTCTTTACTGTAAGTTGAATTATTTGAAGAATAACAAACAGCTATTTTTCCTGTACGTATACGTTGCCTTTAAAAACCTAACTTAAAATAAAAATCCCTGTTCTCGTTATTATTGTAAAATGCACATTTGCTGGAGTAAATAAATTGATTCATATGCATCATCCCCTGATAAGAACCTTCATCTGATTCACGCGCTATATGTATTATATAAACTTGTTAAATAAATAGAAGGATGAGTGTTTTACGTTAGAACTATAATAGGTGTTTCTTTAAAGCATTCAACTTTGTAATTGTCAAATCAGTTTAATATATTTGGAGGTTCATTGCATACATTTGTAAACATGTCGTTCTTAAGTTGTTGTTTTTCTTTCTCAATTTTATGACACAAAATTCACAATAAAATTTTTTTAAAAAATGACCTTTCTCTAATGTCAGTCTTAAGTTGCCAGACCTTTATTTATCTCTCATTAAAAAGTTGCCTTCGTCCATATGCATGTTATTCGAACGTTGCCTTCACTCATCACTCAAAATTGCCTTTGCCTCTACTCATCTGTCATTCTAAAGTTGCCTTTGCCCGTATTTACCTGCCATTCTAAAGTTGCATTTGCCTGTATTTACCTGTCATTCTAAAGTTGCTTTTGCCCGTACTTACCTGTCATTCTAAAGTTGCTTTTGCCCATACTTACCTGTCATTCTAAAGTTGCTTTTGCCCGTACTTACCTGTCATTTTAAAGTTGCCTTGGCCCATACTCCTCTATTATTCAAAAGTTGCCTTGGCCTGTACTCCTCTATTATTCAAAAGTTGCCTTGGCCCTTATTCATCTGTCATTCAAAAGTTGCCTCGACCCATACTCATCTGTTGTTCAAAAGTTGCCTTGGCCTGTACTCGCCTGTCATTCAAAAGTTGTCTTCACACATACTCACCTATCGCTTAAAAGTTATCTTGCTCTGTACTCTTCTCTCACTCGAATGTTGCATTGGCCCATACTCCTGTTATTCAAGAGTTGTTTTTGGCTTTTATAAGTTGCCTTGACCCGTATGCATCTTTTGTTTGAGATTTGACATGAAATAAAATACAGTCGTTTTATTTCCAACATGAATTTTATAATCACACAGTTGAACACAATTCTGAATTTACTAATTCAATTATAAAACACTTAAACCGTTTCGAAAAGTAAGAAACCACAATCACTGTCTACCCCCATGCCATCCAGCTATGGCTAAAATAGTGAGTTGTGTTTAGTTAATCATGTACAATTAACCGTTGAGAATAGGCATTTTGGTTCAGCCTTAAATGGCTCAAAGGGGTATTGATTGCCATGAAACAGACAAAACAAACCCATTTTCTAAGTTACTTGACACTCGTTCATCGTATCTACAGATCAACAATATGCATCCTTTTAAAACCCAACGAATATAATATGCATGCACTATGAGGCATTATAAAATAATTTCAGGCAAGCAACTTTGCTGATGCATAACTGTGATTGCTTATTTATTTGAGCCTGTTTTGATGATGTTAATTTGTACTCATTTTTCATTTTGTCAGACTGAATTTCAGAAAATCTCTTCAATTGAAATAAAGAGGGAATGTGCTTAACTATTTTACTTGCTTTGATATAGAAACAATCTTTTTTTTTTTTAAATTGTGAATTTTTTTGTCAAAGAAATAAAATCGCCTGTATGAGTGTTTAATGAAAAATGTGATGTGCAGAAAGTTTTTGGGAGGATTGGCCTCCAGATCATGTTTCATGTTTAAGAGCTTGGGTGCTTTTTGGCAACACCCTTCTGCTGAATGCGAGCAAGAAGACGAAAATGAAGGAATGTGGAAAGATAAGGGCTTTACTGAGAAAAGGGGAAGATTGGATAAACGGCAGGCATTAAAATATGGAAATAAATGAAGAAGAATTTGGTTGAAAGAATTGCAAAGAGAAACATACGCATTCATTTGGAGGAATAGAAGAGGAGAAAAAGAAAGGGAAAAGAATGGCACAACATCAGCAAGAAATGTTTAAAAGATGGAGGCTGAGATAAATCAGATTTTTGTATCGAGTTTTTGGAGAGGAAAATACTTTTTTCAATTACTATCAATTAAACGCACAACATCCTGATTATTCAAAATGATATTTTATAATCATTATTGCTAGCAAAAATATGCTCCTTTTGGTCACATTTTTGCTAATGTATTTGACGAACGAATGTATTTTACACTAGCTCCCCCACCCCAAGATGAAGGTAATGCCTGGGAGGATAGTATCACGACAACAGAAAAGATACTACACTACCCCCATCCCTTGAATTGAGCCTTGAAAGCTAGTACATTAGTCTAAAATAGTATAGTAAACTGAATTGAGCATTAAAAGGTAGTAAGAGTATAGTTTTGGTTTAAGATATAGAAGTAATAGTATAGTTTTGCTTCAGACAGATACAAAATCTCCATTTGTAATAGATTTGTGTACATTGTAACCCCCCCCCCCCCCTCCTGCAACAATGTTTTTTATATGTTTTGAATGAGATTTAAAATGTAATTTAATTATAGAAATTTATTTTAATTTTCCAACTTTGAACAAATTTCAGTCATTTTAAGATCCTCTAATGGGGGGGCTAAATGCCCAAAATGTAACTCTTATTCAAAAACCAATTGTGTAAGTTCTATTCTTGCACAATTTTTCCCAGAGCTTTGAAGCATTCTGGGGTCTTAACTCTTAAATTTATTAAATTTTCATCAAGAATTCCTCTTCTACTAAAATGAAAAAAAGACTTTCATTTCTCCCTCCATATATGCCTAGCATTAGGCAGAATTTCCATCAACAGAGTTTTTTTGCAAGGATTTTCCACCTGTGGAACAAATTACTGCGGGACTGCTACCTTTGCTGATTACAACTTGATTGTCTTCAAATCCAAGGTCAACAAATTCTTGTCATGGAGTAACCCAAAAATAATCAAACGCATTTCATACCATTGAACCGTTAGTACTCCATAGTGTTCCTCATCTTTCAGCTGGCAATGATTACCGTCTTATTAACCCTTATCCTCGAGTGGCTCTTAGCGTTGATAATTAGTGTAACAGCAAGCAAACTGGAACAAAAATTTCGGACACAAATTATACTGATGAATATGTATTTATTTGCGCGCACGTGGCCAACGCTGAACTATAACATCTTTTCAGAGTAAAACTGAAAATACATGAAAATAAACAAGTCTTACAAACATGTTCTAAGACAAAACAAAGCAAATTATAAAAGAGTAAAATTTCAAATAGGTTTAGAGAACTATGCGTTGCTTACCTCTATTTTTGTCAAGCTACTTGCCCCAGAGCCAACGTCCATCACAAGCGAAACAAACGTCCGACTCCCATGTTGACTGATTTGAAAAGACCACCTCTGGGCAAGCAGACGGTGTAGAGGCACGACAGGTGCCCCGTGCACATGTCTTCCGGAAGAGGACGGTGCTGAATACAAAATGTCCCCTTCCTGAATTATGACCGGCCAACATGTGAAACTCCTACGTTTACAATTAGTGACCTCAATAGTAAAACTAAAAAGTGTCCAAGGGTGTACTAATATTATGAACCTGTACTGAGATGGGTATTCTCAGGCAGAACATAATAATTGAATAAATCATGACATGAAATCAATGGTCATGACTGATTAAAAAAAAATATGTAACTTATTCAATTGGATTTTAATCAGAATTGAAATTAGGATTTCAGACATAAGGTTTAGTATCATTATATCTAGATTTTAATCTTCATAAGGGGAGATAAAAGTGGTGCAAACTGTTATGTTCAAGAAATTAATTGTACCCGTCCTGGGATGGGTATTCTTGTATATGTATATATTATGAATGAAATTTATGTATCTTATTCATTGATAAAATGTGACAAAATAATCAATATATATTGTGCATGTAGACTATATAACAGAAATCAGATTCTAATTCCTACTATGTGTTTATGTGTATAAATACATTTCGATGTACACCATCACCTGAGATGAAAAAGATTATATCTTCAATTTGGGGTTATTTTCAGTTATGGCCCATAGCATGTTCATCTAAAGTGCACGATACACCCACCTAAATTTCATACAAAATATCCTTGTTTCATCCAACGAAAATTACTGAATGAAACAAAGGTTCTCTTTTGAGAGTAAACAGGTTATCTGGAGATCTGTAGTGTATAAAGCATTAAAAGAACCGTGTCACGATGAAGATATGCGGTGTGCATCTCTTCCCCCTTCAACATCTACCGTATAAAGTTATCTTCACAGATTTTTTAACTTAGACCCATATGACAATATATCTGACAGATCGATATTCGTTTCTTACTAGCCAATCATTGTTTTTTTTGTTGTTGTTGTACCATGTTATTTGACCTTAAAAATAACACTTCATTTCAGTTTCTTTAGGAAATTGATTGTTCCACTCTGGAAGATTTATAAAAGGGGTACATTATTCACTAATGCTCTAAAAAGAAAAAAAAATAGCTTACACCATTAATAAAACACATTTCAGCATTTTCAAATCTATTTCTACTATCAGATAAACAATTACAGTTCTTCTTACATAAATATTAACCTTATATGTTACATCAGCAGATTCATTTCTTAACATTACATGATTATTGTACTGATAGGTACATATTTTTCATTTATAACAACTATTTTAAGTGTTGTTTGAATCTAATACTGTAAGTGGCCATGATTGCAAATGGTGGTGTGCTGTTTTTTTTTAAACCTTTTAAATGTAGAAAGTAATTTCTATCTATATTTACTCTATATATAGCGAAAGTCAAGTTATATGGTTCCTTTGTGCACCCAATCCAAATGAGATGCAGTATATCTTGGAAGTTCCACCATTCTAGAAAATAACCAAAATAATTCACTTTTATAAGATTTAGGCTTCAATAAGTTTGATTTTACAAGATTCTTCTTTACAACATTTTAAGATCGAAAATGTTACCATTTTCTTTCTTACGTTTCAAAGCAAGAGAACAACTACACGAGACAACTTTAAGCGCAAGTATGTGTTCATCGATTCTACGGGACTTACACATTTATTTAAATTAAAAAAAACAAAACATAGCGTAATATCAAAACCAATATTTAAAAACATATTTCGGAAACTTTTTACATTAAAATACAAGATGTGACTAAAAGTAAGCCATCTGGAGTTACTTCCCTTGATTATGATGTTATAAGTTATTTCCCTTTGGCTGACTACATTCGCTCATCTTTGTATTAATAAAACTAAGCTCTTTGTAAAAATTCAGGTGCCTCTGATTTTTTTTTAAATTTGAACAATAGGTATTAGACATCAATTAAGATATTACTCAAATTTCAGTTTCTTTTTAGTATTTTAAAGGGCGTTTAGAGGACATAATATGGGCACAACCTTCCTCTTGAAAATTAAAATATTTCAGATTTGTTTTTAATTTGATCCATAGTCATTACAAGTCAATTAAGCGAGATTCCCTAAATTTCAATTTCTTAAGACCCCTTGAGCCTTAAATTTTAGACATTTTCTAGAATCAAAATCAAATAATGGATTTTGATCAAAATCGGAATAAGGATTATAGACATACGGTTTAGTGACATTATATTTTGTTTTTAATCTTCGTAAGAGGAGATAAAGATAGTGTGAAACTGTTCTGTTTGTAAAATGAATTTTACCCATTCTTGGATGTGTATTCTTTTAGTTTTAAATTAAAATTAAAAGATTTTTTTGTAAATAAATCTCTTTGTGTCCATTTATGGTTTGCCAAACTTTGAATGAAAGTTTTCAAATAAGAGTCAGATATTTTTACAGAAGTGAGTCGAAGTTGTCTTTTTTTGCGCAGGGGGGGTGGGGGGGTAATCTGACTCCTGAGTCAGAATTTTTTCAGCCAACTCTCCATCTCAGCTTTGAAGACAAAGCTAGAAAAATAACAAAAAACAAAAAACAAAAAAAAAGATTATATAGAATCTTTTTAATTTCAAGTGATGACATCTAAATGCCTGGATATAAAACGCATGTGGTGCAGGTAAACTCCTAGATACAGACGTAATGCATTTGATTTATCATTTATTCTGATGACGGGACAAAACACGACTTGAAATGTCACTCACCGCTAACGCCATTTTCCTTTGTCTCTTTCATTTTTCACAAAATAAAAAATAAATTGAAACAATAAAAACCAATGTCTTTTCTTAGTCTACAGTTTCTGTTTGTCTACTTTGGAGAGTTATCTTTTTTCTTCTTTTTTTAAAAATCTCCAAAAGAATCAGTTTCTCAAGCTTTTTCACTTGAAAAATAAAATAAAATAAATTCTTACAGCATCTCGAGTGACTGTAACATCCCAAACTGAAACTTTCTGCTACCAATGCTGCCTTTATAACAGCAACAAAAACTTTATACTACAAATGAAGAGTTTCATGTGCAACACGCGACTAATCCATTTTAAGAGAGTGATATAGTTTGTTTGAAGCATTGTGTGTAATATATATAGAGGCAATTTATCGAAGGCTAATAACAATGCGGAAATATGCCGGATTGTTAGAAGGAATACAAAAAACAAGATGCAGTTTCTTTTTTGTTTTTATTTATTTATTTTACTCTTGAGGTTAGACGTCTTTTTGAATTTCTTTCAACTTCTGTCTGTTGTCATTTCACTTGTGACACCTGCTAGGATCAAGTTGTCATCAGCTGATCTCCTCTAAGTCTTAAACAGCCTACCGCACAGCTTTGGCCCATCGACATCGATGTGGGACACACTCTGAAACATTGCGGGTGATGTGGCCGTACTAGTTGAGATGGAAAACTTTTACAGTGAGGCAGACAATTTTCTCCATCCAAAGTAGGTCAAAAGTATTGTTGAGATCCCTGTTGAATCAGTAGTAAACACGACAAACATAAAGAAAATAAAAAGGACAATGATCATCGTTAACGTAACGAACGATATTTATTTATGAGAAGAAAAGTGTTGTAATTTGTTGTTATTGCAGATGTGTGCGTATATGACACGTTCAAAGTTCAGTCAACAGGCGATAAATTGGTAATACATTTGAGAAAGTTTAGTAGAAATTATGTTAAATGTCTTTAGCACAGGTATAATGGTGATGTGTAGTTGTGGTATTCATGAGATATAGGACAAATATAAAAAAGAATTGAATAAAACTCCTGTATGAATCAACAATTAACATTTATTCTTCATTTACAAGTGAAGAAAAGAATTAGTTCAAAAAACGTCTTACTTGGAGAGAGGTCTGTAACACGCATTAATCCAAGATTGTCTCTTTCTGGAATTCAGTGAACATAACTCTACTCTCCAAATCTCTTTGAGGCAAGATAGATCACAAAGGCAAAGAGTTACTTTCTATTTAATATGTTCTCTAGATGAAAATCTGTTCATCTAACAAATGGGTTATAGGAAATTATAGCAGTCTTTTTATGTTGATGCTGCCTTGTAGTTGCTGGTGATGATGACAATCGAATTAGCGTTCAGCATGGCGTAACATAGCCGTAGCATTGTTGTTGTTTGCTATTATGAAAAGAAAAATAAGCGAAATTGATTACTTTTGGTGGTTGAAGTTAATAGTGCATCCTTTGGTCATATGGATGAAAAATTTGATTAAGGGGGTTTTATGGGCAAAGTTCGTTGGAAATTAGAAATTTAAAACCTTGTGTACCATTAGTCCGGAAGCTAATTTTCACAGTCCATAACGAAAAATGCAGTTTTCAAACAAGTGAAAAATTCTTACAAATGTAATGTCATCTTGTGGTAAATGATAGTTAATCAGATTGGAAGTAATAATTATTAGATCAAACCAGTTTTAGCATTGAGCAAAATCCAATTACCCCTCAAAACAACATTAAAAAATGACATATAAGCGCAACTTTGACTGTCCATTTCAAATCCATTTCCACAGCTAACACATTGAATCTCCTTAATGATTCATAGCATATCAGAGACTTAGCTAAATATTTCTTTTAATAGTAAAAAAAAAAATCTCAGATTTGAACCATGTAATAAAAGATGGAAACACGACTTGATAATTAATAGAGCAAATATTTTTTTAGAAGGAAGAACTTTTAATTTCTTTTATACTGTCATTATCAACAAGTTTCAGACACCAAAAGAATTGGAATCCCGAAGTAGAGCCACTATACAATGCTGTTATTTGTTGCACGTAGCATTTTATCTTGTTTTTCCTTGTTTTTTCTTTTATGGTCTCTCTTGTCTTATGTTTTTTTTTTTTTCAGGAGAGGCGGAGGGGGGGGGGCTTGTTTAGGTTGTTTTTGTTACTAATGAGAGCCACAGGAAGTTAAAAATGCAACCTTCTAGCATCGGCTGTACATGTGGGACATGGTTTGTAAGCGATGCCAGACTTGAAAGAAAAACTATAAATAACTAATGGTGCTTTTTCTTCTTTTCTCTCCTTTTTTTTTACTGACATTAATAACTTTTAAAACTTTTTACAAAAGACAACCTGTTTGAAAAAAAGATTAATCAAATGAAGATAATAAAAGATGTAGATTCTTTTTTGATTACAATTTCATTGTCATTTTTGTCTTTTGTCCGTAGGCAGGGGAGTTAATATAATGAATCCTCAGCATACTATGGACGCCAAGTTTACATCCAGTCTATTGCCTTCACTTCTATTATAATACCATAGAGAAATGTATGAATAGCCCCTTTCTTTTCTACGAATGGATCACTGCTTATCAAGGCCAAAATCCACTCTAGGATAGGGGTGATTGTAGCATTACCAGTTGTTTTTTTTTAAAATTATTTTAGGTTATTGTTATTTAGTCACAGTAGTTCTAAAAAAGCTCAGTAAATGGAGTTCAAATCTGTTTGAATTATGCAAATATCCGTAGTTGATTCAAAAGTTATGAAAATTTAAAGCTCAGAAATTTGCGGTTCGAAATTGAGATTATATGGAAAAATTATTTGAAATCACCGATAAATTCACAAGAAATGCATTCATATTTTCACTGTTTCTCTAGTTTGGGAGCAATTTTGATAGGACTTGGCATTCTTATGTAAAATTGTCTGTTGTTTTTGATTCTGCAATCAAATTGTATGTATCTCTATGCTATAACCAATTACTTAGAGAATAAGAGATACAGAAATCATGACGGATAAACATGTGATGCATTCAAAGTATGTGTATGTACATATATATATATATATATATATATATATATATATATATAATGTGTGTGTGTGTATATATGTACGGTTAATGGGAGAGAACCTCAGCAAAGTGCTCAATTATTAAGAAAATTAAAAAATAAGAGCATAATATTTATTTATATATGTATTACAGAAGATCAGAACAACATCGGTACTGTCGGTTTCAAATCCTAACAAAGGGGACCTATAGTTGGTCTCCTATGCCGGACTCTCTTCAGCCTCCGTTTTCGAGGAGACAGACATAAACAGATATATATATATATATATATATATACTCCTAAAACTCTGTGGACGTTGCTTGTTATGTTGTGTGTTTGTTTGTCTCCGTGCACAATGGATCATGTTGCTAAACGAAGTTGGAAAAAAACAAGCAAATCTTTTATAAAGTCACAAAGGGATGACATCATCCATTAAAACAGCTTCAAAACATTGGAAAGATATAGTTTATGACGTCATAGATGTTGAAGTAACAAAAGGATGATGTCATCCTTTAAAACAGAATATAGTCGTAATTTATAATTAACTGATTAAATCACCCATCTCTCTCTTAGCTATCTATGTGTTTCTCTCATCCCTCTCACTATACTGATCCAATCACTCTCTAATATTTCTTTATGTCTCTGATAGCATTTAGAGAAGGAATGACTTTTTTCGATGAAGAATCGAAAGTGTTCGTTATACCTATGAAACATTCATTAATTTTCTTTGATTTTGACACAAAAAAGATTATTAGGAAAATAAAAACGGTATAATAAAGCAGTAGAATCTGTTATGTTTAACAATGTTTGCTTAGATGAAAGAATACTGTCTAAATACACATATGATATATATATATATATATATATATATATATATATATATATATATATATATATAAAAGGGAAAAAGAAAAAAAAAAGAAGGAAAATATTGTCTGTATTACCATGAATAGGGTTTTATAAAACCGAAAATTTGGATTTATAAAAAAAAAATGATTTTATAAATATTTCATTTATTTGACAAAATCTTGCGTCAAGTTGTCTGGTTTCTAAAATTTCAAAGTTTATCATTTCAACGACGTTTCTTACTGTAGTAACACTTATCTCATTTTATATATATATATAATTAGAATTTTGAGTGTGAGATGATATATATATATAATTATTTCCACAGTCAGACAACGCCGTAGCCCACAACCTATTAAAGAAACAAACCGGAAGTCCTAGACGCGAGTTTCGCCCTCCTTTGGGCTCATCAGTGGAACACATCCGAACTCAGAATTCGAAACCCGAGTCACTTGCATGTTAGGCGAGTACTCTGCCACTGAGCTACCTCACCACATACAAGAATGTCTATCAATTTACACAGATTAAGCAAACCACGGCAAAGGCCGACTGTGGAATATACCTACTCTTTTCAACGAGGGATGTAGTCATCCAACCATTTAGAACCCAGGCCGATGTCTCACAAGTAGGATGTGTTCTACTGATGAGCTCAAAGGAGGGCGAAACTTGAGTCTAGGACTTCCGGTTTGTTTCTTTCATAGGTTGTGGGCTGCGGCGTTGTCTGATTGTGGAAATAATTATATATATATATATATATATATATATATATATATATATATATCATTCAAATTTAGATCAATTAGAAAACTCTTTTTGAGTTAACTACAAAGATCATTCATCAACTTGCAAACACTAGTAGCTCAATATTTAGTGAGATAAAGATGAGTATTTAAATCATTTTCAAATCATATTCCAAATCAAGAGTACACACAAACGTATTAAATTTATTTACAGCTGTTTCAAGGCAATGTTTATTTTTAGTTATATAATGCAAGATAAACATTTTTTTTCAAAACTACTTACAAAAATTCTGTTCTGATGATATTCAATGTTTGTAAAAAAATATGTTGCATCATATGACTAAAAATAAACATTGCCTTGAAACCACTTTAATATCTTTGTGTATACTTTTTATTTGGAACATGATTTGAAAATTATTTAAATCATCAGAAATACATATTAATAAATGCAAAAGATTTTTCATTTATCACACCTATATTGGTATCAAATATGCTCACTGTTACTTAAATCATAATACAACACTTTATTTACCTCCCCAGGAGGTTAGGCACAAGGCCAGTGTTATCTTACTCCCACAAGGTAAGATGTGACCCAAGGTCGGGTCGGGAAAGTGGGGTTTGAAAAGCCAGCGCCCGCGAAGGTGAGCACTCTGGCCATTAAAAATTGCCTGGGCAGCCCCGTCGGCATTCCCCGGTAGGGGCGCCTCAGGCAGTAAGCAATAAACTTACTCCTCCCCAAAGAGGGGAGGCAAATCCTGGGAGGGTAGACCTCCTAGAACTGCACAGGACCGTCCCATAGACCAGTGTAAATCAAGCCCCGAAGGCCAAGACGATACCAGTTTATGGCGTGTATCAATCAGTGATACAACACTTTATTTACCTCCCCAGGAGGTTAGGCACAAGGCCAGGTTTATCTTACTCCCACAAGTAAGATGTGACCCAAGCTCGGGTCGGGAAAGTGGGGTTTGAAAAGCCAGCGCCCGAGAAGGTGAGCACTCTGGCCATTAAAAATTGCCTGGGCAGCCCCGTCGGCATTCCCCGGTAGGGGCGCCTCAGGCAGTAAGCAATAAACTTACTCCTCCCCAAAGAGGGGAGGCAAATCCTGGGAGGGTAGACCTCCTAGAACTGCACAGGACCGTCCCATAGACCAGTGTAAATCAAGCCCCGAAGGCCAAGACGATACCAGTTTATGGCGTGTATCAATCAGTGATACAACACAATCTTTTGAAATACGGTATACATGGTATAAAGCAACAACCCCAAACGTTCTATTTGTATGCCTAATTTGCATAACTATTTTTAAACACTTTATAATAAATTAATGTTTTGTGTTATTTGAAATTTTATTATTTCCTATATATATATATATATATATATATATATATATATATATATATATATATAATTATATATATGCAAGATTTTCGTTGATATAAATAGTAATTAATTAAAGTGATTTAACAAAAAATATAAATTGCAAAACCATTTCTTGAAATATTATGTTCATTAATTTTTAAGGGAAGTAATTCAAATGAAAACTATTAGTTTTAAAAATTACAATAAATTTATATTAAACATATGTAATGTAAAAAGAATACTTAGAGCTAGAATAATAGCCATCGGATGGTGTGTAGTTCTTTGCTTATGTATGTATGTGTGTGTGTGTGTATATATATATATATATATATATATCATATGTATATATATATATCAACTGCATTAATGTTAATAGAAACATAGATGAATTCTGGTAGAAGGACATGAGTCGTCCTATGGCACCAGCTCCTTGTCTTCATCTTTGTCTGCGTCCAGTGACGACAGCAGCCTTATAATTGAATTTGATTTCTTGGTCAATCCAGAACTTATCCAACCGCTTCTCAATATTGTATATTGAGAAAATGCAGATGAAAGGTCAGTTTTGTTTGAACTATTTTGTTCAGTTCCTTGTTAAAAACATCACTGGATCAATAATAACCCTGACATTTTTATTTCTGTATGATTATCTTAAAAAAGAAACTAATGCATGTGTTTGTGTAAAGAACCTAAAACAAAGAAATGTGTGTACTTAAAAAGGTGATAATCTCCCTTGGAGGTTGATTATTATTTAGCAGAATAATGTTAAGCAAAGCAAAAGAATAAACCCCATTTTATTTATACAGTGGAATCTTATTTTTATTATTATTATGATAATACTGTTGTTATCGAAATCAATCAATCAATCCTAAAACGTTCTGTTAAAATGTAATTAAAAATAACCTCTAATAATATGCGCTGTCTCTGTTTCAATAGCTATTTGTATAAATAGCTATTCCTTTGTATGTAAGACTAAGGGAGGTAATTCTGTATGTATTCAAGCGCACACAAATATCAGCTAACTAAAATATTGGTAGTGTCTGTAATGTAAACAAGACAGCAACTGTTTTATTTATTTATTTTTTCAAAATAAATTTACACAAAACTTTTACAGGGCAGTTAATAGTGAATATATATATTTATGTATTATGTTTTTTGTTTTTTTGTTTTTGTTTTTTTTTAGAGCTTTTTCATCCAATTTTAAATTCGGATGCATTTATTCGCTCTATTTTGTTGGGCAAAAAGAACACACACATATCTACGGCAATAGCTGAATCCTTAGAAAATGACCTCCAGTCTGTAGTGGAATGAGTCCAAAAATGGATGGTTACATTTAATGCTACTAAGACAAAGCTCATTTTCTTTAACAATTATAAGAAACCTTTCCAACCACCGATTGTCATTGACTTGAGAGTCCAGCTTGCAAATTTCTCGCACTAGTATTCACAAGTAACATGTATTAGAACAAATACATAGAAGATGCTATCAAGTCTGCTGCTAAGAAGGTGAGTTCCCTCTACCAGGCTAGAAAACTTCTCTCACCTGCCAGTATCCTATATCTCTACAAAGCCATCATACGCCCATGTATGGAGTACTGTTGCCACATCTGGGCTGGTGCACCAACCGCTAATCTCTCCCTCTTATAGAGGGTCCAAAAAGAGGCTCTGATCTAATGGGTCCCACACTGTCTAGCAAGCTCCAGCCCCTGTCACATCGCCGCAATGTTGCATCCCTGTGCTTGTTTTACAAGTACTTCAATGGAATGTGCTCCGACGAACTTGCTGTACTGGTGCCCCCCTTGGCGTAAATACCCCCAATCGACCCAACAATCAGCAAAATCCTACCCCTTCAATGTAGAGGTCCCCAGATGCCGAAAGGCTTTCTACTCTAATAGTTTCTTTCCTCGAACTGCTAGCCTTTGGAATTTTTTCTCTGCTCTCTGTTTTCCTGACTGTACCAACATGCAGAAATTTAAATGTAATGTGAACAAAACTCTCACTGCACAACTCCCCACCTAGGATGCCCCTATAAATCTGGCTACTAATTCACAGTAGCCTCTTATGTCTCAGTGGCAATTTGCCATGTTTAAGGTGAATATAAGTACAAAAACAAATAAAAAGGGGGAAACAGGAGTTTCGTTTTGTTTCCCAATGTTTACAAAAGATTTGCGTTTCTGTAAGTAGAGTAAGTTTTTTATGTAAATTCTAGTGGCAAAATATATTTATTTGGATTACTGTTCTCATTCTGGATGCTATTCTCAGAATGTTTCAGCTGATGTAACCTCCGACCTTCTTAAGGCACGTCTTATCGAACTCGGGAATCAGTACGAAATTTTGAACTGAACATGACCGGGTAGAAGTTTTAACTAATTATTATATTCATTCACAGAAGACTGTCAGTGAAAAATGATTATTACGGATAAATTGCTAAGTAATAGTCAGTTCTATGTGACAGTCTTAAGGTTGAAGGTTCAATCCTCAGTGCAGGTGACACTATGAATATAATAATCATTACTTAAGACTTCTACCTGGTCATGCCTGACAGAACAAGAACAATATACCCCAATGAATTAAATAAAGGGTTCAGTTTGAGATTACATACCAATTCCCGAGTTCAACAAGACACACCTGAAGAAGGTCAGAAGTAACATCGGCCGAAACATTGTGAGAATAACATCCAAGATGAGAACAGTTGACCGAATAATACAAATTATCGATCCTCATCTAAAAAAATTCCGAAACATGTTTGTTTGTGTTTCTATGTGTATCTATCATGGTATGATTTCGCTTCCGGGACAGCCAGATAGACGTAGGAACATGAACTACTTTAGAAATAATAATTATAAATGATTCCAGCTATATCAATCCTGTTTTTTTTGTTCTCTTTCGTACGAATGCATACACATACTGTGTATATGTGGTTAATGGTCGTATTTTGTGGAAATTAAAAGGTTTATTTTTATTTGATATGCAAAAAAATTTTTATTATCAAGATTCAAGATAGGTTTATTTTTTAACCTCACTTTGATAAATTGATTGTATTTGAGATCGCAAATAAGCTAGATTAAAAAAATAATAATCCAGATACACTTTCTTCTTTCTTTTTTTCCTTTTCTTTTTTCTTCTCCTACTCTTTTTCTTTCCTCTATCTCGATTATTAATCTTTTTTTTCTCTTTCATTTTCTTATTCTTTTCTTTTTTCTGGGGAAGTGGTCATAATTAGCATAAGGATACCGTTGCAATCTATAGTATCGCCTATCATCATCATCCGGTTTTCGTATTTACGGTGCTGCAAGTGTCCCAGACTCTGGAGTGGGAAACCCCATGCAATTTTTCACGCCTGCTCTTCGTGCGGTCCGATCCAAAAGATTGACATCAATCAGGTTGCATGCAGTCATATCACATCTCATGCACTCAAGCCAGGTCTTCCTCGGTCTAGCACACACCCTGGGGTATCCGGGCATGTTATGGAGTTGTTGCAAGAGGTGGCACGTTTTACATGGCCAAACTATCTGAGACACTAAACACTTAAGGCATCCCAAATCCCACTAATACCAAGTTTCTGATGAAGCACACAACCACGGCCATTAAACTGAAGCGTTTGGAGGCCATGTCTCACTGCCATGCAAGATTGCAGAGCGAACACAGGCTGAAAAGGTTTTTCCCCAAATCTTGAAGGAAATGGGCAAAGATCTAAAGATTGGCAACAGCTTCCTGAACCTTCCCCAAACAACAGCAAGCAGTGATAGCATGTCCCTAGCCACCACCAGCATTCAACATGTCACCCAGGTAGCAGAAGGTAGCTTGAACATCAAGTAAGGTGCCATCTACATCCACATGGGCCACAGTTCGATCATTGGTTGGGCGAGCAACACCAAGACATCTGCAACAAACATAATCTGACTCAAAATTATATTGAATCTTTTTTTTTTTTTGGTTAACTTCCTCTTTATTATTTGGATTTTTCGGAATGTAACCTTCGATCTTCTTTGGGTGTATCTTGTCGAACTCTGGAATCTGTTCGGAGTTTCAAACGGAACCCTTTATTTAATCCACGAGTAGCTTACTCTTGTTCGTCAGCCATGACCGGGTAGGAGTCTTAAGTTTCTTAATTATATTCTTAGTATCGCCTATACTGAGGATTGAACTTTCAACCTCCAGAAGACTATCAATTAGAACTAATTATTACTTAGCACTTTATCCGTTGCGTCATTGGTCCATGTGGACAATTCTAGTATGAATTTTGGGAAACGTTGTGAGAATAACATCCAAGATGAGAACAATAGTCTGAATAATACATTACAAATAATACAAATTATAAATCTTCATCTCCAAAATTACGAAACGTAAAATTTCCTCTTCCTTCTTAATCATTCTCAGCATCATTATTATTATTATTATTATTATTATTATTATTAATAAAAATAATAATAACAATAAAAAATTTTTTTTAAAGATGAATAACTTGTTTTTTAATTCTCTTGTGCCAAAAGTGAACCACAGGAAAAGAGACGAGCCATCCATAACATTTGAAGGAGCTTGAGGAAGGGCCCTGCCTGCCATCACGTTAAGTACCATGGGAATAGACATTACAAAGGCAAAATGGAAGGTGCCAAAAAAGCGTAACCTTTTCCACACACTCTGCTTTTACTGTTGTGCGGTTAAAAGTGCAGAAGTGATTTCTTTTTCTTTATTTTTTTCAATGTTTGCATCTCTTTTACTTCTATCCGCCTGGATAATTCCATGTGGATTTGATTCAGAATGTTGCAAGTTAATCATTTCTTGTCAGCATTTTGTTTCCTTTCAAGAGTTTCAAAGAGACACGCGTTCCGGGCGTGGGATGTGAAGAAAGGGGCAAGGAATGACGGTCCTCAAGGAATAAACACATCATCCGTGTATGTTCTCCCTATGAACCCTAACATCCTTTTTTTTTTTCTTTTTTTTTTTTTTTTTTGTGTGTGTGTGTAGACAAGGTTGGCCATAAGTCTCACCAAAAAAACTCACCTTCATGTGATAATAAATGTTTGAAAGTTCCTTCATCTTCCTCCAAGATCAATTCAGCACATTTACTTTACAGTACTACGATCTTCTTATTGTGGTCTGTTGGTCTGTTGCTTTGGCCAAAGCAACCGACAACAAGAGAGGCTAAGGAGAGCCCATAAAGGGTGGTCATGAGCTGTTTCCCTTTGTTGGATTTGAAACCGACAGTACTGATGTTGTTCTGATCTGCTGTAATACATACAGATCTATCTATCCATTTATCCACCTATCTATCTATCTATCCATCCATCCATGTATTTACCCATTTGTCTGTCCATCCATCTACCTATCTACTTATCGATCCATACACCTATCTATTCTATTCATCTATCTATCTATTTGTGTCCAAGTACCGAAGTTGAATTCTACATATATACATGACTGTTCCCCCCTTATCTTTATTTCTACTCTGTGTGTATGTATATATATATATATATATATATATATATATATATATATATATGTATGTACAAACAAAAACAAAAACACATGTATGCATGCGGACTCGTCTATGTACACAAACCAAAACTAACCGCACACACACACACACACGCAGACAGAGTGATGACATGGTCATAAAATCTCAAGGGCAATTCTATAAGCATTCTGACCAAAATGTACTCAACCACCACACACGAAGATGACTGGAAAGATAAAAGTCAGAATCACACATACTTAAAAAAAACCCATATAACTTTCACCCAGAGTTGCAAAAAAATATGAAAACACATACACACACGCGCGTTGCGCAGAAACGGCAAACTCTTAAAAATAAAAACATTTTTTCCAATGGAAAATATATCTGAAGAAAACACGAAGGCTCAAAACGCGTTATAAAGTTATAAAATAATCAAATAATAAACAGTTGTTGAAAAAAGTTTTTTTACAAATGTTGGTAGCTTTACTTCTTTAAATATATATATATATATATATATATATATATATATATATATATATATACATATGTATATATATAATATAGAGATTTAAGCTCAATAGATGTTTATTCATTTCTAAATTGATCTATTTCCATAGTATTTTTAGTAACACCGGTTGTTCACGTGGAAATAATTTACCACCAGAAAGAGATGAAAGTTTGGTTTATATTTTGGACACGATTGGTTGGCCTTTCCTTCTAATGAGTTACACTCATAGAAAAACCAAGATATGTAACTTTGTATTTTGGCTGTCTAAGTGTTCACGAAGTGGTCTGCCAAGAAAGGGATCTTTTTAGAAATGAATAAAGACATGGTTACTGGAATCTAACTTTTTATTATTTATTTATATACATCACTCACACTCGCTATCCAGGTTTATCGTCTATGTTCCATTTGACAGAGGTTCGACGCTGTCTGACTGTCTAAATCTCCAGTGATCATGATTGTGGGGTCTGTTGTGGGATTTCGCTTAATACCGATCTGGCCAGCCTACATCTGGCCCCACTGCTTCACAACACCTTTGACTTTGTTGTCTCCAGCGCCGTGTTCACTGATCACTTTTCACTGACTACAATGTGATTCTGGGGCAGGGTTTTTTTTTATGGCTGGATATCTTTCAAGATCTCTGTGTTTGTTGACGTGGCTGGTGGGTAGTTATCTTCAACCTCATACGCCCTTTGCCGCAGTACGGAGTAGTGCTACATGATAAAGTGCCATGCTTAACATCTGGCATTCCATGGAACCCATGAAAGGTACTATTATCAGGGATAGCCACCTGGGAAACTGTCTGGGTACTAGAGCGTATCCACATGCCAGTGGGTCATGCATACCCTAGACTTTAAGAGATTCCCACCCTGAGCACACAACTGCATTACTGCATCAGCTACTACTGACCGTTAGATCAGGTTCTCCAGGGAGACAGGATGTGGAGCTCTGTTGTGTACTTGCAATGGCAACCTGTACCAATACATGCTCCAGCGGTGTCACGAGACGAGAATTCTCAGAGCCAGATAGAACTGGAAGCAACAAGAATCTGAGGCCACTACTACCACTGGGCTACTAAGTATCTCCCCCCCCCCCCAAAGTATATATAAATATTATCATTATACAAGATAATCTCTTAAATTAATGAATGATTCTAGGCAACACGGCTCAACATGGGCACATTATTATTTTTTTATAAACTTTGACATTTAGTGGGTACATGTATATAAAGTTAGGTATATGTATATGTTTATATATATATATATACATATTTTGTTGTACAGGATAAACTCCTAAACTAATGAATCGATCATTATGGATTTTGGAACACAGCTGGTAGGTGTCAGATTTGTGTGAAATTTTAACAATAGATATTAGACATCAATGAATAAATATTCCCAAAATTTCTTTGGAGTATTTTAATGGGTTTTGCAGAGGCATATGCACAACCTCCCATTTGAAAATTCAATTATTTCAGAATTGCATTAAATTTTATTCATATTCATTAGACACCAATTAAGCAAGATTCCCTGAATTTCAATTTCTTAAGAATGGATTTTGATCAAAATTTGAATAAGTATTCTAGACATAAGGTTTAGTGTCATTATATATTGATTTTAATCTTCATAAGGGGAGATAAAAGTAGTGCAAAACTTCTGTTCAGGGAATTACTTTTACTCGCCCTATACAGTAGTAGTAGTAGTAGTACTACTACTACTACTACTACTATTATTACTACTGTATAGGATAGTAATGGGTTTATGTATCCAAACAGATTCATAGAATGTTTTTATGAGTCTCTTTTGGTATATTTTATCTTTTCATTTTTTTTAAGTAAAAAAGGAGAAAATCAAAACAATATTATTTAGCTCTTTTTCTTCCAAATCCTTTAACAGATCCCTTCACCCCCCCCCCCCCAAAAAAAAAGAACTTACTTTTATGCCTTCTTGGAATTGAACACATTTCATCATTATTTTATCGCTTCATCAAACATTACATTCAGGTTAAGATTTCTTTATGATGGTTTCACACTTACATCAAACCTAAATTATTCCTTTTTTATAGTTTTGTGATCTTTTTCTTTTCATCATTTTTATCTTCCTTTTTTCAACAAAAATTTACGTCCCTCATTTTTCTTTTCCTAACAACAAAACGAATTGTATACTCTCTCCAAAGAGCTTGGCTACATGATTAAAAACAGAACTTCCACCCAGGGGAGGGGGTGGGTGTTCTGTTGTATAAACACATGTGGATAAGCAATCAGTAATTGTATTGCTTCAACAAATATAATGGAACTGTTTTTTTGTAGCAATATATAATTGACAAATTTGGTATGTTCAACCGTACCCAATTTTCTTAATAGCAAACAAACCTTAAAATTGGTCCAATTCGCACAGTCCGTATTATAAATGTCCTCGTATCGTCTGAAATACGAAGCAAACATAATCTCGTTTTCATGATCGTAATTTGAATTATCAATAGTGTTCCAAATAGCGTTTTGTGAAAATGCACCTTCCTCTTTACCATTTTTGCCTCCATTCAACAAAATTTTCATTTCTTGCAGCTTTTCTGTTTCCATTTTCTTCTGATATTCCATTAGTTCTTTCTGCTGTTCTTGGAATTTTTCTTCTAGTCGAAGGTTTTGTGTTTCCATTTTCTTTCGATATTCCACAATTCTTTCTGCTAATCTTATTGGTGCCTGAAAATTTATAAAATAGCATTTTTAAATTCCTCCATTTTTCGTCACTTCAAATAAGCTGACTTTTTCGTATATATATGTATATATATATATTTACACAGTCGTAGCTTTTTTTTATTTGGAGATAAAATTTTGACCTCTCAGCTTGTTTAAACTTATTTTAATGTTTTTAATTAACAAAAAAAAAATCAACATAACTTTTATTTTTTTCACTTTATCCTTTGCAGTCGAACGACTTAAATTTTCAAACCTTGGTTTGAAAACTGTTTCGTCCTACACAGAAACGACAATTTTTTTTTGTTCAATCATACTTCCAGACATTGGAGTGTTTTTTTGTTTGTTTGTTTTTTATTTTCAGATTTGACACACTTTGCTTGTTAAAAATACACTTTGATTTCAATTTCTTGCTCTATTGTTATAATTAACAATTATCCAGAGCATACCACAAAAGTCTTTGCTAGAAAATCCAACATTCCAGTTGTAGTAATGATTATGTTTTATTCGACATAAATCCGAGTTTTCGTTGTCAGTGTTGTGTGCAACATAAGTCCGGGTTATTTTCGTGTCCGAATAAGTTTAAATTCCTTAGGTACCCAAAGATATTCATATAACATTCTATGAATCTGTTCGGGTACAAAAACCTATTACTACCCTATACAGTAGTAATAGTAGTAGTAGTAGTAGTGGTACTACTACTACTGTATAGGGCGAGTAAAAGTAATTTCCTGGACAGAACAGTTTTGCACTACTTTTATCTCCCCTTATGAAGATTAAAATCAATATATGAAAGGCCGATAATAATTAAGATAACACAGTGGTATATTTACAAGAGTGTATTTACAAAAGTACAGAATAGTATGTTACAGAAGGTCTGCGTCAGATACTGTGGCTACGACACATTGTCCTAACTCTATTCATAGTCTCTGGAAGAGTCCATCTACTCCCAAAATAGGGTAGATCAACATCACACCATCACAGAAATAAAGGTTCTATCTAGGATTTTAAGCAATTTCGGATTAATATATACCGCTTACCAAATGTAATACTGTAATCTTACATTTATTGCTCCTGAGCAACACCAAGAACAAAACACAATGAAGTTCTTTCTCCCAGGTTATGCAGTGTTTAAATACATCTGCTCTATCTACGATATCAAGCACTTTTGGAATAATATATACCACTTACCAAATATAATAATGTGTTATTACTTTTACTTGCAACACCAAGTATCTTGTGTCATATACACCACTATAACAAAGCACATTGAAGTTCTTGCTCCCGGGCAATTCAGAGTTGCTTGCCCCTCCCCCACCCCCTCTCTCACAATAATATGAAGAGAAATGATGTTGATAAGAACAATAGTCTTATGAGAACCTTAAGAAATGTTAAATAAAATCTGGGGAATTAGCATTTCTCAACATCTTATGGAATGGCTTGGATATTTCTTTCCAAATTACTACATAAATACATTAAAAAGCTGTCCCAAATGTCCACCCCCTAGCTAATTCTGTTCCAGTTGACCCCTGAAAGAATTAATATTTTATTTAGATATTTTCCCGAGGCAACGCCGAATAAGAATATACTAGCTATGTGGGTGTGCCTTTTGTAGTTTTTTACTTTTAACTTGACAAACGACTTTCCTTTGTATACTAGAAGATATATATATATATATATATATATATAAACTCATGTCGGACTCAACATTTATGTGTTATCTTACATTTTTATTCATTAAGAGTGATTGAGTTCATTTATGTTAGAGTGAAAATAATCTTCCTTTTTAGGGTTATTAATTTGCCTAAGTGGTGAAGGAAGAAGAACACTGAACGACAAGTGAGACAACAGACACATTTATTTTTGTTTTTATCTTTTGGTTCACTCTCTTTTTGTTTCTTATCTTCTACAAATCCCTAGACTAATTATTTTCCCATTTGAATATACCCTAAAAGTACTCATAAATGTAATCATACCATCTACTCTTGTCAGATTTATATATATATATATATATATATATATATATATATATATATATATATATATATATATATATAACATTTTTTTGACATCTGGTATCAACCAGGAATATACATGTTTTTGAGGGGGAGGGATTTTGGCTTTTACCCTATTTTTTTGTTTTATCTGGTTTCATGGGGATGAAGGATAATCTATATCAGAGGGTCGACAAGAAAAAAAAAAAAATTCCAAATTTCAAGGAAGGTATTTTAAGATTTGGAAAAATATAACTTGTGAATCGTGGATACAAAAGGCAGCTCAGGCTGAGATGCCGTTTACACCTTTTTTACTTACTTATTTATTTATTTTCGGTTGATTTATAAACAAGGATTAAATCTTTATCTTATATAAAGTTAGGTATGTTTATATATTTGCATGTACAGGATTCACTCCTAAAATAATTAACCGATAATTATGAATTTTACAACACAGCTGCTAGGTGTATGGGGTCCAAATATAGGCTATATTTTGTTTAATTTAGTTTTGTAAAAAGGGTGTCGAAACCCTTTGTGAAAATTCAGATACCTCCGATTTTTGTGAAATGTTAACGATAGGTATTAGACATCAATTAATAAATATTTCCCAAATTTCAGTTTCTTTGTAGTATTTTAAAGCGTTTTCGAAGTACAAACTCCTATTTGAAAATTCAAATATTTAAGATTTGCATTGAATTTGATCCATCATCATTAGATATGAATTAAGCAAGATTCCCTGAATTTCAATTTCTTCTTAAGACCCCATTACGCTTAAGCATTAAATTTTTAGACATTTTGTAGAATCAAAATCATGTAATGGATTCTGATGAAAATTAGAATAATGATTCTAGACATAAGGTTTAGTATCTTTATATCTTGATTTTAATCTGCATCAGGTGACATAAAAGTAGTGCAAAATTGTTCTGTTTGGAGATTTAATTTTCTTCTAGTAAAATTTAACCTGTCTAATCAAAAACTATAAAAACATAAGTTTTGTTAGTTTTAGTTTTATTCAAAAAAATATTGTAAGTGAAAAATTAATCTTCATAAACTTCTGATTAAACAAAAAATATGTTTTTATTTTTTATTAAAAAATATAAAACATGGCTTTTGGTTATTTAATTTGCATTCATATTTTTATAGATATTTTTTTAGGATTCTAACGTCCCTTTAAGTGTAAATTGTTTGAATCTCTGTTGCCCTTTCTTCACCGGGTATATTCGCCAGGTAGTTTTTGAAATTCTTTTTCATGAGCCTGGTAGCTCCTATGATGACTGGGATGATGGAGATCTTCCTAAGATCCAAGTTTCACTTCATGTCGTACATAAGACCTTGGTATTTAGTTATCTTCTCCCTCTTAGCCAGCATCATTAGAGGCACTGACTTTAACTAGGATTACTACTTTCTCCTTGTCTCATATCACTATGTCAGGTTTAACAGCTCCGTGTTCCAGGTATATAGCTGTAAGGAGTGCATAGTGGGTGGTGTATGACTTATTTCCAACAGTTCTTTCTGGTATATGTTCCCAAGACTTGCTGCTACACTGGATATTTAATTTTTTACAGATGGTCCAATGGAGATATTTACACACTCCATTGTTACAAGCATTTAATTTCTATATAAGATACATAGATATCCGTGTGTTCAATCAAGATTCTCCTCCACCTTGAATGAGTAAAGAAGTGAAGAACATTAATTTTCCTCTCCCCAATTGACCAGTTAAATATGTTATAGTATATCTTTCTTGTGGTCTCTTGGTCTTACATGATTCCAAGACAAGAATTCATCTAGTCTGATGGAGTATCCAGCTTAGTGATGTTACTAGATGTAACATCACTAGGAGAATGTGTACCATTTCCTAATATGAGACAGTGTGTAGCAATGTCGAGAGGATCTTATTTGGGTTTTGAATATTATGTTATCTTAATATTTAGTCAGGATTTACTTGTAGGATAAAGTATCGTCATCTCAGAGAGACTAAACACACTCGAGAATGGTATCTAGTAGACATTCAAATTATCTGTGTGCCTTTCCAGCTAAATGTGTCTCTCCAGCTAAATGTCAAAACTACACAAGACACACCCACACAAAGCTTATATATTCTTTTTCAGCATTGCCTTGCACAAAATATTTCTACATATATTATTTTTTTTTTTAATATTCATACTTTTATGAGTCATCAGGAACAGAATTAGGCAGGGGAGGTCGACATTTGGAGAGATTTTTTAATGTTATTATGTAGTAATTCGTCAACGATTTTTTTTTTCAGTTACCAGAGAAAGCAAGAGAGGGGTGATAAAGAGAGAGGAGAGGAAGAGGATAGAGAGAGGGGAGAGAAATTTTTAAAGAAAAATGTGACACACTTTTTAACTTTATTTTGATGTCAATGCTCCCAGGCAACACTGGGTAACCATGCTAGTATATGATAATACTAGAAAATGTGTAACCTGTTGGGTCAACCATTGAGCTTAGGTTAAATTGGGGGCGAGGAATTTTTTCAAAGAGAGTTAAATATTGAAAAAATAAAACGATAAAATTTGCTTATTTCTGCTCTCTCTCTCTCATATATATATATATATATATATATATATATATATATATATATATATATATATATATATATATATATAAAAATTGTTGCATTACACTGAAGCTGGAAACAACTATTGAGCTTGTAATCTGAAACAATTTGGATAATATAATAAGGATATATACCTTAAAAAAATATATTCTATATATAAACCCAGAAATATATATATATATATATATATATATATATATATATATATATATATATATATATAATGGGTTTAATGTGGTAATATTCCTTTTTGCTTATAATGGACTATTCCCATTTTTTTTATTCTGTCCTTTCTTCATCATCTTTGACTGTTAATAAACAAAGAGAGAAAGAAAGAGACAGAAGCATTAGTGATATATACAGTATAAAATACAGTGAGAGAGGAAGAGAGTTATAAACAGACACTTAGTAGGAGATGTGTCATTTGGTGAGATAATTACAATTTACGGCTAATTAGAATAATTAAAATGGAATTTATTTTTCAAACATAACCCAATCGCAGAACTAAAGTGTACTTTAGCATGTATTTTATATGATTATATATATATATATATATATATATATATATATATATATATATATATATATATATATATATATATATATATGAGAGAGAGAGAGAAACCGTAGGAAAACAAACGTTGATTAATTCAGCTTTAGTATATGTTATTTATCTTTAACAATTTTTACAAAACAGTTCACAGTAATAGATGTCCTTTATGGTTGAATTAAAAGATATTCAACTGTTCTTTAAATGGGTTTGAATTTTAATAACTGCAAAGAAAAAATATTGATTCTTTTTTTTTATATATATAAAAATCGATTTCTTATCTGCTGGTTTCAATTTTTAAGAAGACAAAGAAAGTATTGTTGTCTTCTGTTACTTTTTTCTAAGAATCGTCTCGAGTTGTAACAAAAGTTTCCTCATCTTTTAAAGTTACATGACACCCCACCCCCCCAAAAAAAAGAAACGGAAAAAAAACATACTATCAAGTTTATTCAATTCTTCTCTGTCCTCTTTCCATCTGCTAATAAACCTTTTTAATGCCACATTCATAACATTTTCCTCAGGTATTAAACAGAAGAAAAAAACTGGCGATTGTGCAGTATAGTTAACAAAAAAAAGTTGTGAAAACACAAAACAAATAGACAACAAATAACTGTTACCAAACGCAAGAAAATTTACTCTTCTACCTACCTGTTTGATTTTCACGTGTGTTTACTGATTGTAATATTTATTATCTATGCATTTGTTATCGTCACTTTTACTTAGCCAAGCACGTGAGGTGTCTGCCACTTTGGAGGGACCTGGTTACAAATTTCAGTTTTAAAAGATGATAATTTAAAAAGCTCACCTTAATTCGATTGGCAAACACCCTTGGACTTAGACTTACGATTCCATTACCTCCCCTTTCTTTAAAAACATTTTTTACTATCATTTAAGCCTGAAATTCGCGATCAAGTCCCTCCAAAGTGGTGGACACGTGCTAGTCTAAGCAAAAGTGACGATAAAAAATGAATAGGTAATAAATCTTACATTAGTAAACACACGTGAAAATTAAATAGTTAAGTAGAAGAGTAAATTTTCTTACATTTGGTAACAGTTATTTGTTGTCTATTTGTTTTTTCACCCCTTTTCTTCTTGTTAATTATACTGCACAATCGCCAAGAAACTAACTCATTTTAGAATTTCCATGAACAGAATTTTTTTTCCAAGAATTTCCCCGTGTTCTACAGAACACATTACCACGAGACTGCTTCCCTGCAGTCTACAACATGGTCGTCTTTAAATACAATATCAACAAATAAACCGTCCACATAAGTAATCCTATTTTATTCAATCCTCTGTGTGTGTATATATATATATATATAATGTGTGTGTGTACTTTTAAGAGTTTTACATTTTTAAAGTTTTGATATTTTAGATAACATCTAAAATAATTTTGAAATTATGTGCATTTATTTTTTACAATAAAGAAATTTCTTTCGCTTTCTGTCAATTCTTCTACAGTTTACCTGCGTATGTACTTTTTTTATCGTCTTTTCGTACCCATTCAGTTTTCCTGATGTCATCTTTCCCCCTCACACACACACATACCACTCACTTAACATTTGTCTCACATTTCTTCCATTTTATCAAAAATATTCTGCTTACATTTTTCATCTCCTTATTTCTTCATTCATTTCGCTCGCTCTACCCTTCCGCCTCTATCTTTTTAACCTGCCCGTTTATTTCCCTTAGAATTCATAAATGTTTCTTATTTCTGTTGATCTAAGGAAACAAAATCTTCTAGAAATGCCATTCGCTTGGAACCGATTCCTTTTCACCTTAACGTCGCCCCGCCTCGCCCCTTCTTTCGGAGTAGATTACTCATTCTTCCTTTATTTCAGTTTTCCGTTACAATCCTAAACATTTTTTTTTTTCGTTTTGTTTTCTTTTTTCCATATTCTCCCTACCGACCCATTTCTCTCTTTCTCAGACGATGTCTCTTAATGTAAAATAACTTCCTATCCATTCTACATTACTTTTTACATTCTGCTTGATTTTCTTTTTATGGGTGGAGTGAGAAATAAAATTTGGTGTTTTTTTTTTTTTTAAGAACTTATCTGTCACTATTTTTTTCTGTTTTCTTTTTATATATTAGCTATGTCCATAAAATTCATGTGTAAGACATATATCTCTGATCCCGGGTTTAGAATCTCGGTGAAAAAAAAATATTTTTTGACGATTAAAAGCATGAGTAATTATATGCACTTTCTAAATACAAATATTCAATGAATGCGTAGAAAACATTTCCCTTTTTTTGTGACGTTTTCATAAAATGTATACAGGAAGCTGTTGCCTATATGTATGCAGATAAAACAATAAAATTAGAAATCTTATATAATAAAATAGACATCCCCCCCCCCCCCCGGTATCTTTGTGATTAATAGTTTTTGTAATATAAGGTACATAATAAAACCTGTTTCATTAGTCAAATATCACAAATATTGGCCTGTGTTGTTTCAAAATAAGAATTGTAATTTCGAATTAAGGAGAGTAGAAAGTGGACCTTGAGTTACTTTCAGCAGCCGTGTAACTCTATCTTCCCTTATTTTGTCCTTTATTCCATGAGCGATGTTTCTGGTAAAGGGGGAAGAATTGCTGTTTTTGTGTCGGAATCTATCCATCTAACACTTATCGTTAACTAGTTTTTGAACTTGAAATAGTTTGTTTTTGTTTGTTCGTTTTTTTAGCTCCTTACATCAAGTAGCTTCGTGCCTTGTCTGGAGCGATTTTCATAAAATAAAAAAATCTATTTTAATATTTACTCTGATATTTTGTTTTTGATTAGTAATAAATTTTAAAAAGTTGGAGCTTTTACTCTCACACTCAGAAGTCCTCACACTGTTATCCATAACACTGGGAGCAAATTTAGTTAACAGACAATATTTCGATATTCATCATTAGCATTTTCATTTGCAATTATTTTCTCTTCTCGCTTTTTGATAAGCGGTTGACCCACACTTGGCTGTAGAGAGACGAGGAGAGGGGGGGGGGGGGGGTAAAGTAAAGAGAGGAGCAAAGGAGAAAGAAAACACTCTAGCAAAAACAGTACCAGTCACCTGCTATGATTTATATAGTTAATAGCATCACTATTTTCTAATTGCTGCAGTGGCTCAGTAGGTTAGTGTGTCACACTTAAAAACAGAGGTTGTGATTTCAAATCTTGCCTGGGGTATAAGTGCTTTTACTCTGATTTTGTTCCATTTTAAATTACAGTATTAAGTTGATTGTTTAGGTTTAGTTTTTTTGTAAATCTCTTACGAAAACTGCGAAACAAAGGTAGCCTTGCTCGTAAATATTAGGTAATAATTTGTTTGAGAAATTTAACTGAGTTTCAATTCGGTTAAAATTAACTTTAGGGAAATCCCCCCCCCCCCCCAATTATGCCTGGCATTATTTCAAAACAACTTATTGCATAAAACCATTATATTTATTATTTTTTTAGACAGTAAATTTTAGCAAATTAAATCCTACATACTAAATACTTAAAAGAACATCACGTCATGTTTAATATTTAATGACTGATAATAAACAAATCAACCAAAACGGGAAGGAAAATAAATCTGTTTATATTATGCTACAAGGGAGATAACTCCCACCGTCTAACATTTTTTACAAAATTTTAAAAAAAATACCATCTTATTTGCATTTTTATTAATCACAGACTTATGTCCTGGCATTTTTTAGGATTCTCTTAAAGTTCATCTTAACCTTCCCAATCTTGATTATTATAAGATTGATAAAATTTACGAAAGTATAAAATACTAACTGTAGGGGGATTTTTAACAATATCCAACAAAACAAAAAAGAGGTGAAAAAAACAAAACAAATAGACAACAAATAAATGTTACCAAAGGCATAAAAATGTTACTTTTCTACATACCTAGATAAGTTTTTTTGTGTTTTAACTTATTTTAAAGCAATTTTAGTTCAATAAAAAAGTATGTCTAAGTCTTAAGTTAGAACGAAAAAAATCTTGTCGAACTCTGGGAATATTTTCGTCAAACTCAGAACTCTGTACGGAATTTTGAATGGACCCCTTTATTTAATCAACGGGAGTAGCATACTCTTTGTCCACCAGCCATGATTGGGTAGAAGTCTTAAGTAATTCGCAATTGTATTCTTAGTATCGCTTGCATTGAGGATTGAACCATCAACCTCATGAAGAGGTTCAGTTAGTACTTTATCGGTTACGCCACGGAAGGACCTATGGTGTAATCCATCTTATTAGCCCTTAGCCTCAAGTGGCCTTTAACCTTGATAAGTGGTGACTCATTTGTGTAAAAAAAAAAAGAAATTACCAAAAAAGAAGAAAACACTTTCAAGAATTTCCCATCTGTGAAGCACATTACCACAGGACTGCTTCCCTGCAGACTACAACATAGTTATCTTTAAAATACAGTGTCAACAAATACTTGTCACAAACCGTCTTCATATTGTAATAAAATTTTGTTCATTCCATTCGTCATTTTAAATCTTCTCATAATGTTCTTCATCATTCAACTGACAATCGATTTCATTAATCCTTATTCTCAAGTGGCTTTTTATCTTGATAGGTGATGACACATTAGTGACAATATATATATATATATATATAACTACTTTCAATGTTTTGCATCCTCGATCGTTATTCAGTGCTCTACTCTCATCAAAAATATTTTTTAACTCCTGACAGCTGATCGTGTTAACCTTTATGAAAATGTCATAAAGGTTGTCAGCACAGATAGAAGCTTTCATAGAGCATTTTGTAAACAAGTCACAGAGTGTGACAGTTTGTGGGTGGTGGGAACTTAACATTTCAAACGCTAAAAACCTTTTGATGTTTCAATTACCTGAATGTTTTTTGGGGTCTGAGATTTTTACTCGATTGACTTTTGAAACCTTTCCTTCCAACTGAATCCTTTTCCTGGATAAAAACATGTCAGCCTATGAAAACTCAATACATTATTTTAAGGAAGGGGCTACTTTGCTGGTCCCGGCAGAATAAGGACGCCTAAGTTTATTTTGCCGGTCGGTCTATGACAGGGTTCCCGACCTTATTTTGCTTGTGAACCCCATATATGCATATATAATTTTTTTTAAATCAAATATTACTAATAAATTCTTATTAACATATGCATGATATGGTCATAAACATAAAACTGCATTTACAGCGAATTAAAATATTATAAATAACATACAAAGCATGAAATCTGATAAGAAATATTCGCCTACATATGCTCAGAGTGCCACATACTCTGTGAGCATATGTCTGGCGGCCTGGTTCTACAATACATACTAATCAAAGAAAACAGTGTTTATCTAAATTACATATTCTTATTATACTATTATTATATACTAGCAGTGCTAGTCAGCGTTTCCCATGACCATAAACAACAAAATAGAAATGGATAAAAAGTTTATGTAACATCTTTATTTTAAAACTTATCTCTCTCTACCTCTTCCTATCTCACTTTGTCCCCTCTCCCTTTTCCCCCTCTCTCTCCTCCACATCCACTTTCCCCTCCACCATGCTCATTCCTTGTTTTAATGTATTGAAAATAATAATAAAAATGTAAGAAATTGATTTGAGCTTTCAGTTTTAAAGTTATTGCTGTTGGGCAACATCGAGTTTCTTGTCTTCTCCTTCCACTTCCTTAATAATATAATGAAACCTATATTTGTTTTAATGTATTCCCGGGCCAATGTTCCGATGGATACTGCACCCCATAGACTGGTATTGTCTTGGCCTTCAGGGCTTGATTTACGACGGTCTATGGGTCTGTCCTGTGCAGTTCTAGGAGGTCCACCCTCCCAGGCTTCGCCTCCCCTCTTTGGGGAGGAGTAAGTTTATTGCTTACTGCCTGAGGCGCCCCTACCGGGGAATGCCGACAGGGCTGCCCAGGCAATTTTTAAACCCCACTTTCCCGACCCGACCTTGGGTCACATCTTACTTGTGGGAGTAAGATAAAAACTGGCCTTGTGCCTAACTCCTGGAGAGGAGTAAATCAATACTCCACAGTGTATATCATCATGTACTTACTTCAATTAAGTCATCTTCAATTGTCTGTTCTTGTCAGAGTTTTTTAAATTTGTAATATCTACTTGCATTTCGTAGACTGTAGATATTTTATGATTGGTTCATCACTTTCTTGTTTCGCTGACCTCAACGTCTTTCTGCCACGAACAACCTTTTTTGGGATCTCATATTTCTTATGATCTTACTTACTTTTTTGAAAGTTAGGTCTTCCAGGTTTGTGGGATACACCATGGTGGACACTTTCTTTATGGCATCCCATCTAACTGTAACCTAAAATAAATCTGTTGTTTCATTTTCTCCTCCCGTTTCTTTGTTGTCTTTTACCTTTTTAGTTCTTGCTTAAGGTTAAAATTAGATGTGATAAAAAAAAGATTGAGAGTGGATCTTCTCCATCGACTATCCATCCTGCTCCTTAAACACATTCGAAGCAGGAGCCTCTACTAAATCCCTACATAGTCCCTTTCTAGACCGATGAAGTTTTCTGAGTTTTCTTGGAACACAGTGTAGAACTACGATTCATCCTTCGATCTATGATGGCCCTCTACTGAAGAGCTGAGGATGAGGTCAGGAAAGGCGGTCTCAACCACATTTTATCTGATGGTAGAAAGCATTTCCATGGGATCCATTATTATTCACATGCTGGAACCCATGGAAATTCTTTCTACATTAATCTGTATAATGTACTCTTAATAATAATATTCCTTATGAAATAATAAATGTCTGTCAGGGTCAATACTATCAAGAAAATTAAATTACTCTTTCTTCTTCTGTAAAAAATAATGTCCTTGTCAAATAAATATTCTTTAAATAAATAAAACGAATATGTGGCTTCTTTATTTATTTATTTATTTATTTAAAATTGTATCAATTTAATTGTTCTTTAAATCAATGAAACGAATGTTACTTTTTAAAATGTATTTATTTAAAATTTTACTGTTTTAGTCAACGGGACGATAGAATTCGATTTCAGATTAATCACCAATCCGTATCTTTGCTGATCGGACGATCTCATTTTTTAAAATATGTGTGAAAAATGATAACGTACATACAAACACGGAATACCTTAGTGGAACCCCGTGGAAATTCCAGCCGTGCTTTCTTCGTCTATTATCATAATTTACTTTTAATGATAATATTTTGTTTGAACTAATACATTTATGTAAGGTTTAATAATATTAAGAAAAAATTGTTTGTTTCTTCTCCCGTAGAAATAATTGCCATTGTCAGTTAAATATTCTTTAAATAGATAAAACGAATATGTGTCTTTGTTAAGTTTAATGAATGTCCACTGTAGTTTTTTTGAATCATTCATTTTTAGATGTTTGAAAGTAAAATGAAATACGAAATTAGATCAAATGACGGAAAGCATCAAAGCACATGTGAACTTGTCAAAATTTATTCTCGAACTGAAGACAAAACATTTATTTCGCAATTACAATAATTTGGCACTAAAAAATATTAACAGGAGCAGCAATAACAGTAGTCATGTATACACCTACATAAGAATGTGCGCATAGCACGGTTATAGACAGCAGCAACAAGTTCCGACTTACACATGTACACAAAGAAAAATTAACACTTTATTTATTGAAAATGGTAAGAATTCATATCTTTTTAAAACAATAAATATTCTCTTTTTTCTTACCATGAAACTAATTGTCAGCTAAATATTTTCTTTTAAGTAAATAAACAAAAGTTTTAACCATTTAATTTAGTTTATTTATTGTTACGATTTAAAACGTTTAAAAATAAATACTCTCTTCCTTTTTATGATGAAAATAATTATCAGCTAAATATTCTTTAAAACGAATCTCAATTTTAAAAATTAAGCTTTTTTGCATTGCATTTTCGGTGATTGGGCGATCCCATGTTTAACAAAAAGGGATGAAGGGTGATAATGTACGTACGAACATGAGATTGTCTTAACGTATTATTATATAGATATGCAGAAATGGGTTGGCAAGGTATGATTCCCCCCTTCATTGTTGCTATCCGAGCAACAAAGATACTCTTCTACTTCCTTTGTTTATCTGGTTGATGACATAAATTGTTGCCTTTTTGCTTGGCTGGGTACACATGTGGAGAAAATTTACAAGGTAACACTCCCACCCCTATCAAAGAAAGAAAAAAAATCTTTATTTGCTTCCCTGAAAATTGATTGGTCGTTTGTATATCATCCCATTTTGCTCCTAAATCCCATTTTCTTTACCCCTTCCCTACTACACCTGGCTTCGTTTTTTTTTTGTTTTTACCTAACTGCAAATGATATATTGGTGTGGCTTACAAAAAGGGAATACCTAAACTTTTTTTTATTTAGTTTTAAATTACAAGCGTTGCCGAGATTTTTTTTTTTTACTTGTTTTTTACCAAATTATCTTTTGTTTTTTTTAAATAGCATTTTGAAATTAAAATTTAATTATTACAGTGTTTTTTGGCCATTAAATTATAAATTGAACCAAACTGTTATAAAACTATAATTAATTTTCTTACGGTAATCTTGTTTTAATCTCTATTTATAAAACTATTACATCCGAAACTTTCAACCTTTGCCAAGAATCTTAGAAAAAAAATGATTTTCTATTTGATAGTTTCATGCTTCCAAATTAGTTTCAAATTTCGAAGAGTCACAAAGTAATTCATTCTCTTTTTCCCCACTAGTAACAAAATATTAAAATGGCTGACTTGTTCACAAAGAAACCGAAAAAGCATTCTGGTAGATTTAATTTCGTAATGAAGTTATTTTATTTAATAAGATTTTTAAGAGTTACTTTTGGTACTTTACGCTCTTACATTTTTGATTTCAATAAATAATCGATTAACAGTAAGTAAAAATAAATAATGTGTAAGTTACTTAGAGACGAGAAACACACATACACTGACACGAGATATGGTGATATTTATTAATATAGAGATTAAAATTAGAAAAAAAATGATTTGGAAGTAATCGCTTCCTTTTTTGAGGTCTTAATTATTCATTTGAAACAAGAAGAAAGAAAAAGAAAAACAGGAATTTTGCTCTTTTCAAGACATTAGGTACTGCCTGGCAGGGCGGAGCCAGAGAAGATGGTATTCTGTAGCCTGACGAACTTGGCTATCCAAATATTCCAAACATTCTGTGAATACTCAACCCTTCTGTGTCTGGTAGCCTAGAGGCTTGACAATGATGCCATATGCAAAACCAAAAGTAACACTGAAATTCTCTCTCTCTCTCTCTCTCTCTCTCTCTCTCTCTCTCACACACACACATACACCTCTCTCTCACACACATACACACCTTCTGATGAAGGAATATGTCAATGCCTTTTCTCTTTGTACCATTAAACATGAAGAAATAATATAATTCTTTGAATGCCTTATCTCTATCTTATATGAGCTGGAGAATTATGACTAAGATGTGGAAACGGTGACTAACAAGAAGAATCATAGCAGCCATTTTGACTGTCTGCACAACAAAATGTGTCAAGAAGCTGCAAAAAGAGGTGTGGCAAGATCCAGGAAAGGCAATGCGGACCTTAGCAAGAAAGATGGGCATCAGAGTGATAACTATGAAGAAATAGCTGAACAAGGATCTTCATTACTCTTACTACAAGAGTCACACCAAGGCCCAAGGGAACCACCTTACGAAAGTCAGGAAACTCCTAAACAAGGTCAAACACCCAGTCGAGCCAAGGATGCTCTGGTTCGTTTCAGGACCAATTATACAGTAAAGAACCTACAGTTTTCACAAAGTACCGTGCATCATGAAGGCCCAGTTTCCGCAAACTGTGATGGTCTTTGGGCGTGTTTCCAGCGAAGGCCATGTCATACCATTCCACATTTTTAAAAAAGAACTGAGGCTCAATTAAAACGTCTATATTGAGTTGCTGTCCACTGTTGTCAAACGCTTGGTGAAGAGGGTGGCTGCGGAAAGGCCATTCTTGTGACAGTAGGACTCCAAAATGTCTGTCTGAGAACTTCCACGACTTCATTAGTCCTAACTAACATCTAGCGCTGCTCCTCTCTCCAACTTGCCTGATTGCAACCTCGTAGACTATTATGTGTGAGATACGGTTTGAGGTAGATCTCAAACCGTACCTCAAACCGTACCTCAAACCGTACCTCAAACCGTACCGCTTGCAACACCAAAGATAAACTGATTGCCAGGATCAAACTGGTGTTCAGGCGTCTCTCGAAGGGCACAGTGAAGGCTCATGACGGCTTCTTTGAGCAACCTGTATTCAGCAAAAGATCCTTTAAGGGATGACTTTTGAGAATACATCAATTATTGTGCAAGATATGACATTGTTTTTTTTTTCCTTTTCAAAATGTGTCAAATTTATTCCGGACACAGTGTGTGTGTGTGTGTGTGTTTACATATTAATTATTATTCCATGTACATACATATATAATATTATAAGGTGATATAAAATAATATTGTGTGAGTATGTATTACAAAACTGCTGAAATTTGAGTAGACAAACGTTTTGCATTCAACTTATATCACAAATTGAATGCTCTCTAAAAATTAAATATTAAAATAAAATTAACATAATCTGAGAATTAGGTGTTCAATCTATGTAGTAATCCAAGATTTTGATTAAAATAATATAAAATGTAAAAGAAATATCGATTGTAGGGTGGGGATAAGTTTATGTTAAACTTATATATCAACCTGAATCCCCTGTTCAAGATAAAAAAAAAAAAAAGTTGAACAAGTTTGTTAATTTTTTATTTTTTTTTATTTGGTACTTCATTCATAGTAATCTGAATATTAAATAACAAATATTTTGGAAACGTGTTGTCTGCCAATGTCTTTTCTCTGACAAATGAGTGAGTCTCAGAGTTAAATGTAATTAATAGCACGGGTTTAATGTTGTTACAACCAAAGACTTTTGAAATTTTTCAATGGTTTTGCTTTTTGTAGTTTTATTTCCTTCTTTTTATAAGTGTTTTCATCTGAGGTATTGATTGAATGTACATGTTTTTATGTTAGCTAGAAAAGGGGGAAGTTCTTGTGAATTTTGGAGCCTTTCCATAATGACTCAAATTTTAATAATTTTTATTTTAATCTAGATTATTTACTTGAATAAAAAATATTTAGGGTGAGAGGGAGTAAATTTTTTATTTGAAAAAATGTTAATCTGAAATAATGAGTGTAAAAAATAGACATTAGCCTTTTTTTATTTTTTTATTTACAATTTTGTCAAGTTGAAGTTTTCGGTGATGAGGTTAATATAAAAAGAAATCTAATTTCTTAGCTTCTTAGTTGTCTTGAAATATGTTTAATAATTTTTACAAGATATTTTTAGTTTATTTTTGTCATTTTTTAAATGTCTGTTCTGCAAAGGAATGATTCAAAATCAAAAGTGTTGAGTCAGAAAAAATGTAAATCATAAATTGGAGATCACTAAATAAAGTTTGCATTTTCTAAAGAAAACATTTTAAAAAATCCATAAGATTTGTAATATTGTTGTGAATTTAACTTGATTTCAAATCATCTTTTTTTTTTTTTAATAAAAGTCTTTAAATAACCAAAGCAAACTAAAATGTATTAAGTATTTTATGAATTCAACCATTTTTAATATTTGATGGTTGAAAAAAATTTTCATGAACTTTGAAATTTAAATCTAATATTCATATTTTGTCAAGTCTTGTATTATGCATTTATTGAATAAATTATAGTCTTATTTTTTTCAGCCCAAAAGGAAAATATCAATCATGATGTTGTCTTTATTTAATATTAGGCAAAAAGTCGCCCGAACAGACACTTTTAGTTTAGCTACTCCAGAGGGCTGCTGTATCATTCGATCACCAAAGTTAAGCAACATTGAGCCATGTCAGTACCAAATGAGTGACCATTTAGTCGCTGTATGTAAGAGGATGGCGATGCCTCCCTGAAAAATAAAACAAAAAAACTGCAAAAAAATAATGTCATTAAAATCATCTCCCGTGACTAAGATATGCATGCGACTGGGGACCACTTCTGAATTTAATATTCCCTAGAAATTCCTCAACTCACTCAAGGAAAATGCTGCAGCCGATAGAGGGCTGTTGGAGTTTTTCTTCAGCATCATAAATTAGTATTCTATTAGCATTACATCCGGAATTTCATGGTCTCTTTATGTCAAGTTTTGTGCAATTCTAGCAATTAGTTTTGGAGCCTATAGGTGTTAATAATAATGATTTTTATTATTATTATTATTATTATTATTTACTCACTAGGAGTTTTCACACCAGTCATTATCAGTGATTGCTCACTGACAATAATAAGCGGTGTTATCTGTATAGAATCAAACTAACACTTACCGGCATAAAGGCCTCAACTGGCATCCATCTCATAGAAGAATACTTATTCAAATGAATGAACATTTATACACTAGAATTGCCACTTATGAATCTTAGCCAATCAGAACACAGAGAATGGACTTTCCCTTCTGAGCATAATGGAACATTCTAGCTTTATTATAAACCGGCATTTTGATGTGCTTGGCACTTTGACTTATCTTGCTGCTCAACTGGTCGTACAGTTGAGCCCTTAGCATCGACTCTATAACCTGGAATCTGAGTGACAACAAGTAACCTCAAATTTACAGCTCTCAGCCTCTTTCGATAACCATTACAAATCATTTTGTGTTATCACAGCAGCTGTTTACCATTATTAAACCACAAGACGGCAAATTTTCTAATTTTCAACAAACTTTGAACATTCATAATTCATTGGCTGATTGAGCTATCAAAATAAAATTGTTTTTCAAAAATTTATGTGCCCACATTAACAGTTTTTAGATATGATGAAAATAAAATTTTGGTTTGAAATACCTAGTTATAAACATACAGACACGCAATCTCCATTATATTAAGGCTACATGTTTTTAGTTTATCTATTTCACATTTAATTCTACTCTAAACAATTGTTTTTCTTGTTGCATTTGATTAATATTTTTCATTTTGTTCTCTTCTAGGTAAGTACAACAAAATATGAACGATTTGTGTGCTCATTTGAACCATGTTCTTTCCATTCTCCTAATAACAGGTAAGTCATTTGCAATATTGGACAAACAAAACATGTTAGCTGGCATAAAATATTTTGTAACCATTGATGACTATTTAATATTTGATCCTGTCATGTAATATTGTGTCATGCATTTAACAAGTAATTGATTCAGATCATCTGATAACTGTTGCCCCAAATCATTCAATATTTAATATATAAAATAAAGTCAGTTTCTTCATTGTTTCTTTGTCATCGATAATTTTTGATTCTGGTTCGTCAATTTTTTTTGTGAATCATCGCAGCATGTTGTTAAAGGAGATAAAATGTAATTCGATTTAATTTCTTTCAGAAAATATTTTGTCCGAGTCGGAAGTATTTTCAAATAATGATCGCCATCTTTAAGGGGGGCATAACTCTGTATTCGTCCATACAGTCATTTCCGATTGGTTATATTTTTTGTCCCATTTAAAGGGAAGTAAATCCGTATGAACAAATATAGAGTTATGCTCTTTTAATATGAAAATAATTCCGACTCGAACAAAGTATTTTCTGGAAGGAATTAAGAAAAAGTAAAACAGTTGGCAAGTAAATATACTACCCAGCAACACCATGTAGGTGCAACTAGTGTTAAATAATTGCTGTTCAATTAGAAAACGTGATTTTTGCATCTACAGACGCATGGCTTTTCTTTTGTGGACATAACCTTTTTTTAGTGATAATTTTCAGTTTAATTATCATTTTAAATTAAATGATTGCGATTCAGCTAATATGCAATATCGCAAAGTGACAGTCAATAACTATTGAATGCCACAATTTGACCGTTGTCAAACTCGGACAATTGCTTTCTGGCCAGTAGATATTAGCAAAGGACAAATCACAAATTAGGATATCGGTAAAAGTACATTATTTAACTGTCAATCTATCCATCTCATTTTTTTTTTTTTTTTTTTTACACCTCAAACAAGGCATATTACCACGGATACATAAAGGGCTACTGTGATAAGGGGCCACATTTCTAGGGAGGCATCCTAGGTGGGGAGTTGTGTAGCAAAATATTCGTTCACATTGCATTTAAATTTCTGCATGTTGCTACAGTCTGGGGAAAAAAGAAGCCAGGAGAGAATTCCAAAGGAAAGCAGTCTGAGCAAAGAAGCTATTAGAGTAGAAAGTTTTCATTAATCCTTATCCTCGAGTGGCTTTTAGACTTGACACATGGTGACTTATTAGTAAAAAAAAAAAATTAATTTAAAAAAGAAAATGTGATAGTATGCCTATATTAGAGTTGACGTCGGCACACAACTGTAGTAGCTGAAGAAAGGTGATAAATAATTCCTCAAGATGGCATCTCAACAACTCTCTTCTGAATTAAGAACTGATCGGGATAATGAACAGAAATATAAAAATAAAAAATATTAAATAACATTTTTCCAGCATGTACGGCACATTTAGATTTAAGTGTTTTTTGTTTAAAAAAAAAAAAAAAATGACCATGTGAAGCACGGACATTATAACTATGGAATCGAGGATGATCTCTTCTTTTCCCTACAACCCCTTTCTCACAGAAGAGACATTGCTAGTCTTTCTCTACTCTATCGTTATTTCCATGAAATGTGCGCGACTGAGCTCCAACCCCTGGTTCCTTCTTTTAAGACATTCACAGCAAGAACTCGTCTTTTTACTACAATGGAAAAGGACTCTTCCGTTCTTCCTCCATGTGTCTAGCATCAATTGCAAGGGCTTCCCATCTGCAGAACACATTGCCACGGGACTGCTTCTCTGTAGATTACAACATAGTTGGCTTCAAATCAAATGTCAATAAATTCCTTTCATAAACCGTTCCTATAAGTAATCAGATTTTTCTCATTCCATTCATCATTTTCAATCCTCTCATAATATTCTTCATCATTCAACATCATCCAGCTATCTCATTAATCCATGTCCTTGAGTGGCTTTTGGCCTTGATAACTGGTGACTTATTAGTTAATAAATAAATAAATTCTAACAACAAATACTTGTCATAAATCGACCCATAATAATCTAATAGGTCCAAAACTGTCTAACCATGTCCCGTCGCCACAATGTTGCATCCCTGTGCTTGTTTTACAAATAGTTCAACAGAATATGCTCCGACAAACTTGTTGCACTTGTGTCCCTCTCAACGTAAATACCCCGATCAACCTAACAAGCATCAAAATCACACCCCTTCACTGTAGAGGTCCACAGATCTCGGAAGGCTTTCTACTCTAATAGCTTCTTTCCTAAAACTGCTTGCCTTTGGAATTCCTCCCTGTTTCCCTGACTGTACCAACATGCAGAAATTTAAATGTAATGTGAACAAACATATTGCTGCACAACTCCCCACTTAGGATGCCCCTATAAATCTGGCCCCTAATTCACAGTAGCCCCTTACCTATCAGTGGCAGTGTGCCTTGTTTGGGGTAAATTGAAATTTTTAAAAGTAAGTAATCAAACTTAGTGTATACTATTGATTGTTCCTCATCTTTCGACTGACAATCTTTCCATCTCATTAACTCTTAACCTCGAATCGTTTTTGACCTTAATAAGTGGTGATCTAACAGTAAAAAAACAAAGCCTGTTTATTAGAACTGGAAAGAGACAGCTTGAGATATGAAATTAAAGTTGTGTGAACCATATTTGCTAAAAATATCTTTGAAGAAAACCATGTGTACAGAAATATGATATTTATGTAATTAAACTGCCCCCCCCCCCCCAAAAAAAAATAAATAAATAGACAGTATGGCTTAATTCTTGCATTGGAGGTGGGAGCATTTTCAAGCAGAGGAACCTTCACCAGTCCCCTACCCTTTATTTTTATAATAGGCCCCTCCATCCTCATCCAAGATCCTAAATCACATATTCTAACATCTATATATGCAGGTATAAAATTATTTGATATCGTTTATATCATGTGAACCATTAAATATCTCATTTTAAATTTGGCATACCACTAATATGGTAAATACATTTATATAATAATAGTTGGAAAGCTCTTATTATATAAATATGAAATAAAACCCATTAAAGGTAACAAATTTATAGTGTAATTATTTAAATTAAAAAAATGGAAAATTTAAAGTTTATTCAAATATAATACATTTTTAGTGTCATATTTATTCATGTTTCTGTGGACCATCAAGAATTTTGCACGGACCACATGTCGTCCACTGATTAATGACCATTGGTCGAGATACTTTGGTGTCGATATGAGGATGATGACAATTTCATGAGATAAAAAAATTAAGGGATAAAAACCTGAAGACTGAATGACTTGCTTGGCCGGGCAGCTAGAACCTTTCTGCTAGGCTGGATACATCTCTGGTAGGTGCTTCTTCATAGGGGCGTGTCTGTAGCCAATTCATCATTAATTACAATTCACTGACACAAAGGCCATTTATACTTAAATCATATAGTTCTTTATTGTACTTTATCTTAGGTACATGCTTCAGGCAGAGAGAGAGAGAGAGAGAGAGATTCAGTACTATTTTTAAGAGCTTCATGCTAACACTTCAAATGAATTGTCTCCTGCTTCTTGGTTATGTGGTTCCTGATCTCCTCCTTCTTGTTTTTCAGCAACGTGCTCCTATGTATGTGAAGTTTTAATTTCTGGCTTCTTTAACAACTCACTTCCTATCTTCGTTCCTCAAGTCCACCTTAATGGATAACAAAATTAGGATAGTTGATTTTACAGATAGAAGGAGGATTAGGAGAGCGGGATATTTTTAATGAAATCATCTGATTACTGCCATCGTAGGATGTTGATAAAAGTTGCCTGAAATCTCATGATGAGGTATTGCAGGTATTAAGTATTGACCTTGACCCCCGTCCCCCCTCCAGACACACACACCCTCTTCATTTGTATCAAAAGATGAAAATTGTCTGTCTGTCTGTCCACTAACTGCTTAAGTTATTAGACCTAGGAACTTCAAATTTGGTTAGAATTAATTCCTTGAATTATTTAAAATCAAGTCATAAATTACAAGATAATCAAATAATTTTTTTCATACTTACAAGGAGGGTTCTGTTCGCCATATAAACTCTTTATTGGAACTAATTTGCAGCAGTGAATATTGGTAACTGTCTGGAACTTGGTCATGATCAATTTTGATATGTGTCTTCTATAAATATGAAAGGAATAGTGTCTGTCTGTCTATTTTACCTTGCCGGGCAAGAGAAGGTTGTAACCACCTTCTCCCTGCCTATTTTGTGTCATCTTGCCTATTGCCCTTATCCCAGTATTGATTTATTATAATAATCGATTCACAAAATATTTGTGACGCTTATGGAAGTTCGGGGGGGATGATAAACATAGACTTGGAAACTGGAAATTTGGGTTTGAATCCTGTTGCTTTTCTTCTGTCCACTTTTATATTCGGTTCCTTTGGAAAAGGTGTGAATCTGATTAAGGACTTGGACATGCTTTATTACTCCTATGAATATTATCAAATGTGTTATCTTGAACTATTCAGCTTTCAGATGGCTGCCATTGAAACAAAATTATCTTAAACAAATTAGTTCTACTTTTATAGCAATTTGTTTCAATTAATTATTTATTTAATAACCAAACAATACCATAATAATTAGTTTATATTACGGTATTGAATTATTATTATTTTGAATTTAGAAACCAAACAACGATAATTTTTTTTTTTGAAATAAATAAAATATTCATTTTAGGTTTTTAATTTTCAGCGTAGACGCCATAATCATAGAATTTTTTTTTTTTTCTCTTTTTCTTCTTTCTATTGTCGAAGGCATTTTTTTTTTTAAGTGAAAATATCTGCCTGATGTTAAGTGCTTGAGATTGAAGGTCGTTTTTTTTTTTTTTCTAAATTCAAAGTAATTTCAAATTCCCGATGGTTAAAAACAGAGGGACTATATTTAAATATTAAATTATTATGTTTCTGAATTTTTGAGATATATTAAATTATTAATTGAACCAAATCTTTATAAAACGAGAACTAATTTGGTTAAGATAATATTGTTTCAATACCAGCCATCTTAAAGATGAAAAATTCAAGATACCCCATTTGATAATATTGATAGAGTAATTTAAAAAATAATTTCAAATTCATGATGGTTCAAAAAATATTAAATTATTAATTGAACCGAATTGTCATAAAACGAGAACTAATTTGGTTAAGATAATGTTTCAATGGCAGCCATCTTAAAGCTGAAACGTTCAAGATAACCATCAAATGTTATAAAGAAATATTATAAAGTCAGATTAGAATTATTTTTCTTTATCTAGTTTTGTTATTTAGTGCGCTGAAAGTGTCCCGGACTCTAGGGTGGACAGCACCAGGCAACATTTCACCCCTGCTTTTCATGCGATCCGAACCAAAGGGTTGACATCAGTCAGGTTGCATGCAATAATATTACTTCTTACGAACTCGAGCCAGGTCTTCCTTGGTCTACCATGTTTCCTAGTTAGTGCCTATGATATCCAGGCGGATCATTGGAATTGATAAAGCAAGTTGCACACTGTACATGGCCGAACCACCTAAGGCCTAAGATATTGAGTACATAAGGCATCCGTAATCACACCAATACCAACTTTCTGATGAAGCACAATTGATGTGATCCTTTCTTCCAGCTTGCAGCTGTACATTCACATGATCATGACATGATCATTATGCTGAAGCTGTTGCAAATGTGAAGTGTTTGGGGCATAAACAAAATCATCATTCTATCTGACCAAAGCAATCACAAAGTTTCCCTCTGGGAAGGAGTATAAAACGCTTACATAAAATTTAAATAAATGATAATAGCAATATATTATATAATATCATCAGTCATGAATACAGTATAAGTAATTGGAAATTATATCAATTTGCAATGCATGAGTCGGTGTATATTGTTGCCTTTTTTAGAGGGATGTCTTTTTGTATTTAGGATGAGGTAAAGGTAAGTGTTCCTGATTTTGTTTTTAATAAAAAAAAAAACGTTTTGTTTGTTTTTTGTTTGTTTGTTTTTTTAAAAAACTTTTTCAGCTGTTTAATTTGGAGAAATAATTTTTTTTTCTAGGAACAGATAGTGAAATTTTAGTCTATAGCTATGAGCTTAATAAAGATTAAGCCTTGTACAAAAACAAAGACATAGTTTGGATTGTGATGAGAATCAAACGTTTTTAACAAAAAAAATATACAATCTAATATAACAAAAAGAAGTTGGTCTGATTCTCAGAGTTTGTCATCAATAACTTCTGTCCTACAATATCTATATTTCCTTTTTAATAACCATTTTATCAACTTATTTTCATACCGTGGACCATGTTCTTTTGCAATAAAAAATGTATTTTGCTTCAGTTTGGAACATTGTTTAACTGGCACCATTTTTCACTATTCACCTTCAGAGCATCGGTTGCTTATACATCATTAATAAAATAAAAATTCTATATTTCTCTATCTATGCCGGCTTTCATATAACCAATTATATGTGTTTTAAATAAATATCAACTTATTTGTTTCTTATAATTACTCATATATCATATTAATAGGTAGAATAATTTGATTTCTAACATGTATTTACAATGGCTATAAATTACTTTGTTATTCTTCATGTATTGTTAAAGCAACATCAAATAGGATTTAATAATTCCAGGTGAAAGGTTTTAAGTCTAACAGATAAAAAAGATGCTAATAAAACATCATGAAAGAAGGAAATTTACCATTTTCAATATTTTTTTTTTATGACGAAAATCCATATAAATAGAATTTTTTAATTTCTATTCTTTATAATAAATAAGAAACTAGCTATACCGACCCAGTGTTGCCCGGGAATCAATTATGCAATTATTTGTTTTCTAAATATTTCTATGTTCTATAACTACATCTTTTTGTAAGGTTCAGTATCTAAACTAAAAGTCTGTTTTTGAGTTTATAAGAACGAAGCAAGACATTCGTAAAAAAAAATGAAAGAATGAATAGGTCAATCATTCAGCAATCTCTAAATTACAACTGAACCCTTACTTTTATCTATCATGAAACGAATGTGAAAACGTAATTGTAAGTAAACCTAAGACGATTAATAAAATCAGATAAAGAACGCTAACTCTTCGTAAAAGAATAAGAGTTATACCCCTTGTAATGAGAGGTAGTTGATTTTTCTTTTTCGGTGATAAGTCAATAATGTCTCCATGTTACAAACTGCCAGATCGGATTAAATAATTTTAAGAATAAATCGTAGGGAAGTATGCTGTTATATTGCCAATAACATAGTACAACAATAATAAATGAAAATTGGCTAGTCAGAATCATAACTTGATTCATCAGCTTAAATGCTATTTAGGTTTAACTTTTTAAATCCAGCCAACTTAAATCTTTATCTTTATAAAGTAGGGTATGTTCATATATTTGTATGTACAGGATTATTCTTAAACTAATTAACTGATAATTATGAATTGTGGAACACAGCTGCTAGGTGTAAGGGGTCCAAATGTTGGCTATATTTAGTTTAATTTAGTTTTGTAAAAAGGGTGTGGATACCTTTCGTGAAGATGCAGATACCTCCGATTTTTTGTGAATTTTTAACAATAGGTATTAGACATCAATTAATAAATATTCCCCAAATTTCAGTTTCTCTGGAGTATTTTAAAGGGTTTTTAGAGGACATAATATAGGCACAAGCTTCCATTTTAAAATTCAAATATATCAGATTTGCATTAAATTTGATCCATTATATCTTAATTTTAAGCTTTGTAGGGGAACATAACAGTGGTGCTAAACTATTCTGTTTGAAGAATTGTATCCGTCCTGGGACGTGTATTCTTTAGTTTAAAAGAATAAATGCGAAAGTTGGGCTAATTTTTCGCACTAACTATAAAGTCAAATTGCCCTATTTCAACTCATAATTCAACTTTACACAATAGACGTACCATCTTTTTTATATACTGCTTATGTATATGCAATATCAGTCACATGGTAAACTAATTTGCATATTGGTTTTGAAAAAGGACATTTTATTAATTATTATTGTCTTTTGATTCAATGATTGTTTTGATTGTAATATAACAAATAGTTGTGTGTTGCACTATTGTTTTATTTTCATGGACAAATATTTAGCATTTGTTAAAATATTCCTCTTTTTAGAGGGACCAACTTGATTTTCAGCAAGTTATGATCTATTTCTAAATTGCAAGTGAAAAGGCAAATTGATTTCTTTCTTTTCCTTTCTTTATGGTCACATTTAAAAGATAAATTTGTATTGAAATTACCAAAATGTTAATGTTTATCTATCTATATGAATAAATGAGAAAGATTTTATTTTGTGTTTATGATTGAAATGTTTATTATTTTAAATTAATGTTTTATGTAGCGAACTTAGCGAAGCAATATCGAACCGGCAAAGCCAGCTAGTGCATATATAAATTTAGATAATAGAAAGAAAAGAAAGAAGACGAAGTTGTCACTCATTTATTATATATCATTACTCTAGTGGGGGATGTCCTCTTTTCTTCCCTGCAGCCTCTTTCTCACAAAAGCGACATTGCTAGTCTTTCTCTACTCTATTATTAGTTTCGTGATAGGTGCTCGACTGAGTTCCAATCTCTGGTTCCTCCCTGTAAAACATTCACAGCAAGAACTCGTCTAGCTAAAACCAGTGTGAGAAATTTTTCTTTCTTCCTCTGTGTACCCGAAGCTAAACGGAATTTCCGTGAGCAGAGTTTATTTCCAAGAACTGTGCGTATGTGGAACGCAATACTATGGGGGTGCTTTCCAGCTGACTATAGTATGGTCGTTTTCAAGTCCAATGTTAACACGTTCTTGTTGAGCCGTCCCATTAATTAATCAAATTCAGCCCAGATGGTCTGCAATCCTCAAGATGTTTGTCTCACTATCCACCTGACACAAACCATTAACTCTTGTCCTCGAGTGGCCTTTGGGCCTTGATAAGCGGTGACTCATTAGTAAAAAAAAAAAAAAAAAAAATTAAAACCAAGGTGTTACTTGTGTGGGTTGTCTACTTAGCATACCAGGTTCAAGTTCTATTAAGTCAATTATGCTAATACATTTGGGAAACGTATACATCTCTCGACTGAGCTTCATTCTATGGTCCCCTCTGTAAAACATTCACAACAAAAACTCGTCTAACTACAACCACTGTCAATAAATCCCGTTTCTCTCTCTGTGTACCTAAAACTAAGCAGAACTTCCATGAGCAAAGTTTCTTTCCTTGAACTACCTGTCTGTGGAACACAGTACCACGGGGCTGGTTCCTGGCTGACTATAACATTGCCATTTTCAAGTCCAATGTAAACACATTCTTGCTGAGCCGTCCTCTTAAATAATCAATTTCTGTACCAGTTACAACCATCGTTACAAATCCCCTCGGTGTCTCACCTCCTACCTGTCCAACCCAATAATCCATATCCTCGAGTGGCCTTTAGGCCTTAATAAGTGGTGACTCGTTTGTAAAAACAAAAAAATATATATATATATATCATTCTCCGTCTCTCAGATATGGCTTAAATAGTTGAGTTGATTAGTCTAGAAAAATGGAAACTACAAAATAATACCAAAGTCATGTCTCTATGGTTGTGAGGATGGCATAGCATCCTGTTGTCAAATTGTCATGCTTAACATTCCTTAGAATTCTGTCACCAAGACGACCGAGAAAGAAGGGGGAGGAGGGCTATTCTTATAAATCAGGGGCGAGCAACCTTTTCAGAGTGAGGGCCAGATGAGACTTTTGGAAGGAGATCGCGGGCCAGAGTGAAAAACAAAATCTCAGGATTACTATATTTTATTTACATGAATAAATTGTAGAAAAATTGCATTGAACACTCTACAAATCTGATATTTTTTCTCATTTTGGAATCATAAAAAATCATGATGGGCGGCGGGGGGTAGCAAGTTGATCCAACATTCGTTTTGACACACCTCACATAGGTTCTCTGTTTCATGCCCTTTCCTCGTCTCACGTTTCCTCTTTGCCTCTCTTTTTCTATTTTTTATCTCAGGCCAAGGATTTCAAATTAATAGTTAAAGAAAAATGAAATATACATGCATCATCGCTCGCTGATATTTATACATTTTCATCCCACTGTAAATCTTAATCGAAACCTACTTTTACGTCTATGTCACAAAATGATATGAGTTTTACTGGGAGGTCCGTTGGCCGGATTGCAATAATAAAGCATAGCAGGGTGGCGGGCCGGACGCTAAGTCTTCGCGGGCCGGATGTGGCCCATCCCTGTTATAAATGGTAAGCCATGAATCTTTTGTTTTCAACCAGAGGTAATTTGTAGTTTGTTAACGAGTTAGTAGCAGTTTCAGTCTAAGCCCTGATGTCCCTCAACTTAGATACCAGCAAGAAATTTAAACAAATTCTTAATATTTCATTTAGTGAAGCCATATAGAACAAAAAATGTTAAGCTGTCATTTTTAAGACTTACTCTACTTTCCGGCCTTTTGTGCTAGGATCAAAGTGTACTATATTTTAAGTAGGATTCCCTGTAGTGTAAATGTGGTATTGTGGTGTCTGCAATGGTTCTAGCTAAGAGTAGGATAGACAAAGTAGAATAGACAGAGGATAACCAACGACTTCCAATTTCTCCACACTTTTGATGTCCTTGTGCCTAATTTGTTAAATTGTATTTTGTACCTTATAACAAATGAATAATTCATAGTGAAGTATCTGTTCTGTCCTCGATCTGAAGACGAGAAATCCTTCTCGACTGAGACATTTTTTTTTGTCCCATCTGGGGTGCCTCTTTTTTTTTTTAGAGAGTTGTATATCCGTACCCACCATATTTAAACCTGATTTTGGAAGGCAAGTAAATAAGGACATTTGTTATATAACTTCTCTTGTGGCTAGCACAAGTATTTTGGTGGTATCTTCTTCTATAATATAAAGGGCAGTTGTCTGTATGTATGTATGTATGTATGTATGTATGTATGTATGAATATCTGGCTAAAACTAAAAAACGACAAAACAAACACCCACAAAGTTATTTTTTTTATCAATGTTGTCTTGGGTGAATAATATCTAAAATTGATTGGATTTTCCAGCCACTAACTAAAGGGAAGTAACTGTTTTTTTTTTCAGTTAATTCCCTTATGCTGACTTATTCCTCGAAGAAAGAGAGGTATGTGTGTGTCCAGAGACAGAAATGGGTTGGGCGGAGAAGAAAGATGAGTGGTGGAGAGATGGAGGTGGAAACCGGGGGGGGGGGGGGGGGTTAATAGATAGAGAAGAGAGAAGTTTTAATAGAAATATGTTACACTTTTGTCCGGGCCACGCCGAGTAGCCCTGCTAGTTATCTATAAAACAAAATTGTCGGAAACATATCGGCTGTCGGTGGCAATTTACGTTCAATCGTAACTTTTTCAATTAACTTTTTTTTAAGTATATTATGTTAAACAATTTTATTCAATTACTGCAATTACCAAAAGATGTCGTAAGTAATTTAATTAAACTTCACAAAAATCGGATTAAAAAAAAAAAAAAAAAGACAAAGCGCTCGCTTGCATGCAACAACTGTTTTAAAAATGTATATTATTTTGTACCATGTCTATTTCCTTGTTAAAAATGAAACAAAAACAACTTTAAATTATTTATGGGATTTAAATTTCAACATGTTTTAAGGCGTCCTATCGATTTTATTGCAGAACCTATTATTTTTTCAAAATATGCCTTCATTTAATTATTTTTCCCAAAATGTAAATATTGTCTATGAACGAAACAAAAATTAAAATAAAAAGAGTCTCAGGCAACGTCAGGCGGATACAGCAAGTAAAAAAAAAAATAAAAAAATAAACTTAAGAAATGAGGAAAATTAAATTGAAATTTGATTAAATTTAAATCAAAAATATTTAGAAAATAACTAATTTGGGATATTGTGTATATCTCTATTTATATAAAGTTAGGTACGTGTATATGTTTATATATTTCTATGTATAGGATTCACTCGTAAGCTAATTAACCGATAGTTATGAATTTGGTGAACACAACTGCTAGACGTAAGGGTGGGTAATGTGGGTTATATTTAGCTTAATTTAGTTTTGTAAAAGGAGGTCGAAGCCCTTTGTGAAAATTCCGATACCTCCTACTTTTGTGAAATGTTAACAATATGTATTAGACATTAATTAATAAATATTCCCCAAATTTCAGTTTAGAGTATTTTAAAGGGTTTTAGGGGGCATAATATACACTTAACCTCTTATTTGAAAATTCTAATATATGCATTAAATTTGAGCCATAGTTATATGACACCAATTAAGTAAGATTCCCTGAATTTCAATTTCTTAAGCCTTAAATTTTAGATGCTTTCTAGAATCAAAATCATGTAATGGATTTTGATCAAAATTAGAATATGGATTCTAGACATAATATTTAGTATCATTATATTTTGATTTTAATCTTCGTAAAGGTACATAAAAGTGATGTAAAACTGTTCTGTTTGGGGAATTCTTCGAGTTATACAGAAAAATAAATTGAAATTTCTTTTACCGATATGTAATTTTTAATATATATAGTGTTTGAATTATTATGTTAGAAAATAAAGTAGTCTAAATTAAAAAGTTTAAACTTTTAAATCTTACAATATTGTTAAGAATTAAATATTTTGTAAATTATTCAAATGGATCTTATTTTGCTGATTTTGTGACCGTGAAAGGAGGGGGGGGGGGGTATCAGTATGTGTGTCTCTCTACCAGTTTAAATGGGCAATGGTGGAGGTTTAGTCCCTTAAATAACCTTGTAAACGATGCATCTTCCATTGGTCCTTAAATATCTAAGAATCTTCCCATGCTGTCTCACTCGAAAGAAGGGAAGGGGGGGGGGGGGTAAAAAGTGCTTGATTTTTTTTTTTTTTTCGTTTGAAAGAAAAATTTATAAAACTGAACAAAATCAGACTATTTTATTTGTTTAAAAAACTTTTTTTTATTGTAAAAGAAAAAAATGATTTTTTAAATAAAAGATGAGAATATATATTTTTTAAATACTGTTGTATACGAAGATACATTTTGTTTCTTTGCTATCTAGTTAATGATGATGGTGATTGTATTGTTTGTGACCTATAAAAAAATCTCTTGAGATTCTTTAGTTGTGTTCAAGCCTTGAAGGCTTTAGTGGTGGAGGGGAGGTAACTCTTGCCAATACAACTATTAAAATCTAATGAATTTGTTACTTGTCTATAGGCTTTTCTTTATATAATAATACTTTGCGTATTTTAACCTAAAATATTCGTTTTGTCTGTGTAATAGAATACACATTTATATGATTTATTTTAAGCGAAGGGTTTATGTTGATAAAAAAAACTAGTGAGAATTTACTAAAAAAAAAAAAAGAAGCTAACTGTTGTTACGTAATGTCTATAATATTTGCAGTTTACACAAATTTAGTATATATATATGTGTGTGTGTCATCCATAGACGGACTGTTTCGTTGTATCACAGCTCTTTAGTGTAGCTAGATCAACACCCCCTAAGCCGAGATCGAACCTATGACCATCTATCTGATATCCGATGATTCTAACCACTTGACTACAGTACACCACTCGCTGCGGTTTACATGATCTGTGTTAGTTAATAGACTTTCTTATATGTGGCAGAGTACTCCCCTCGCATGCAAGTGACTCAGATTTCGAATCCTAAATAATTCAGATGTCCTACTAATAATCTCAAAGGAGGGCGAGACTCGAGTCTGGAGCTTATGGTTTGTGGCTTTCATGGTTTGTGTGGGCTGCGGTATTGTCTGTGGAAATAATTATATATATATATATATATATATATATATATATTATTATAATTATTACTAGCGGAACCCGTGTAAATTACACGAAATGATGTTTTCAATACGGGTCCTAATGTAACAAAGCACCCTCTATTTGTTAGTAAGTTACGCTTGCTTTATTATGAGCCACCCCCTCCCCCCCTTCTGGATAAAAGTGAAATAATTGTTTGAAATAGTAACTCGTGTACGATGGACACTGCGCATATCTACTAAAAAAGGTTGATATGCCATCCGTTCAAAAAAAAAAGACAACAAAATAATACTGGCCGATATCCTACGTTTTAAGCAGTCAACGTAATTAAATAGACAATGCCATTAAAAACGCCAACATAAAAACAAAAAATAGTTTTAAGTTTTAAGCAACACAAAAAAGTAGTTTTTAACCAGGTGATAAAAAATGTATTATTTCTTCCCCTTCCCCTCGAACTGTAGAATAAAAATCTTAGAGGCTGGTTGGGATCGAACTATAAACCAGTCGGGCCGAAGTAAAAAGGACTACCTCGCTAACCATTGCGCAAAAGGGATACACATATAAATATTCCTAAACGCAGACTAGTTGAATGTTTATAAAAATTTAGGTGCAGCACGCATGCGCAGAGCTTTTGCCGGAAGCGTGACACACGAACACACACGCTATCGTATTAATATATAGATTATTTCATGTATCCACATATAATATTATAAGGAGATATAATATATTATGCATCGATTTTCAGTATTTACTTCAACAGTTCTCAATACATGAGTAGAGCTAGGTGTTAAGTTATGAAAATATATTATGGCAATTAAGCTACACAGAGGTGTCCACGTTTCATCCTACAAGGGAATCGTCAAGGAATTCATGTTATATATATATATATATATATATATATATATATATATATATATATATCCTGTTAAGATCTGGTCCAGTGAGTTTATATAAAAGTGGTCAATAATAAATAGAGCTGTATATTTATTTGGCATGAAACTTTTTACATTTACAAACATGTGCCAGTTCTCGCTGGAAACCAGCTGAACCTCGTCAGGACACCATCTTAGTATGGATTCCATAGAACTGAAATATGTCCGCAAATGTGTAGCTAAAAATGTTTGTATAAATAAAAGGTTTTATACCAAATCATATATAACATGTTCAGTAACCAAATAACATAAAATTAAAATAGCAAACATTGTCAATAAAATTTAAAAGAACAACAAATGTTCATATTAAAATATTGCTCAACTCCCCACCCAGGTTACCCCTATAAATCTGCCCGCTACCACGCTTCATTAGCAATAAATGAAATGTAATAATAATAATAAGACGAAGAATGTATTCGTTATTAATAATATTATGATCCACATTTCACTATCTTTGTCTTTATAAAGTTAGGTATGCGTATATGTTTAGTTTTGTAAAAAGGAGGTGGATGCCCTTTATGAAAATTCGGGTACCTTCGATTTTTATGAAATCTTATTAATTGGTATTAGACATCAATTGATAAATATTCCCCAAATAGACATTTTCTAAAATCATAATCATGTCATAGATTTTAATCAAAATTGGAATAAGTATTTTAGATATAAGGTTTAGTAGTATTATATCTTGATTTTAATCATCGTAAGGAGACATAAAAGTGGTGCAAAGCTGTTCTGTTCAAGAACATTAATTTTTACTTGTCCTGAGACGGGTATTCTTCTAGTTATTTGATAAATTGAAGAACCCCCACCACACTACCACACGCATACACACAAGAGATCAAATATGTAGATAGAATTTTATCTTTGAATGAAAACATGGTTGTCGAATAGGCAAGGGGGAGGTAACTCCCACACATTAATAGTTTGTCATTATCAACTTCCCCTTTTCCACCGATTCAACCAGAAATTATCTTTTGCTGATGTGACTAATAAACACTGTTGCTTTGTCTTCTACGAGACAACTTTTCTTCTTTGTTTTGTTTTTTGTTTTTTCTTTTTAATGTCTTTGTACTTGGCTTCCCCACTAGAAACAGCTTTTTTTAGTTTTAAACATGTAAAAAGAGAATGGGGAAGCTATTTGGTGCTAGTTAAAGAAATAAATAAAATAAAGGTTGATAAAAACATTTCTCCCTGCTGAATGTGCAACATTACCTGCTGTGTGTGTGTGCGTGTGTGTGCGTGTGAATGTATCGGTCGCATATGCTTGTTTTATGTATGTGCTCTTATGTACATGGACAACGTGCCTTTAGAGTTCCTTTCTTGTCCTCTCCCCCCTCCCCCGACAGTACCAACATACAGACATTTAAATGTAATGTTAACAAACATCTTGCTGCCCAATTCCCAACCCAGGTTACCCCCGATAAATCTGCCCTCTACCATGCTTCATTAACAATATGCCTTGTTTGGGGTGAATAAAAGTTTTAAAAAATTTTTTTTCTATGCTGTTTATTTGGCATTATATAATCTTTAGAAATCTCCAATCACGATCAGAATAATCTGTAGTAATAAAATTATGAGACAACTTCGTGTGTGTTTGTGTATGTGTGTGTTCTCTCATATTTTTTGAGAATTTGTAATGGTCTTTTCTGTTTATTAATCTGTATGCACACTGTCGATGTATAATGTGCATCTCTGCTCTTGTATCATAAGCTATTTTTCTGCATTTACATGTGTGCATGTCTATGTCTTTTCTAAATAATTCTTCATCTCTCATATTTTCTTTTTATGAAAGGACATTTTTTATTTTTGGTGATCGTAGAAAACTCATATAATAATTTTTCTGAAATAAGGCAGTATTTATATGTGTGTAAATATATATATATATATATGTGGGTATATATATGTATGTATAAGTATATATCAATATATATATATATATATATATATATATATATATATATATATATTGATATATATCTAAAGTATGAAAATAAATTTATGGCAATTAAGTAACACAGAGGCATCCGCGTTTCATCCCCGCATTAATTATCAGGCTAAGTGCCTTAGCCTGACGATTCCTGTGGGGATGAAACGCAGACGCCTCTGTAACTTAATTCCAATCAATCAATTTTCATACTTTACTACTAAGATCTACTCACTTATTGAGCACTGTTGAAGTAAATACTTAAAACCTATACACAATATATTATATCACCTTATAATATTATAATGTATATAAAGTTAGGTATGTTTATATATGTAGATATATATAGATATATATGTACAGGGTAATCTCCTAAACTAATGAAAGGGTCATTAATTTTGAAATATATATTCTAAGTAACACAGTGAATAAATTAGGCACATTATATTTTTTTCTAAATGTTAACACTTTTTTTTTTTTAATGAACCTATTATTACGAATTTTGGAATATATATTGTCGGCAACCCGGTTAGTAACATGGGCACATTATTTTATTTTTATTTTTTTGTAAACTTTACAATTTAGAGGGTGCACCCACCCAAACTTGCAAAGAACTTAAAATAAGTTAGATACAAAAAATTTAATAAAGAAAAGAATTGCTTTGCATTACATTTTGAGTTAGATTGAGCAATACTTTTTTGTAAAGGATCGGTGCGTGTGCGTGAGTGTCAATAATATGTATGTGCTTGGTAAAATCCTAAACTATTGAACTTATCATTATGAATTATGGAATATGTATTCTAAGAAATAGGATGAGTAACATTGGCACATTATATATTTTGTTTGTAAACTTAACCATTAGGGGGGGGGGGGGGGGCACCGAAACCGTACTATACCCCCAAAGAAAGAAAAAAAACATTAAAAAAATAAAACTAATGCTATATTTATTGCTTATATCCGTCCTAGTATGGCTATTCTACTAGTATATGTGTGTGTGTGTATATATATATATATATATATATATATATATATATATATATATAAACATTAAATAACACTGAATGTTTTTGCTTGATAAGACTTTTTTATTATTTCAAAGCTGTGTTATTTAATAATGATTGCTTAAATGAAAATATGCTGCCTAAATACACACACACTATATATATATATATATATTATAGGTGCATTCCAATGACCAAAAGAACAATCAATCCATAGCTTTTATCTGTTCATTCCTTTTTTTAGTCTTCATATTTCGTTGAACACCCACAACCATAGTTTTCTGTTCTTTTAATCTTTTTACTCTCATATATTAGCGAATACCAATAATTTCTCCTTGTTTTACAGACAAACAAAATTCTCTTAATATGTTCATATTGTATTTTTTATCTTTTCCAAAAATTAATGCTTTCTATACATCTTATGCACATTTCGCAGCAGAGTCGAGAGAAAATAGTTTTTCATCTCAGCTATGCAGCTCATAAATAAATATATATATATATATATATATATATATATATATATAATGTAATTTCACAATATTAAGACAACACCGGTACCGTCGGTTTCAAATCCAAACGATATATATATAGGCTCACACTGCCTACTTTTCAGTGTATGAGACTTCTCTCAAGGCACAGTGTGTTAAATGAAGGAAACCAAATTTTTGAATAATAAAAAAAAAATGTTATTTTCATGAGAATTTCTTTTGAAGAAAAAAGCAAACGAAAAATTTGATTTCTACATTTTCTTTATTGTATCGTTATTTTCATGGTAGGTGCTCCATTGAGCTCCAATCCTTGGTTCTCCCCTGCAAAATATTCACAGCAAAAACTCGTCTTCTTACAACCACTGTAAATAATTTTCCTTTCTTCCTCTGTGTACCTAAAACTAAACAGATTTTCCATGAGTGAAGTTTCTTTCCAAGAACTACTCGTCTCTGGAACACAATACCACGGGGCTGCTTCCCAGCTGATTACAACATGGCCGTTTCCAAGTTAACAAATTTTTGTTGAGCCGTCTTAAATAATCAAATTTCGCTCAGTTTCAACGGTCGTCTCCCATTCTCAAGGTGCCTCACTGTCGACCTGAAAAACTCATTGACCCTTATTCTTGAGTAGCTTTTAGGCCTTGATAAGCTATGCCTCGTTAGTACATAAAAACAAAAAACACTCACATTCTCCTGTCTTCATGTTAGGACTAATTTTGTTAAGTCGTAAATGCATAAGGAATGATCTGATATATAAAGTTGGACCTAAATAGAATTTAAGCTGACATATCAAACTTTGATTCAGACTAGCCAATTTTAATTTATTTTTCAATTATTGCCTCATCAAAATCAACAAGGGGAATAACTCATATTTTTAAAAAAATGTTATGCTTTTCTATCTTAAGCTTTTAACTCTTTGTGAAGTTTGTAAACAATAGATTAAGTGATTTTTAAAACGGTTTCTAAATTGCTATATTCAGCTTTTATAATTATAACTCTGCGCCTATTCATTTGTTGAGCAATTATAGGGGCTGTTGTTGATAATTCTGAAATATAGAAAATATAAAGTTGAATAATATTCCTGCTATAGTAAAAGTGAGGTATGTCCTCAAATACCTTATGCACCCTGTTACTTAACCAGAAGTGACAATGGGATTATAGGCATAGAATATAAAATAAGTGATGCTAAGACAGTCATCCATAAATTTGTTTTACAGGTCTTTATTTACTTGCCATCTTACGAAGACAAAGTTAGGCACATGGTCTGTTTTTTATGTGGAGGAAATCCAGCTCTCAAAAAGAGACGTATTGGATTGGGACAAAAAAAAAAAATTGCCTCAGTCCAGAAGAATTTCTCTCTCACTGACTGAGGACAAAACAGATACTACATTTTCATCCCAGCCAAAGACTGAGAAGTTTCCTATTTACTTGCCTTCACATGGTAGGTTTTAATGTGGGAAAAATTTAGCTCTCTAAAAAGGGACACTCTGGATTGGGACAAAAGTTTAAAGAAAACATTGCCTCAGTCTAGAAGGATTTCTCTTTCACTGACCGAGGACAGAACAGATGAAGTGTAGTATCAGAACAGGTACTGTACTCTGATCTTAGCCGAAATGCCAAGACCCTGGCAGGTTCTACCAGTCTGTATCAGAGTGGAATTGGAAGTAATGTCAAAGAGTGACTCCATGCTACTCCAAAATTAGGGCCTCACTGCCGGATGCAGTTTAATGTCATCCAAGATCAGGAAATGTTAGATAGAAAAACAAGTTTTACAAAATAAAAATAAAAAGTGTGCGTTGAGAAATTTAAAGACTCGGATTGCATTAGAAATAAAAAGTTTGATTTTTTTGTTACAAATTTTAAAATATGACAAAATGCTGATGAATGCCATTTCTATTTAATGCTAGATGGATACGTTTATATTTGGAGAACAGGGTCCGCCCATAAAATATAATACTCCATGACGAATATTATACCATTCAGTCATTAAGTTTTAAAAAATATTTATCCACGATTCTTCTACCATAAATACCTTTCTTATGTTTCAAAATGTTTTGCCAGCTCCATGGAAAAAGTTAGCTGGGAAAATGAAGTTCTCCATTGTGCTTTACCGCCTCCTGTGGCTAAAAAGTGGTTTATCATCAACATGTGTAACAAAATGAATCAACAAAACAAACAAAAACTCAGCTGATATGATGAAAAGAATCACTTATATATTTTTCTCTATTTTCTTATATATATATATATATATATATATATAATAATCCAGGTAAAACATCCACAGGGTAGTAATCCAAAGAATTTCAACGGGGTTTATAAAAAGTGCTCAGTATCAAATAGAGCTTTTATATATAATTATTTTTATTTACACAGACATGTAAAAAATCTGCGACACTGGCATGTCGATGTTATCAATCAACAGCTATTATAAACTGAGATCTCATCAGGCAGAGTTAGAATCTGATCTTAACCTTAGATCATATTTGGTTCTTTCCAAATATGATCTAAGGTTAAGATCGGATTCTAACTCTGCCTGATGAGATCTCAGTTTATAATAGCTGTTGATCGATAACATCGACATGCCAGTGTCGCAGATTTTGTACATGTCTGTGTAAATAAAAATAATCACATATATATATATATATATATATATATAGACTAGCTTACTTTGCCAGCTCCCGATTGTTTCGCAAGTTTGCTACTTGAAATACTTGAAACATTAATCTAAAATAATAAACATTTTATTCATAACTTTGTTGTAAACACAAAACAAAATCTTTCTCATTTTTTGGCCTTTTGGCTAAGATCAAAGTGTAGTATCTGTTCCGATGGATACTGCACCCCATAGACTGGTATTGTCTTGACCTTCGGGCTTGATTTACGCCGGTCTATGGGTCTGTCCTGTGCAGTTCTAGGAGGTCCACCCTCCCAGGCATCGCCTCCCCTCTTTGGGAAGGAGTAAGTTTATTGCTTACTGCCTGAGGCGCCCTTACCGGGGAATGCCGACGGGGCTGCCTAGGCAATTTTTAAACCCCACTTTCCCGACCCGACCTTGGGTCACATCTTACTTGTGGGAGTAAGATAAAAACTGGCCTTGTGCCTAACTCCTGAAGAGGAGTAAATCAATATTCATATTGATAAATATTAACATTTTGGTAATTACTATAAAAATTTATTTATCTTTTAACTGTGACCGTAAAGAAAAAAAAGAAAGAAGAAATCAATTTTCCTTTTCACTTGCAATTTAGAAATAGATCGCAACTTGTTAGAAATCAAATCCCTTTAAAGAAAGGGACATTTGAACACAAATGCTAAATATTTGTCCAGGAAATAAAATAATTTCAACTCGACTGAGACGCCAATGTGAGACACACCACAATTTATCGTGAATTGAAAAGGCTTTGAAAATTGTCTAAATTGACACGGTGTCTCTCATACATCATTACAGAAGACCAGATATCTCCGAGAATAATATACCTAGAAATTTATTCATCACTCACCATATTCTCCAGATCTCGCACCAACATATTACTATCTCTTTAAATGTTTTTTAAAAATCATTTGAGTATTCTAAAATTGTTGCGTAGCCACTGAGAATCTTCAGACCCCAACAAATATGGCTAGTCCCATAAACAGCTATGTGTGGTGACACATTGGTAGAAGCTCTGAAGGTTGTGACGTCTGAATGTGTGCTGTAGTTGCCGCAAGCATACATCTTCACATAATATATCAAGTTTATTTACTTCTTGATGGAACGATCAAAATTAAAGAGTTGAGAAGCGTTCGAAGGGTCTAGACGAAGAAAGTGTTATTTTTTTCCGTATGTGTGTAGACTTATGTGCGAGTGAGTTTGTGAGACTGTATAAACTCTCGCTATATTTTAGTAGTCTTACTAACTGGCTTTACCAGCTCGCTATCGCTTCAAAAAGTTAACTACTTGATATACTCGAAACGAAAATGTTAAATAGTAAACATTTCATTCATGGGTTTGTAAACACGAGACAAAACTTCAGCATTTATTCATAAAAACAGATATTAACATTTTGGTAATTTCTATACAAATGTATTTATTTGAAATAAAGTTGAAGGAAGGGAATTTGACACGTGCTATTTGAGGGTTGGTGCTTGGTGATGTGTTGGAAAGTTTTCTCATATTTCATCCTGCTTGTCACAAAAGGAAAATATATATATATATATATATATATATATATATATATATATATATATGGCATAATCGCGTTGACATGCCGGTTCCCATTAAATCAAAGTTAAGCAACGTTAAGCTTGGCCAGTACTAGATGGGTTACCATTTGGGAATACCAGGTGCTGTATGTGGACACTTAGCTATGGGCAAATAGTGTCGCCAACCCGCAGTTCCTAGTGTGGCGACTATGGCAAAACCCCTTGAGTTACAGTCACCAATAAGGTGTCTGAAACCAGGGAGGGGTTCCTCCTCCAGGAGTAATCAAAACCCTGATGATGATGAACCCGTTTTGATGGTTATAAGAGTGATAAATGAAAAAATCTTTCATTTAGATGACTCGTGTTGTTTTCTGAGATGCCAGTAGCCAAGTGGACACAGCTGGATTTAGTTCGCCTGCAATAAGTCTGTGTAGATGATGGAGAGTCAAAAGTGGACCGTAGGTTTACTTTCGGCAGCTTTGTATTTGTCCTTTAGTCCTCACATTCTACGAGCGATGTTTCTAACAAAGGGGAAAGAATTGCTGTTTTCTGGGTCGGTTATTGTTTTGAGTGGGTGGTTTCAATCCTCTCATATTATTTATCATCATTCAACTGTCAATCTATCGATCTCATTAACCCTTATTCTCCAATGGTTTTTGACCTTGATAAGTGGTGACTCATTAGTTATATATAGTAAATGAGATTTAAAGAAAGAAAAGGGAAAAATAAAAAAGCTATTTTTATCATGAATTTAATCGTTGCCTTCTTTGTTCTTTATTGAGGAAGCTTTCTTTGTCTCTTTCGTTATTGATATGGGATGGGGGGGGTGCATCGTTCTCACCTACCTACCCTCCACGGTGACACAATCAAACTTTCCTGGGAGATTACATTACTTCTCCCCAGACATTAGCAAGTAGGACGATGAGCTACAGTGGAGAAAGTAGTCAAGGACTCTCTCTCTCTCTCTTTCTTTCATTCATAATTATCACTTACAACCGGTGGTTGACACACAGATAATTCATTTAGATCTACTGCTTTGTCGCAGAGACGCGGAGGAGGGGGGAGAATGTATGAGTGTATCATAATTTTTATACTTTTCATCTATTAAATGTTATCAATATAATCAATGTAATTCAGATATATTAAAATTATATCTGAATTAATTTTTTTTTTTTTTTTTTTGTAATTTGTTTTTAAATTTATATGAAGGGTAGAAACAAGACCTTGGATTTACTTTCGGTAACCTCGTATCTTTCGCCCCCCCCCCCCCTATTTTGTCCTTTAGTCCTCACATTCTATGGGTAATGTTTCTGAAAAAGGAGGAAGAATTGCTGTCTTCTGGTTCAGCTGTTGTTTTGAGTAAGTGAGATGTGGAAATTTTCAGTCTTTCCATAGCATTCATCATTCAACTGTCAATCTATCCATTTCATTGGCCCTTACCTTTAAGTGCTTTTTTTTAGCCTTGTTTGTTGCTCTTATTTTTTGTTTTACGAGTTCTTGAGCTATTCTTGACTGTTACCAATAAAAAAAATCTTCTTTTTTTTAATTTTTTTTACTTTACTTTTCTGAAAGTAACAAAACTCAAATATTACAGCTTTTCTGGAGTGAAGGGTGCATTAAGTTCACATAATATTGGATATGAATGTTTTTAGCTTCAAGTGATCTCGAAAGTTATTTGGTGCTTGAGCAGCAATGAAAAATAATATCAGAATAACTGCTTGGTCACTACCTTTGATGATTTAAATAGTGTATACACACACACACAATGATATTATCTTTGATTTTCATATGTACAACAATGGTGTTGACTTACACAAAGGAACAAACATGGAAAAATAGGTTAAAAAAAGGTGAACTATAAAAGACTATTAGGATTTTATTGAATAATGTTGTACTCTTTTGATAACCATTCCCCCTTACTCCCCAACTCTTTCACATCAAAGCATGACAACATGACTGAAGTTTACAGTTTGGATAATTTATATTAGACTACTGTTGTTATCTTGAGTATTATTTTCACAACGTTTCGACCGGTGTAACCTCCGACCTTCTTCAGGTGTATCTTGTCGAACTCGGGAATCTTTCTGTCGAACTCGGGAATCTGTACGGAATTTCGAACAGAACCCTTTATTTAATCCACGGGGGTAGCATGCTCTCGTTCCGTCAACCATGACTGGGTAGAAGTCTTTAAGTAATTCACAATTTAGTATCGCCCGCACTGAAGATTGAACCTTCAACCTCCAAAGTATCACTTAGAACTGAATTTTTCTTAGTACTTTATCCACTACGTCAAGAGTCCTGGAGGTTGAAGGTTCAATCCTCAGTGCAGGCGATACTAAGAATTGTGAATTACTTAAAAACTTCTACCCAGTCATGGCTGACAGAACGAGAGCCTGTTACCCCCGTGGATTAAATAAAGGGTTCTGTTTGAAATTCCATACAGATTCCCGAGTTCGACTGAAAGATTTCCAAGTTCAACAAGATACACCCTGAGAAGGTCGGAGGTTACATTGATTGAAACTTTGTGAGAGTAACATCCAATATGAGAACAGTAGTCCGAATAATCCAAATAATACTTAATATTTTTTATGAAAAAAAAATAAACAGGAAAACTGTTACTAATGATAATAAAATTTAATTTTCAATTATATATTAACATTCTCACTGTAATTATATGGTTCTTATTTACTAGCCCCCCCCCCCTCTCCTCTCCCCCACAAGAGCAGTTAGATACAAGGTCGGTTTTTAATGTGGGGTAGATCCAGCTCTTTAAAAAAGGGCACTCTGGATTGGGACAAAAAATTTGTTAAATTGCCTCAGTCTAGAAGGACCTCATTTACTGACCGAAGAAAGAACAGATGAAGTACACTTTGCTCTGAGCTAAAAGGCCAAATTACATAGTCATTAACGTAATAATAATATAAATTATCCTCCAAAATGTAAAATTGATTTTTCTTTTCTTTTTCAATACTTTTTCTATATCTCTTGTAAGTTTTTTTACACTAATGAGTCATGCGAAGATAAGGGTTAATACGATTCTCAGTTGGATGCTGAATGAGAGGCTTCAAAATGAGAGTGGAATTGAGAACATTTGATTACTTAAGAGGACGGCTCCACAAATATTTGGAGAGGTTTTTCCGAAGCAGTGAAGTAAATTGAAGTTCAACAGCAAAATGGTTAAAACAATCGATTGATACATAAATAATTTTGAATTGACCCTCTAATAGCGATTTCAAATATTATTTGATTTATTGTGTTCACTTGACAACTAATACTATTGTGAAAAGTATCAACCCATTTTTCCATATAACCAAAAGTAAAATAGCAACTTTTGTTCAATGAATTGTCTTTAACAGGCTGTGGGATCAGTCAAAGCAAATTCATTACTTTAGAAGTTGGAATCTATGAAAACTACCTGACTCGCATTTTATTTTATGATATTTTTCAATTTCGTTCATCAACTCAAAAATGGTAGAATTCATAAAGCCTTGAAAAACACCAATCCTTTTTACAATCAAACCACTATAAATAATATATAGTATAAATAAATTAGTCAGAAGTCGAACCTTGTCAGAAGTGCGGGTCGCACCTCTCCGAAATGTCAGAAGTGCGGGTCGCACCTCTCCGAAATGTCAGAAGTGCGGGTCGCACCTCTCCGAAATGTCAGAAGTGCGGGTCGCACCTCTCCGAAATGTCAGAAGTGCGGGTCGCACCTCTCCGAAATGTCAGAAGTGCGGGTCGCACCTCTCCGAAATGTCAGAAGTGCGGGTCGCACCTCTCCGAAATGTCAGAAGTGCGGGTCGCACCTCTCCCAAATGTCAGAAGTGCAGGTCGCACCTCTCCCAAATGTCAGAAGTGCGGGTCGCACCTCTCCCAAATGTCAGAAGTGCAGGTCGCACCTCTCCCAAATGTCAGAAGTGCAGGTCGCACCTCTCCCAAATGTCAGAAGTGCAGGTCGCACCTCTCCCAAATGTCAGAAGTGCGGGTCGCACCTCTCCGAAATGTCAGATGTGCAGGTCGCACCTCTCCCAAATGTCGGATGTGCGGGTCGCACCTCTCCCAAATGTCAGATGTGCGGTTCGGACCAGTCCGAAATGTCAGATGTGCGGTTCGGACCAGTCCGAAATGTCAGATGTGCGGTTCGGACCAGTCCGAAATGTCAGATGTGCGGGTCGGACCTGTCCGAAATGTCAGATGTGCGGGTCGGACCTGTCCGAAATCTCAGAAGTGTGAGTCAGACCTCTCGAAGATGTTTTGTCTACCGACTCCACAACTTTGTTTCTAATAGATATTATTTCATCCTTAAAGAGTTTATTTACAATAAAATGTAAAACGGACAAACTTAAGCAATATATATATATATATATATATATATATATATATATATATATAGGTTGTCAATTTCTTGATAGTCTAATCTTAGATCTCTCACACACACACACACACACACACACGATGTAATGAAGATTGACCTCCAAGTAAATTCATGATAATTATTACTTGTCTGGAGTCCCCCTCCCCTTCTTTTCATCAGACAGACACTGACGTAAAAGTAATGAGAGAGTACAAACAGCAGAGATGTGGAATTGATAGTGCAAATGCTTGACTCCGGCTCCTGAAATGTTAAACTGTCCAATTGTGACCAAATATTTTGTTTTTCTATTTTTAATAATGCATATACCTTATGCAAGAAAAAAATCTGACCCGTTGAGTCACTCATTGAGCTCGGGTTAGATTGAATTAGGAGAAAGTGAGTTTGCAAAACTAGTTAAATTTTTTAAAACTTAAATAAAAAAAAAAATAAAAAATTCTCAAAATTAGTCTTACTAGAAAAGTACAGTGAGAGAGGGTGAGAGTAATAGACAGAAACTTAGAGATAGGTGACTTGTCAGTAAATTGCAATTTATGTCTAATTAGAACAATTAAAATGGATTTGATTTTACTTTCAAACTTAACTCAATTCTCAAACCAAGGAATATTTTAACATGTATTTTATGTGGTGAAAATATATAGGTGCAAAGCCGTAGGGAAACAAACGTTGATTAACTCCACTTTAGTATAACAATAGATATTATTTCTAGCGTTTTGATTTTTAAAGAGGACGGGTGTGTTTTTAAAGGGTGTGTGAATTCAACCTTTTGTTTGTTTGTTTTTTGACAATGTAACTATTTGACATTTCACGTAATTCGGATGCCATGTTTTCTATGTTCTGCTTTAATTTATTGTAGATGTTTTTATTCTTGTGAATATAAACATAAAAAAATGAACGGTTTAAACAAAATAAATAAAAAGATTTCCGAATTTTTGAGAATGATAATTTGGATTATTTGGACTACTGTTCTCATCTTGTATGTTATTCTCACAACGTTTCAGCCGATGTAACCTCCAATCTTTTTTATTTAATCCATGGAGATATATTGCTCACGTTTGGTCAACCATGACCGAGTAGAAATATTAAGTAATTCTTAATTATATTCTTAGTTTTGATGAGGATTGAACCTTCAACCTCCAGAAGACTGTCACTTAGAACTGATTATTACTTTCTCTGTTGCGCCATGGGTCCACGTGGACAATTCTGATATGAATTTTGGGAGCCTTAAACCTGTTGTGTTATGTGTAGTGTTACTATTTATTACTATATGTATATATTTAGGCAAACATTATTAAATAACAAAGTGTTTTTGCTTGATAAGACTTTTTTTTTAATGTTTAATTAAATGGACCATCTGGAAAATTGGGAAAAAAAAAGTCTTATCGAGCAAAAACACTCTGTTATTTAATAATGTTCGCCTAAATGAAAATATGCTGCCTAAATACACACAATATATATATATATATATATATATATATATATATATATGGTGACTGTCTATTTGATTTCGAGTATGACCACTTTTTGCATAACGATGTGATATTAGTGTAAACCCTCCCACTGAAAGGTGCAGATATGGCTCTTCAGACCTGCTAGGCTTTTACAGACCATATCGCAGAAGTGGCAACTGGAGGGATGCCATAATTGAAGCCACCTCTTGCTCTGTGCTTGAATCTGCGACACGTGCACTCGTTGGTGATTCAACAAACCAACACGTGACATATACCAAATTGCAAGCTTGGCATGTTAGCTGTTATATATATATATATATATATATATATATATATATATATATATAATTATTTTTTGTTTTCATCCGATGTGAACTAAGATCTTCGATAAAGGTATGAACCTATCGACTTGAGTTATCGGTAAAATAGTAGCAGGAATCTGTTTAGGAACATGTATTGATTTGTATTTAAATTAATACTCCAGTAATGGGTTAGATAATATATAAACTTATGTCTGCAGAGTTTTAAAAAAGTTGGACCTAAATAGAAGGTAAGCTGACAAATCAAATTTTCATTCTGACTCATCAATTTTCATTTGTTATTATCATACCATGTTATTGGCAATAAACTAATATACTTTGCTGCAATTTATTTAAAGGAATATTTCAGCAGTCTGCTAATATGAGGGCATTCTTAAATAAACCCCTAAAATACGGCATGATCACGACACACTGGTTCTTGTTTGATCACCAATGTTAAGTGACATTGAGCCTGGTTAGTACCAGATAGGTGACTATTTGAGAATACCAGGCGGTTTATGTGGGAGAATGGTGACACCTCGCTATGAAAGTAGAAAAAACACTACAAAAATTAATGTTGTCATCTTCCCTGACCGAGATATACATGCGACTGGGAACCGATTGTGAATTTAATATTCCTTAGAAACTTCCTTCTTTGGAGGAAGCCGGCTTAACCCACACTGGGTGAATGCCACACTAGATACAGAAATCCCTAAAAAGAAAAATCAGTTAAGGGAAATAAAATATCTTTTAGTATGAGTTAGCATTCCTTATTTGCTTTTTGCTTTTTTGCTTAAACACTGAGCCTAACAAAAAAAAGTGTGGTTGTTATACAACAGAAATATTTACAAAATAAATTTGAACATAACAAATCCTGGGCAACATCGGGTTGCGACAGCTAGTATACTATAAATCAAATGGACCAAATATATCTATTACCTACATGTAAAGAACAGATATGTTTGGCCTGTCAGGTTTTATATCATACACACCCAATTGTTGATTATTTAATGGTAGGGCATTAATTTGAATACAAATGAAGATATTTTCTAATATCTTTAACAAAGGTATGAATCCACCCTCCCCTTATTAGTAAAATATTTACAGTTTTGGAAAGATAACCGAATGAAGGATTCTCTGTTTAAAATAAAATCTGCTTAAAAAGATTGTCTGATAATTAATAATAAATAAACAATGCTGTTGGACGTTTTACCTTTGTTTATATGAAATATGTTTAATTTCCGACCTGGTCGCCAATAACACAATGGCATCCGTTTTTTGTTTCTGTTTAATCTCATCTGTTTTTGATAAGCGATTAGTCACTTCGTTTACTTTTTCCTCTGGTTTATTGTTTCCTCCAGTTATGTGTTTGCTTCACAAGTACATTATTTTCAGCGAGTACATTTCTTTTGATTCAGTTTCCATCATTTAATATAAACAAATTTAGAACATCCTATTTACATATTACAAAATGATAAAATTTGCCATAAATTTTCACATGCTATCATAATACACGAGTAATTTTAAGAAATAAATGGGCTAATATTTATTTAAAACAAATATAATGGTTTATCTGATAGCTAAAACAGATAAAACAATGATGAAATTTTTTTTATTAATGACGTAAGCTAATTTTCTTTTTAGGGTATTATCAAAAAATATCTCTATTTCTGGGCCAGAATCCATGTTTTTTGAAAGAAATTGAAACAAAATATTTTCTATTGCAAAAGAACATGGTGCAAGAATAATAAATAGAAATTGTCAGAATCAAATATTGATTCATCACATTAAATGCTATCGATGACAAACTCTGAGAATCAGACTGACTTCTCTTTATATATTAGATAAGTATTGTCTTCAAAAACAAAACTCTTGGATTGAAATTCAGATTAAAGTCTTAGTATTAAATGCCTCGTCTCGCTACAACTACTGTAAATAATTTTCCTTTCTTCTTCTGTGTACCTAAAACTAAGCGGAACTTCCATGAGCAAAATTTCTCTCCAAGAACTAACCGTCTGTGAAACACAATACCACAAGGCTGCTTCCCAGCTGACTACAACATGGTCGGTTTCAAGTCTAATGTTAACATATTCTTGTTGAGTCGTCCTCTTAAATAATCAAATTCTACCGAGTTTCAGCTATCGTTACCAATCTTCACGGTGTTGTCCACCTGACAAACTCATTAACCTTTATCCTTGAATAGCCTTTGGACCTTGATAAGTGTTGACTCATTAGTGCATAAAAAAAGCACAAAAGGTTTGATATGCCACAAAACAAATCAAAAACTACTTCCGCTACATTATTAGTTTCATATTTATCTATGTGCTGTTGTCAGGAAATGAATTAGGCTCCCATGCCCACCTGATCCCAGCCCTGAACCCCATATTACCATTTTTATTCTATTTTTGTATTATTATATAATTTTCAAGTTATGTCTAAAATTAAGTAAAATGCTATCATTGCTGTTTATGAATGTCTGGTGCGAACGGAAACCCTACGATATTATTGTAAAATCCCTAATACAAAATTAATGTTATCATCGGATGTAAAATATCCGATTGCATCCCCGGATGGAGAGTAAAGAGACACCACAACGTTTTCTTTCTTTTTTTTTTCTTTCTTTCTTAGCCATCGTTCTTGCAAGATTCATTTCCCAAGCTCAATGAAAAATCATCTCTAATACAAAAATTGAATTGTGTTCAGAAAAAAACCCCCTAAAACCCCCCCAAAAACATGATTTTTATTTGAATGAATGCTTCAGCATCAAATAACACAACTCTTGCACAAGGTGCAAAAAAATAAGTTTTAATCTAATAAGTCCCGCACTGTCTACCAAGCTCCAGTCTCTGCCGCAGTGTTGCATCCATGTGTTTGTTTTACAAGTACTTCCACGGAATGCGCTCCGAAGAACTTACTGAACTTGTACCCCCTCAACAAAAATACCCGCGACCTACCCAACTAGCAGCAAAATCCCACCCCTTTGCTGTAGAGCTCCCTAGCTGACAGAAGATTTTCTATTCTGATAGCTTCTTTCCACAAACCCCTTGCCTTTGGAATTCCCTTCCTACTCCCTGTGTCCCTGACCATACCAACATGCAAAAATTTAAATGTAATGTGGATAAACATCTTGCTGCGTAATTCCTCACTCATGCCGCCCACCTATAAATCTAGCCTCCATCACAGTGCCCCCCCCCCCTTACACTTCAGTGGCAATATACCTTGTTTCGGGTTAACAAAAAAAAAAAAATAATAAATAAAACAGTTCAACCAAAACACAGAACAATGATATCCAGTGTTTGATTATTCAAACTGGATTGAGTTTGAGTAATGAGATTCAAAGTTATTGGATTACACCCGTCAGTCAATGAAATGAATTGTTACTACAAAGAACGAGGATATTTATCGCTGACCACTGTTCATGACAGTGTCAGATTTAAACTCGGTGTGGACCATAATCTATATAAAGATTTCAGTTACCTTGTTGAAAACATACAACAAGTGAACAGTACTTCAGAATTGTCTGATTTATTCTCTGCTGCCTTTGTTCCAGCTCGTTTGACTCGTGGTCTTCATTAATTCAATGTTCTGATACTTCGTTATAATACAGTAGCTTCTTTCCCAGAACTGTAGGCTTGTCGAACTCTTTTTTTCTGCTTACTATTTTCCTCCTACCTATAGCCTTGGTCTCTTCAAGACTAAGGTCAGTAGGCATCTTCTGTCTTTGCGATAATCTTTCGTTCTTTAAGCTTCATTCATCCAGTGGTTTCTTGCCTTGTCTGAAGCAACTTCCATATATATATATATATATATATATATATATATATATATATATATATATATATATATATATAATCTCGGAAGTATCTCAACCATTAAAACTATATAAGGAAAAAAAAACAACAAAATAAAAAACCTTAAGTCCCAAGTCGTTCAGTGGAAAATCACTCATGTAAGTCAATTTAACTTTTACAGTTATTATATTAGTTTGCTTCTAACATTATTTAAGGGATCATCAGTTGTTTACCATGAAAAACTGTTTCGGGAATTTAAAAACAAGACCGTATTTAATTTCATGGCTTCCCAGCAGAGTTGATCAGACCCCACTTCCCTTAAAAGACAAAAACATAAACGTATATATATATATATATATATATATATATATATATATATATATATATATATATATATATAGTAGAAATGCCAGCTCCCCAAAAAGGAGCACTCTAGATTGGGACAAAATAAAAATTGCTTCAGTCGAGAAGGATTTCTCTTTCACTGACCAAGAATAGAAAAAATGAAGTGTAGTTTCAGAACAGATACTACACTTTGTTCCTCGTCCATATCAGTAACAACACAGGAGCAAAATGTAGCATCTGTTCTGATACTACTTCATCGTTCTGTTCTTGGTCAGAGAAATCTTCATAGACTGAGGCAATTAAAATTTTTGTTCACATCCAGTGCCTCTTAGGGTAGCTGAATTTTCCCCACATTAAAAACTGACCCTGTGTCCAACTCTGCTCGCATAGAACAACATTTTGGAAAATAAGATTAAATATTTTTTTTTATTATTTTAAAAAGAAAAGAGAGTCAATTTTGCCGACGTACTTCTCGGTATTCGAGCTGGGATCAGTGTAGTATCTGTTCTGTCCTCATTCAGAGGAAGAGAAATCCTTCTCAACTGGAGCAATGTTTTATTATTTCTGTCCCAATACAGTGTGACTTTTTTTGGGGAGGGGGGGGGGGATAACTCCCACATTAAATCGGCCATGTGTCACATCCGGGGGGGGGGGGACAAGAAATCAAAGTACTCAAATTACTTGTGTTTATCTCTTTACTTCTAAACTAATTAACTAATCATTATGAATTTTTAAACAGAATTGATCGGCGTAAGAGGTCGTGATATGGGCTATATTTAGTTTACTTTCGTTTTATACAAAATGATAAAAAAGGGTGTGGAAGCCCTTCGTGAAAAGTCAAATACCTTCGATTTTTGTGAAACTTCAATAGGTATTTAGACGTCAATTGATAAATATTCCTCAAATTTCAGTTCTTTGGGGCATTTTAAAGGTTATTTGGAGTGCATAATATGGGCACGACCTCTCATTTGAAAATTCAAATATTTCAGATTTGCATCGAATTTAATCCATAGTCATTAGACACGAATTAAGCAAGATTCCCTAAATTTCGATTTCTTACATTTTCTAGAATCAAAATCATTTAATTGATTTTGATAAAAAAATTAAATACCAGTCCAGAGTACCCCGGAAGGGGGGGGGGGTATTTCCCACATTAAACTGCCCATGTGTCACACTCAGTCCTCGTGGGGAGGCTGAAAAAAAAAGAGGCCGGAAAAGCGGCATCTACAGAAAGCTCGAATTAATTTATGAAATTCGATTAGTCACGTGATTCAAAAACATGTCTTGATGTTAGCCTTATTAGGGCAATAACAGTTATTTATTAAGTCATCGAGTTTGTCGGTGAAAAATAACATGTTGTGTCGTTATTAAACGTTTTGTTTTCGAATGTATGGCTTCATTAATTTAATTCGTATTGTCTTTTATTCACAAAAAATAACAAGACGTTTTGTATGTTAATGAGGTGACGTTTTTCGCCGGCCGGTTCGATGGAAAAACGTCTATTCGTATTCGCCGGCTTTACTGAGATCATCACGTATTTTGTGTCCCTATTTACTCGCCTCCCCACGTGGGGCAATTTAAACACAAGGTCATTTTTTTTATGTGGAGAATATCGAGCTCTCCTAAAATGAGCACTCTGGGTGGGACAACAAATAAAAAAATTGCCCCAGTCAAGAAGGATCTCTCCATCTCCGACCAAGAACAAAAGAGGTCCCAGATGCCTGTCTCTATAATTTACCTCTGTATTCCTGCTAGTTGCCTAACAACACAACTAAAAAAGAAACCGATCATAATTGTATTGATTTAAAAGAAAATTAAATAATAATTTCGTATATTGATTTTAAAATGTATTCTAAACACAAGCAACTATAGTAGTTGTAGTAGTAGTTTAGTAGTAGTAGTAGTTTAGTAGTGACTCTGATGTTTAGTACAACCGGCACACGTGACTATGCCAGTACTGCCGCGGCGACTGATGCAGTACATAAGCGGCGACTGCTTTCCTCGTATAACAATAATGAATGAATGAAAAAGAAAAGAAAAAAAAATATATATATATATATATATACATAAATAACGAGAACTAATGGAAAACAATCTCATTGACTCTGGGCTACTTGCACTATACGTGATTGAGTATATGAGTCAATGTCTAAAAGCCCCTTCGTTGATCTTCTACCGAAAAAGTCGACCCCAGATATCAGGCCATATTACACGATCATAAATAATCATAACATTACCGATGCGCAAAAATCATGCGATGGCGTTTCTTTTTTTTTTTATTGTTTTTGTTTCTTCTTCTTTAACTCCGCCCACTTCCTCATGATGCTCCTCCCCCCCCCCCCCTAGTAGACCATTTGCTCCGCCCATGTAGTCGACCTACAGGTGGTAGTGTTTCGGATGCAAGTTTCTCTCTTATTAAAATTTTCAAACACATAAAATAGATGAAAATGTTTTTATGTTGGTCTACTATATTCTAGCCGTATTTTGTTGTGGTAATAACCGGTCAGCAAGGTCGACCCATGTTTTTTGTTTTTTGCGGATAAATATTTTCCTTTCTGAAGCGGCGAGTGGTTCTTAGTCCTTATCTACTCCCCCCCCCCTCCCTCACCCACGAGAGCAGAGTTAGACACGAGATCAGTTTTTTAATGTGGGGAAAATCCAGCTCCCCCTAAACGGGGCACTCTGGATTGAAACAAAAAATTTAAATTGCCCCAGTCTAAAGGATTTCTCCTTCACTGACCGAGGACAGACAAGATAAAGTGTAGTATCAGAACAGATACTACACTTTGCTCCTAGCCAAAAGGCCAAGGAAGTAGCCAAAGTTCTTGATTTCCACATAACAACATTGTTGCTTATGTATAGGTTTTAAGGATCCCATACACACACCAATTAAACTTCCAAATCGTGAATAGAAAGGTTCACCGATTTCATATTAGTCGAGGATACGTCCGCGACAATCAGTCTGACAGGGGATGAACCTCTGTGTCATCAGCTGGCCCTGCTCTGTCAGGGTTAGGTCTGGTCCTGTTCAGTCCGAAGAGGTCCACCCTCCCAGGCTTTAGCTTCTCTCTTTGAGGAGGAGTTGGTTTATTGGTAATCACATGAGGCGCCCCTACCAGGGAATGCTGATGGGACTGCTCAGACGATTTATGTGGAGCCAAAGTGCGGCACCCTTTTGGTGCGCTGACTTTTCTACCTCCCTTCTTGGCCTTGTGCCACACTTACCCGCGCTGGAAAGAAAGTAAATACGATTTAGCTTGTCTTCAAAATTCGACCCATCCATAAGCACATACGGTAATCTAATTTCGTGTGAGGGGAGGGGGGAGATTGGCCTAATAGATTACCATCGCGGATTATGGGATTATGGGATCGGCTATGCCGAGTTCAAATCCCATCGAATCTGATCACTTAAACGCTAATACTGTTGAGAAAGGTATTAATCTGCACCAGTGGCGTGCAGAGGTGGGTTGAGTAGCCACGGCCAGCCTTTCTCATAATATATCTCAGCACTAGGACTTATACTTGAGTCTTTGCGGTATACAATCACGGAGTTGGCCCTGGGCATAACAAGATCTGTGCACGCCACTGATCTGCACTTACCTCCCAGCTGCAGGTAAAATAGCAACATGCCTTCAATTAATCATATACAATGAATACAAATAAAAGCGGGTGTTTGTGTAATTGATTAGGGAGCTCAACCTGATGGCTGAATTTAATCTGTTTCAGTTTATCAATACTTAACAGATGCAAGATATCTCTAAGTATGGACAGCAGCGGGGACAGTTTATCCTTGTAGATTAGGTAAAGATTAGATAAAGAGGCAAAGTTCGAAATACTCGAAAGGTTATGACACACTTGAAGGCCCGAAAATACTGCGACCGAAACAAGGCAGGTGCTAGGCTATTGGGGATCCCCTTCCGAAACCTTGATGGAGCCCCCCCCCCCCACCCCCCGTTTGTCAATTTTAAAGTTTCCCAACATGGCGACTATGAATCTTTAAAAGAAAGGTGAAAAGGAGGTAGTGCCGTGTAGAGGGGGCGATCTAATCATATTTAAACTATCTCCCTTTCTCATAATATTTCTCAGTACTTGGGTCTTTAGGGCATACAATCAAGGAGTCTGCCTGCATGGCACTGGGAGAAGGGTATCCCTTTTTATAAATTAACAATTTTTACCTTTCACGTTAGGATTAATCGCAGACACATCTTCTCGGAATCTTCTTTTTTTTCTTCTTTTACAACAAAGATCCAAACGTAACACCAGAAAAAAATGTTTAAAATCCGGCAAACTGAATTTTCTTAAAATAAATTCAGTTTAAAAACAGGCAAACTGAATTTTCTTAAAAATAAATTCAGGAAATAAAAACGAGCAGGTTTGGGGTAATAAGAACCGACTCTGTCAATCATTATGGTTGATGATTGTCAATATGAATGACGCTGCTGAAACTAACCCTTTTATGGTTTCAAACTTAGTGTTTTCTTGTGTAATACGCACATCACAGGTCACGCAGATACACAATTAAATAGTGGATGACCATAGAACATTGTTTAGAAATATTTAAGGGACCCCTTAAAATGAAGCTCGGGGGGGGGGGGGGTAAGACATCTTTTGAAAAGTCAAACTGTAAATAATGTAAATTACAATAAAAAAAATGTTTTTTCTTTAACTTTTGTTCACCCCAAACCAGGCATGTTGCAACTGGGATATAAGGAGCTACTGTGATTAGGGGATCAGATTTATAGGGCCCATCCTAAGTCGGGAGTTGTGAAACGAGATGTTTGTTCACATTACATTTATATTTCTGCATGTTGGTACAGTTTGGGGAGCAGGTAGGGAATTCCAAAGGCAAGCGGTCAGTGCAAAGAAGCTATTAGAGTAGAAGGTTTTCCGGCATCTTGGGCCCTCTACAGTGAAGGGGTGGGATTTTGCTGCTAGTCGGATGAGTCGGGAGTATTTACGTTGAGATGTTCAAGTGCAATAAGTTCATCGGAGCACATTCTGTGGAAGTACTTGCAAAACAAGCACAGGGATGCGACATTGCGGTGATGAGGCTGGAGCTTGGTAGACAGTGCGGGACCTATCAAGTTCGAGCTCTCCTCATAAAAAAAGAATCGCAAATTTCGTTATCAAACCACTATATAGAGACATTTATGCCGACGTTTCATGCGGTGTTTATAAGAATATTTACTCGCCTTCCTATGATAACATGTTTGGCACACGGTCAGTTTAAAGCCGAGTGCCTTACAAAAGCCGGGGAAGTTGGCAAAAGCTACCGCAACACTTTAGCATGTATAGGGGCTACCACAGATGTCAAAGATTGAGGCATCCGACATAGCTCAAGGACTTCTCTTCCAAGAGAAGCCACCACACACACACACATTCTTTGGTACAAGTAAGCATCAAAGAGGTGGGGGTGTCAGGGTCAATCTCTGGCACCTGTGGTGGCTTCCCTAGAAAGAGAAGTGCTTGAGCTAGGTCGAAATTCATTTTCCTTAAAACTAATGCTCCACAAATGGCAAAAGCCAAAGGTTAATAAGTATTTAAATAATCATATTATATTGGAAAATTGGTGTATGTCTGTAACCGAAATTACGTCATATTCTCAAAGATTTATTCTTAATCTGAAGTGTAGAGAATTGTTGTCTAATTTTAATGTTATACTGCTGTCATTATCTATGTTTAAGCTGAAGTATATTTCATTCATAACAGTGTCATTAATTAATATACATTATTAACATGCAACGTTTATCATGCGCACACACACATAGAATAAAAGTATACTTATGAGAAGTAAGCTACACAGAAACGTTTGCGTTTCATTTCCAAAAGAAATCATCAGCCTAAATGCACGGATTTACATTCTAGGATCGTGTTTATAGTTAAACAATATCCACTCTAACTCCAAAGCAATTATAGTCCTTGATTTTATTACCCCCTCACTACTCATTCGTTTCCTTCAACAAATGATTTTTTCTCCCTTGTTTTAAAACTGGTTTCAGACGCTCTTTAAAATAAAATGAAAAATAAAAAAAAAACAGCACAATTTTATTGTATGAGTGTTTTTTATATTATTATTTAAATTTATGATTATAAATCGAGTTAGATGATTTCATTATACCGAAGACATTAGTTTGCCAACGTGGCGTTCGTTTCATCACAAAAAAATCGAATATGGTATTTGCTTTGAATTAAGCGAGAAATAAAATAAATTTATTTAGTAAAATGTTTATTTTTCGGGAAGGGGGGGGGGGATTTGTATTTAAAATTATTTTATTTGTTTATTTATTAGCGGGGCTCCTATCTGTTTTCGTTCAAAATTTTGGCTATACCTAGTTTAAGGAACTTCTTGAGGAACGACTTCAGTTTTTTTTTTTTTTTTTTTTTAAGAAGTAAGATAATGTCTTTTACAGATCTTCTAAAACCTAGATATTTCGTTGATCTAGTTCACAAAGCATTAACTTTTATGCTAGGACCTTAATTGAGCAATCAAAATTATCCGTTGTTAACTACAGGATCTCGTCTATTCGATGAGTGTTTCGGAAATACGTTGTCCAAAACACATAGAACACCAACCGTCCAACACCATGCGCCGGAAATTCCAATGTAATTTTCTTGATTTGAAAGCCACTAATTTAAGACTGATTAGCGTTTTTTTTCCTTCTTCCTCCTCAAGCAACCTCGTCACTTTTTATTGACGAGATCCTCCTCCCTCCCGTTTTGATTTCGTTTGATTAGTAATTCCCAACTTCCGACTGTGTGAGAGAGGGCAAGCAATAAACGAAAGGAGAGAGAGAGGGAGAGGCCGAGACCGAGAGAGAGAGAGACCGAGACCTATAGGTCATATACAGTGGTACCTCGGTTCACGAACGCACCAAACGTCGCACAAATCAACCGACGAACCTATTTTTCAAGGAAATTTCGTTTTGACCCGCGAACAATGTATTGGTGCACGCACACGCAAACACGATCTGACGGCTATTGCATCATGCTAGCATCCTTCGGATCGGTGTCGGAGGTAATTCAATTAATTTGGCAAAAAAAATCAAACAAGCATGCTTCAGTTGTCATGTCGGGAAAGAGTGGTAGAAATTTACACAGAAGAGGATGCAGTAGTCCAGCATCTGTCCAAATTCAGCTTGAATTGTTGCGTTGTTGGCGCATTTACGTCTCTTGGGGAAACTATTCCATGGTTCAGGAACCTTTATTGAGAAGGCGCCCCTCTTGGTTCAATCGAAATCGGCGGTGAAATAGTTTCTTGCGGTGTTCGCCTTTTTGGTGCAGGAGTGAATAATAGGTCCTGAATTATATCGTAATGACTATTGAGATTGTAGACCAAAATGAGATCACCACGTAATCATCGGCGCTCAAGGGAGAAAAGGTTAAGTTTCTTGAGTCACCATTCGAGTATTGATTTACTCCTCTCCAGGAGTTAGGCACAAGGCCAGTTTTATCTTACTCCCACAAGTAAGATATGACCCAAGGTCGGGTCGGGAAAGTGGGGTTTAAAAATTGCCTGGGCAGCCCCGTCGGCATTCCCCGGTAGGGGCGCCTCAGGCAGTAAGCAATAAACTTACTCCTCCCCAAAGAGGGGAGGCGAAGCCTAGGAGGGTGTACCACCTAGAACTGCACAGGACAGACCCATAGACCGGTGTAAATCAAGCCCCGAAGGCCAAGACAATACCAGTCTATGGGGGGTTTTATTTACTCCTCCCCAGGAGTTAGGCACAAGGCCAGTTTTATCTTACTCCCACAAGTAAGATGTGACCCAAGATCGGGTCGAGAAAGTCGGGTTTGAAAAGCCAGCGCTCGAGAGGTGAGCACTCTGGCCATTTAAAAATTGCCTGGGCAGCCCCGTCGGCATTCCCCGGTAGGGGCGCCTCAGGCAGTAAGCAATAAACTTACTCCTCCCCAAAGAGGGGAGGCAAAGCCTGGGAGGGTGGACCTAGAACTGCACAGGACAGGCGTGCAGTATCCATCGGAACAGATACTACACTTTGATCTTAGCCAAAAGGCCAAGGAGCCAGTCTTTGAACTCTTTGCAGGGTAAGAAATAGCTGTGACGCATAAGAACTTCGTGCAGACCAGACAATCCTGAGACACGATCTCCATGAGCTCTATGCAGAAGTCCGACTCACCTAGCAAGCAAACAAACAAACGCACCCGTTGTACTCAGACTTGCGTACTGTGAACATTGTTCATGGCTACCTCTTCGTGAGACGCTGATGAACATGAGAATAGCGGCCGTGTTGCTGATTTCGCTAAGCAGTTCGACATGGCGAAATCAATGATCTGTACTCATCTTAAAGAACGAAGAGCCGCTAAAGGTGGGGCGGATGGGACTAAAGGAGTGACTGTTAAGAAGCAAAGAGCTCAAGTGTTAAAAGAAGGAGGAAAATGATTGAGTGAATGAAAAACAGTTTGTTTCTGGGTCAGGTGAACGGATTAATTGGAGTTACATTCATTTTAAAGGGAAAAAATTCGTTAGACTCATAAACATTTTGATTCACAAACGTAATTAAAAAACAAATTAAGTTTGTGATCCGATGTATCAGGGTATTTGATTTTAATCTGAAAAAAAATAGGTAATGAAATACATTTTTTATGTATTTATACAACCTTCCTCTTACAAAGAAATAAACGGAGTTCATATGTAAGTAGAAGATTACCCGTCCCAGGTCGAGTAAAATGAATTCTCCAAAAACGAACAGTTTTGCACAACTATTATATCAACTTACAAACATTAAAGTTAAAATATAATGCTTCTAAACTTTGTCTAGAATCCTTATTCCAATTTTGATCAAAATCCATTACATTATTTTGATTCTTGAAAATGTCTAAAATTTAAGGCTTATATTTAAGGAGTCTTAACGGTTTCTGTGGCTGGCGAACGGATTGATTGAAGTTAGATTAATTTCAATGAGAAATATTGTTTTGCCTGACGAACGTAATCAAGGAAAGAATTAAGCTCATGACTTGAGGTACCACTATATTCAGTCTTCAAGGTGAGAGTTCTTGGGTTAGTAGATATAGAACAGTTGAGGTAGCAGGGTAACTTCACAGGGGAAGGCCATGACAAATATGCGAGGAAGTGATTAGAATGCACTTGATAGAAAGAGGTATAAATACAGACCTGTCAGAGATAGGTTAGTTTGAAATTCAATTTCTAAAGGCTGTCAAACGCAAGCTAGCATTTAAAACGGAAATTAAACCGAATATAATAATGATGATGATGGTGGCGGTAGATGAAGCATCTTACTTGTCTAGTACTTATATTTCTAAAGTTTGACCAAAATAGCATTTAAGCTGATCAAACTTTGATTCTGACAAACCAATTTAATTTTTTTAATTGCTAGACCATATTTACTGATACCATAATAACGTATTTCTTTACAATAAATTTTTGAAAAGTTATGTAGGCTCGCTTGAACAACTGGTAAAATGGAAACATTTTAAAATTATGACTAAACAAATAAGTCATTTTAGTTTTTGATTTTTATGTTTGCACATTTTAAAACTTACGGTAGACAACTCCTATTATATATTTCAATTCAAAATGAGTTATTCCTCTTTGCTATTTTAATTTTTATTTTTAGGCGATTGTTAGCAGTTGTCTGGGTCGGACTAAGTAAATTAAAAAAAATAAATTGTAGCTAAATACGTTATGTTCCTAATAACGCAGTACAACAGTAACCGATGAAAATGAGCTAGTCAGAAGCAAAGTTTTGATTTGTCAAGTTAAATGCTATTTGGGTCTGACTTTGAAAATCCGACAAGATAACTTATATGTTAGATTATATCCAATTTCCGTCTTTGGCTGGTCTGTCATTCTTGGCAGAAACTCTATGTGATTAAAATCAGATTTTCTTGCTCCAATATGCATCCGTCTCGAGTAGCGCACTTCACTCATATTGCACTACGAAGGGAAGTGGGTCTGTCATGGACAGTTCCTGATGCCCGAGGCGTTTATCTTGATTCGCATACTGTATGTGTTAAACGCCAGTTAAATCCGTGAATTAATTGCCAGACTTGGGGTAGCCGAATAAAATACCTTCTCTTTTCAGTTTTTCTTCCGTTTTCGTGAGAATAATACAGCCATTGTATTGACTAACTTCTTCTTTTAAACGAACACTTAAGAATAAAATTACCATACAAATTCAAGGCGCTGGTCAGATGAGGCATTTTTAGTATCGGTATAAACACCCAAATTTTGGATAAAATTGATTGTTGGTCTTGATTATATTTCTTGTCCTACCTACAATAAAACTATACTTTGCTTATATAAATTACAACTTGTATTAAAAATTCGAGCAAAAACTAAGTGAAACAGGTGAGATATTCCAACGGCCTCTATGCTACAATTGAACCATTTGTTTTTATTTTCGGTGTTGACTGCCCATAAAAATAGGGGGCCGACACAGAAAGACGCGTGTGACGAGTTCTATATTTTTAAATAGCAAATTAATTTGAAATGGTGGCACAGTTTTATTGTCAATCTAATTTAAGAAAAAATGTTTTGTCTTTAAAAAACAAAAAATAAAAATAACCCCCCCCCCTCCATTTCATGAACCCCACGTTTGTTTTTTCTTATCTTTTTGTTTTTGCTTGGGGTGGGGCATCCTACCTGATGTTGGACATTCACCCGCTATTTCAGAGACTCCAACCGAGACATCTTTTTAGGATTCTGACCGTCCCTTTAACGCAATTGTTTGTATTTCTCTTGCACTTGGTTCACCGGGTAGTTTTTGAAATATTTTTTCATTGGTCCGGTTGCTACAAATTGAAATAAATAAATATAAGACTATTCGTTTTACTATTTAAACAATATTTCGCTAACAATGACAATTATTTTTACGGAAGAAGAAAGTATTTTTTTTGTCTTGATAGTATTTAGTCGATCCTATGATTAGGAGTAATCATAGGAGCTTCAAAAGGAATAGTATGTGTAACAGTAAATTATACAGGTGTATGTAGAAAGCACCATGGAATTTCCACGGGCACCCACTAAAAAAAAAATATTAATAATTAATAATAGCAGCAGCAGCAGCATCATCACGTAATGTTTTCTCAGTTGCTTTCAAATGAAAACTTTTTAAAGAAGGGGGTGACAAATACCCCCCCCCCCCTCACAATAATCTTTAATAAATAATAATAATAGTAAAAAAAAAAAACTACCGCTGAAGTTGAACCCGGTCATGATTGTTGAGAAGAAGGTGCTATTGAACTTTCTAGACTGGGGCAATTTCGTTTCGGTTTTATTTGCGTTTTGTATTGTCTCCTTACAGATGTCAAGTCAATTTTATACACGGTATTAATTAACTATTTCAGAACTCTCATTTGTACTAACTATTATTAATTATTTCATAGCCAATATTGGCTATTAACGAATTTTAAATATCTGGTATTCATTGTAATCGTGTTCGCATGGAATAGCCGCGTGAGAGACAAAGCAGGAACTATTAAATACATGCAAGAACGTGGTATTTTTCACAAAGCTCAATTAATTATTTTTCAAAACATTCGTCACGGTCTTTTAACCTAATCCTAACTGACAGCAACTAGGACTTAGGGTTAGTGGTATTTTTAAATCTGGAAATGGGGAATCATTATACGTTAAATTTCTAAAATAACAAAATAAAATAATCGCCTAAAAATCTCATTTTTGAGGAGAGGGTGGGGGTAGCGAAGGATGTTAATCTACAAATGTACAAAAAAAAAACATCTTTCTTGTTACAATCTTATATTTTTAAGGTAACACCGAAATAATAATACACTATACAAAAATCCAAATTAACCGAAACAAACTTGCTCCAGTCAAGAAAGTTCAAAAGTTACACGATATAAACAATTTTAATTTACCATTCATTCATTTTGTTATGATCAATTATCAAAATTAATTAAACCTTGTGACGAATACACAAAGAAGCACATTTCGCTTTGCAATGAAATTTTTTTTTAAAGAAAAGTAGAATTTTAAAGCTTTTTAATGATTTTTTTTTTTTTTTACGGGAGGAAAAGTGAAGCTTTTCTTGTCCTGAACAAGCGACTCCAAAAGACACACACCCCGCTTCCGCCTAAAATGACAGGTATAACTTTCTTGTAAAAAAATGTGTTATTGGCAGTCGTGAGTTGACGTTGTCATATTTTTTAAACACTAAACAGTGATCCTACGAATGCCTTCTCTGATTTAGAGGGAAATAGAGCGAGGTGATGGGGGAGGGGGGTACAAGAAAAAGAAAGTTCCAGACAGGAGGGAAGTAGCCCGTATTGCACGTGTGCGCCCCCACTTGTCCCGTGGCAATGTCTTGTTTTTATGAGGAAGGGGTGGGGGATCTTAATCAAATATTTTCATTTAGAACTAGCTGTATCTATCCGGCGTTGCCCGGGAGTCTTTTTACTGTCAGTTTTGTTTCGTTGTTTTTCTTTTTCTTTTTTTTTGGGGGGGGGGGGTAAAGTTAAATTTAATTATTACTGTATCGTTTGGTCATTAAATTATTAATTGAACAAAATTGTTATCAAATTATAACTACTTTTGTTCAGTAAATGTTTCTTTATTAATACTTTCTATTTATAAAATGATTGAAAATGAAAAACTTCCAAAACATTCAATCTTTTGATACATGAGGATCTTTGCTAAGAATTTTAAAGCCAGAAATGACTTTATTAGACCGTTTAAATGCTTTCCAATTTCGAAGGGTTACAAAGTGCATTTTTTTTACTATTAAAAGATTACAATGGCTAACTTGTTTGCGAATAATCTGAAATGCATTCTGGTGGATCTAATTTATTAAATGAATTACTTTTAAAAGTATTTTTAATTGTAGTATTTTTTTATGTATTTAATAAATATCCGAGTAAACAAGAAAATAATTCAATGTACAATTATCAACGTTACGTTGACGCGATCACACACACAAGACGCGATCGTGCAATTTTATTAATATAGAAGATAGAAAATGAAAAAAAAACAAAGTTAACAAACAGTCGAAATTTGCCAAAGTTCTTTTCTTTTTTTACACTAATGCTTGCAAATTGCAAAGATCAGTCGGTCATCATCCAGCGATAGCTTTTTATGAGAGCGGGGTGTTTTTTTTTTGTTTTTTTTTTGCTGAAATATTATTTATTCATCTTTTTTGCCCCCCATCCACCTCTATTACTCTCTCTACGATGTTACTGTTATAGTACACACAACTCAGGCTTCAAGCTTAAATAACTTCGGCATGGAAATACAAATAAATATATGTTATTAAAAACAATGTTGGTTGGCATCCAAAATCTTTGAAATTGATAATAATAAATAAAATAAAAATAATAATAATAAACTACTGCTACACTGCTACCGTAATGCTTTCTACATTATGCTTGTTCCTGGGCCAAGCTTCGCCGTTGGCCCAGCCCCCTTTTCTCTGAGACGCGACAACAACAAGCCGCCGTATTGATTGTGCGTTCTTTCTCTCATGTCCGCTTCACTTTTTTTTCTCTTATCTTATGGAGAAATTATTACTTATTTATTTTTATTCTTACTCATTTCTAACTGAGTTGTATTTCATTTTAGTCCAAATGTAATTCTTTTATTTATTTACTTCTTACATTCATTTCCTCTTCTTCTCCGCGCCTCCCTCTCCCTCTCTCTCATTTTAAGTAAACCGGCTTTCCTCATTCTTTCCAATTTATCTTTACGTAATTTTGATTATTAAACCAGTAAATCAGTTTTGTTTTGTTTTGTTTTTAATCATTTAATATATTTTCTAAACTTTGTTGAATTCTTTATATTTTTATTTTCCCTTGTCTCTAAATGAAAATACTTCCTCCCTCTTTCGTTCCCATTTTTTTTTTTTTTTAATTATCTTTTTCGGTTTGGCCTTCTTCCCCCTTAGAAGATCGTTTTATTATTCTCAAAATTAGTCTTTTTGTTTCATTGTCGATTAAAGGCCGGCTGCCAATATGCAATAATAACAACGAACAGTCCTGGGCCGTTCGTTGCGATCTGTGCCAACCAGGTACTGGCCGACGATGGCGGATCGTTTTCAGTGACACACCTGAGCCTTTTGGCGATGGGCAACGTGTAGTATCTCTTCTGATACTATACTTTATATTTTCTGTCTTCGGTCAGTGTTATTTTTTTTGTCCCAATACAGAGAGCCTTTTTGAGGGAAGCTGGATTCCCCCCACATTAACAACTGACCTATTGTCCAACTTTGCCCTCGTGGGAAGGAAAGAAAATAGGGACAGGTTGTTTTCAGATTCTCCTTAATTTATGCAATTACTGCTATATATCATCACAATACAATACATACATAATGATCAGTAGTAGTACCACCACTACTACTACTACTACTACTACTACTACTATTTATTGAATCTCCCATTGATTTTTAAAAATTCTTTCTTCAGATTTATTGCAAAAAAGAAAAGGTTCCGCTTACTTTTTGTGTAATTATTTTACAGAGTGCGTCCAATTTTATAATTGATTTAAAGTATAACATTGAGATATTAAAACGCTGTTTCTTTCTTCATATTGAATGAATGAATGATTGCGACCATCACATACGACCCATGTAGTAGTGGTTGGAAGAGAAGAAGAACATGAGAGAAGCCGGTGTTCGTTGTCACGTTTTCGGTATCCTCCTTTCTTTTTCTAAGAATCATTAAACGATCAGTTCACGGTTGAAACAATGGTCAAGTCCGAGTTTAGCGGCATACAGACGCCTCGTATGTACGCCTTTATTCCAAATCTCCGCTGAAATTAAAATTACAATTAAGTTGAAGAACAAAAAATATTATCTGAAAATGTGTCTTAATCGATAGTCATCGGAAGAGTTTAAAATAATAATAATAAAAATAGTGAGTGGCACTGTCGCTCCGCTATATTCAAATAAATTACATTAAAGTAAATTATTCAGATTTGGGTAATCCGTCCACCCTTCTCTCTCTCTCTCTCTCTCTCTCTCTCATACAGTATGGATCCAATAAAAACACATGGTATCAGGTATAAAACATGTTTTAGCGAAATCGAGCATTAGACAGCAAAACGACAGTGCCATTCGCTAAACATTTTTTGTTAAACACTTCCTATTACGATCGACTAAGCCATAAATCTTTCAAATTATTTTTTTCTGTTAATTAATTATATAATTTTAATAAAATTTCAGAGGATGTTTCGGAATAGGGCCCCATAACTAGGAAATTACCGAAACAATGTATTTAAAAAATACATTGTTTCAGTCAATCATGTAATTAATAATTTAAAGAAAAATGTTAACTTCTTTTAGTGGTCAACGTCGAACTGACTACTACTAGGAATTTTAAAAATGTAGTTCCATCCTTGTCATTTTTCTCATTTTTCTTTAAATGCTTATTTTTTTTTATTATTGGAATTCTAAAGATACGCTCACATCATTCTCTAGTGCGTTTATTTGTTTAAAAAAAAAAAAAACTCAAGCCAAAAGGATTTCTCTATTCGTTGTTTAATATCTCGTGCCTCTTATTGCGGCAAAGTTAGGCACAAGGTCAGTTTATAGTGGAGGGGATTTCTGGACGGGTGCAAAATTTACCATATTCGGCAATAAACCAATTCCTTCCTCTCAGAGGAGGGGGTAATGCCCGGGAGGATGGCCTCCTGACATCAACCAGAACAAACACCACCCTTTTTTTTATCCGGTTAAATGGTCTTCTATGCCGAGATGTTATAGTATGCGTGTGCGCGTAAAAGAGAGTGTTACAGCTGCTGTCTTATTTTTTTTAGGGTGTTAAAAATAATTTAATTAAAAAAAAAATCACTCCTTCATGGGTTGGTTTAATTACCTACAATTGCTACGAAAATCTCAAAGTTAGTGTAGTAGTAAGTAGTAATATAAGTACACATACATACGAGGACTTCCTTTTTTTTTAATCATTTATTCGTTGCTGCTTCCTTTCACACATCATCATTCTGCAATTTAAACAACTGAGTGGTGCGCGGCTTATATATATATATATATATATATATATATATATATATATATATATATATATATATATATATATATATATATATATATATATATATATATATATTTCTCTCTCTGTACACGAGTCATCGTCAGTCAGTAGAAATTACAGAAGGAAAAGAAAGAAAAACGCAATATAGGAGGGGAGAAAGCAGACAACGCCCGAAACTCACGCACATATAGAGATACACACACTTGCCACCCCCTGTACAAACTATACGTGCACATCTTCTCTATTTGATCTCTCCCTCTATCCAGCTTGTTTTTCACCCCCTTTCTCTTACTCTACTGCTTGTTTTCACTCTCTATTTCTCCTTACAGCTTGGTTTTCATTCTCTCTCTTTCTCTTTACAATTTGGTTTTCATTCTCTCTTTCTCTTTACAATTTGTTTTTCATTCTCTCTTTCTCTTTACAATTTGTTTTTCATTCTCTCTTTCTCTTTACATTTTGTTTTTCATTATCTCTTTTTCTTTACAATCTGTTTTCACTCTCTCTTTCTCTACAGCTTATCTTCACTGTCTTTTCTCTCTCTTTGTCTCTTTCTCTCTCTTTGTCTCTTTCTAGCTTCTTTTCATCTCTCTTTTTCTCTAGTTTCTTTTCCTCGTCTCTCTCGTCAGCTTCTTTTCTTTCTTTCTTTCTTTCTCTCCAGCTTATTTCCCTCTCTCCCTATATAGCTTATTTCCCACCTCTCTCTAGCTTCTCTCTCTCTCTCTCGCTTCTTCCCCCTCTCTCTCTCTCTAGCTTCTTTTTTCTCTCTCGCTCTAGCTTCTTTTCCCCTCTTTTTCTCTCTCTCTAGCCTCTTTTCCCCTCTTTTTCTCTCTCTCTCTAGCTTCTTTTCCCTCCTCTCTCTCTCTAGCTTCTTTCCCCCCTCTCTCTATTTTTCTCTCTCTCTCTAGCTTCTTTTCCCTCCTCTCTCTTTCTAGCTTCTTTTCCCTCCTCTCTCTCTAGCTCCTTTTCCCTCTTCTCTCTAGCTTCTTTTCCCCCTCTCTCTCTAGCTTCTTTCACCCCCTCCCTCTCTCGCTTCTTTCACCCCCTCCCTCTCTCTCTCCCTAGCTTATTTCCTCTCTATCTAGCTTCTTTTCTTCCGTCTCCCTCTCTTTTTCTCTCTAGCTTCTACCTTCTCTTTCTCTCCTCTCTCTTTTTCTCTCTAGCTTCTACCTTTCCTTTTCTCTCCTCTCTCGCTTCTTTCTCTCTCTTTATATAGCTTGTTTCACTCATCTCCCCTTCTTTCTTTTCTACAGCTTATTTTCTCTCTCTCACTTCTTTTCACCCCCTCTCTCTCTCCAGCTTGCTTTACTCTCTTTCTCTCTCTACAGTTTGTTTTCACTGCGCACTCTCCCCTTCTCCTCTCCCAGTATTGATTGTATAGCAGTATTAATATAAGCTGCTGAACACGAGAAGAGTCGAGGGGGGGGGGGGTATATAGTAGTAAAAGTAGTTGTTGTAGTAGAAGTAGAGTTTAGCAGGAGCGCCGGTTCGTGTGTCTGTCTGTTTGTCTCGTCTCTGTAAGTCATTTGGATACGTACCACCAAGATGACCAACCGGACGCCTGTAAAGAAAGTACCCATCCATTTGCAGGTAAAAGAAGAAAAAAAAAAGAAAAAAAAATCCTTTATTATGGCATTCGTCTTTTAATTGTCCTTATTTTTTACGCTGGGATTCTTTGCCGGATGAGAAACATTGCTTGGTTGTTAACAACGATGAGAGGAGCCACTAGTCGACGAATATCTTTGGAGGAGGGGGTGAAAGGCATAGGGGGATCAGTTTTTAATCTTGGTCAATAGGTAGTTTATACCCCCATTTTCTGTCCATCGCCGTAATTTGGTATTAATTTCTTTATTTTTTCTTTTTAAAAATCAAATTGACTCGAAGAATTAGCGTGGAACATGTGACATTTTTCTTACCGGCTGTTGAATTAATTTATATTTTAACTTATCTAAAAAAAATAAAATTATTTACAATGTTTTCTTTTATCTCTTGTCATGAGGAATACAAAATAGAATAAGTGGTTTTGGTTTCGGATGATTTACAAGAATTCTTATATATATATATATATATGACAATACGTGTGACATCTTTTTAATTTTACCGCGCGAAATGTATGAAATTAAAAAAGTTCAATTTTTTTTTTCAACGTTAAATGAACCTTAATTGTTATTATCCGGCTATTCTCGTCTTGGTTCTCTTATATTCATAACGTTTCGGCCGATTTAACCTCCGACCTTCTCCAGGTACATCTGTTCGAACTTTGAAACCGAGATGGAAAAGTCCAAATTATCAATTTTCATTTCAACATTTCCGAAACAGAATATATATCTATATATATATATATATATATATATATATATCTATATATATATATATATATATGCGAATTAATGATGACTAACACAACATTCCTCTTCAGCCAAATAAATTATTGATGAGATAATCATTTATTTTAACGACCCCCTCCCCCACGTTTTTTATAGCAACTTCTATCGACTTTACGAGATTAATTTGTCAATTCATTAATTAAACTCCAACCATATTTTATTTAATTTTGATAAAACCAAAAATGAAATTCTAAGAAATTTGTTCTTTTTTTATTGATGAAGCTTTGGTGGTTGGATGTTGCAGAAATTTTAAAAAATGTAATTTTATTTCATAGAAACGTGCTGTTAGATTATTTTATTTTTTTGTTTGTTTTTGCAATTTCTACGAAAACATAAAATATTAAATATTAACTGATTGTTTTTACATCATTTTTTGCTTACCATAACCAATATTTCTATTTTTGTCAGAAAAGGCCAGACTTGATGTCGTTTGTGTACGTTTTCAGCGTCCAAAATTTCTTGTTTTTAGACTGCATTCCCTACGATTATTCGATTTGTAGTTTTAAAAATTAAATTGCCAATTTAAGATGTCGTGACAAAGTAAATAAATTAATAAAGATTTGATTAAATATCGATTATTTTTGTTTTGCTAACTTTAATATTATGAAATAACTTCAAGGTGATTAAAAAAAAAAAGAAGTAAAATCTAAATTTAAAACTTGATAAAAAAATATACAAAAAAAACATGTTCTCTTAATCAAATAATTGCATATTTTCACAAGAGAACTTGGGATGTTGAAACCCTTAATTCAAAATTTATTTAGATTTTTTTAAAAGTTTTTAAGAAGTTAAAATTTATTTAAAACAAACTTTGTTTCATGAATTTTTATTTTAATGTTATTAAATAAGATCACAAATGAACTTCCTAACGCATGTTTTATTTGCAGTTATTGATTGAAGCCATGTTTATATATGAATTGATTGGATTTAAAATTAGAATTATCCTTAGCAATCCTAAGTATTCCTTATATTCTCTTGTTTGTCATGTTATCTAACTTAAATTAAAATCAATTATTACTTAATAATATTATTTTACTATTTTTGGTTTAGTTTTCTACTAAATGCGAACGGCAACCACTGCTACTATTAACAATGTGATGACCGGCAAAAGCAGTTTGCTCATAATAATAATATAAGCACGTCCATTCGTAGTAGCTGCACGATTACTGCTTTTAGTAGTGGTCGATTGTCGGCCTTTCTGATTTCGCTTTGGCAGTTCGGTAGATTATCGAAAAAAAATATTTTTTAACCACTTTATTCAAATAATTATTTTTTATGGCAATTTTAAAATGTTTTAGTACATTTTGCTATTGCGCTTATTTCAATAACAAAAAAAAAACACGGTGTAATTATCAAATTTACGTTAACGCGAAAAATAAATTTTATTGATATAAGACGATAGATCGAAGATGTATATGAAAATGTATTTGCTGGCTTGGCATAGGAATGACTCGTGAATAAAGGTTAGAGATTATAAAATTTTTAGATTATCAAGACGTAAAGAAGTAAGCTGATGTCTTTTTCTTCTGTCAATTTTACCCTTTCGAAATACCTGGAAAATAAAAATAAATAAATAAAGACTTGAGTATCCCTGTTCATTTTACTATATAAATGTAAAATGATCACCTACTTCCTGACCAGAAAGCGTTATTGATCACCAAGGATAGAACAAGTAACCATTTTTTGTGTTGCGTTCTGTACTATGCTATGTGGTCTAAAATATTTTATTTAAAAAAAAATTCTCCAGATCAGCGTGGGGGTGGGAGAAAAGGGTGCAATTTTACCATCAAAATGTTTTCCAATAAAACTGTTTGGTTTTTTTATTTTACTTTATTTGAATGTGACAGACAATAAGTCGTTTTGTCATCTTTTACTTTGAATGGATTTCCCAGAGTTTTCCTGTCATCCCGAGAATCGCCGCCACGCACTCTTTTTTTTTTCTTCTTTGAGAAAATTACTCTTTGTAGAGAGAGAGAGAGAGACTGACTGACTGACTGCTGGAATAGTTGGTCGTCATGTCATCCACTGATGGCCACACATGAACTTTTCATTTTTTTTTTTTTATTTAAATAATCGCATCTTTTCTGTTCTTTTTTCTTTTTGCACCATCACGAACTAGAATTATTACGACAAATTATAAATCCAAGCAAAATAGGTCAGAAGTAAAAAAATGAGAATACTCTTCCTCGTCTCATTAGTCTATTTTTCCCCTTCCTGTTCGATAATTATTCCTCATTCGCTTATCCCCCGTTCCATCTTTTATTATTATATAGACTAGATGTCCCATCCCGGCGTTGCCCAGGCGTCTTAACTTTGTTGGATTTTATTCAGGTTTTGTTTTATTCAGACAATAGCCTTTTTTTCTTCTTTAACCGAATTATTTTTTTTTTTAATTATTAATTTTATCACGTTAATGTTTTAATCCGTATAAAATTAATTTGTAAATAGCTTTAAACACTTGAAATCTTATAATTAAATAAGGTTTTGCTAAGAATTTTAAAACCAATTTTAAATGACTTTCTATTCGACAATTCACAAGGCTTCCAAATTCCTTTTAAATTTCGAAGGGTCAGAGAGTATTTTGTTATGAATTAATAATATATTAAAATAGCTGACTTGTTCGCGAAGAAACCAAAATGCATCCTGGTGGATTTAATTTCGTAATTTTTTTTTAATAGGATTTTTAAAATCTAGTTTTATGATATTGCTGTTGCGATTTCAATAAATATTCGATTAACAGTAAAATAAAATAAAAATTAAATTATTTCACGTAGCGAGAGAAAACACACAAACGAACACACATGAAGTTGTCTTATAATTTTATTAGTATAGAGATGACAATCAGCCGATGAATTTTGCTTGCCCTTTTCTTTTTTTTTCTGGGCATCAGTTTTGTTTGTTTTTATTGGTTAAATTCGCGAATGAACTTAAAAGAAATCTTCTCGTGCAGTTCCTGTGTAGTTACTGTGCGGCTGCAAAGAATCAGCCATTGATTCTTCTTGCAATTAAAGTATTTCAGCTGCATCCACTCTTCTTCTCTCACGCGCGCACCGGCCACAATTTCACTTCGCAAATCAAACTGACATCTTAACTTTCTCTCTCAGCCTCACAAGCGGCATCAGAGTGAATAGAGTAAGAACGTAAACTGCTTCTTTCTTCACGTCTGCATTATTCCGAAATCTGGTTAAGTATGGAGTAAAAAAAAAAACAGCAAAAAAATATGAATATAAAACTTCTAACTCACGCCGTATT
>OY744529.1:71425025-71462525 GCA_963556195.1 Sepiola atlantica
GTGTAGGTATATATATATACCTAGTGTAGGTATATATATATACCTAGTGTAGGTATATATATATACCTAGTGTAGGTATATATATATGTATATATACCTAGTGTAGGTATATATATATGTATATATACCTAGTGTAGGTATATATATATATGTATATATACCTAGTGTATGTGTATATATATATATACCTAGTGTATGTATGTATATATATATATATACCTAGTGTATGTATGTATATATATGTATGTATATATATATATATACCTAGTGTATGTATGTATATATATATATGTGTATATATATATATACCTAGTGTATGTATGTATGTATATATATGTGTATATATATATATACCTAGTGTATGTATATATGTATGTATATATATATATATATATATATATATATATATATATATATATACCTAGTGTATGTATGTATGTATATATATGTGTATATATATATACCTAGTGTATGTATATATGTATGTATATATATATATATATATATATACCTAGTGTATGTATATATGTATGTATATATATATATATATATATACCTAGTGTATGTATATATGTATGTATATATATATATATATATATATACCTAGTGTATGTATATATGTATATATATATATATATATATATACCTAGTGTATGTATATATATATATATATATATATATATATACCTAGTGTATGTATATATGTATATATATATATATATATATATATATATATACCTAGTGTATGTATATATGTATATATATATATATATATATATATACCTAGTGTATGTATATATGTATATATATATATATATACCTAGTGTATGTATATATGTATATATATATATATATACCTAGTGTATGTATATATGTATATATATATATATATATATACCTAGTGTATGTATATGTGTATATATATATATATATATACCTAGTGTATGTATATATGTGTATATGTATATATATATATATATATATACCTAGTGTATGTATATATGTGTATATGTATATATATATATACCTAGTGTATGTATATATATATATATACCTAGTGTATGTATATATATATATATATATATATACCTAGTGTATGTATATATATATATATATACCAAGTGTATGTATATATGTGTATATATATATATATATATATACCAAGTGTATGTATATATGTGTATATATATATATATATATATACCAAGTGTATGTATATATGTGTATATATATATATATATATACCTAGTGTATGTATATGTGTATATATATATATATACCAAGTGTATGTATATATGTGTATATATATATATATATATATACCAAGTGTATGTATATATGTGTATATATATATATATATATATACCAAGTGTATGTATATATGTGTATATATATATATATATACCTAGTGTATGTATATGTGTACATATATATATATATATATACCTAGTGTATGTATATATGTGTGTATATATATATATATACCTAGTGTATGTATATATGTGTATATATATATATATATATATACCTAGTGTATGTATATATGTGTGTATATATATATATATACCTAGTGTATGTATATATGTGTGTATATATATATATATACCTAGTGTATGTATATATGTGTGTATATATATATATATACCTAGTGTATGTATATATGTGTATATATATATATATACCTAGTGTATGTATATATGTATATATATATATATATATATATACCTAGTGTATGTATATATGTGTATATATATATATATATACCTAGTGTATGTATATATGTGTGTATATATATATATACCTAGTGTATGTATATATGTATATATATATATATATATATACCTAGTGTATGTATATATGTATATATATATATATATATACCTAGTGTATGTATATATGTGTATATATATATATATATATACCTAGTGTATGTATATATGTGTATATATATATATATATATATACCTAGTGTATGTATATATGTGTATATATATATATATATATACCTAGTGTATGTATATATGTGTGTATATATATATATACCTAGTGTATGTATATATGTGTATATATATATATACCTAGTGTATGTATATATGTGTATATATATATATATATATATATATACCTAGTGTATGTATATATGTGTATATATATATATATATATATATACCTAGTGTATGTATATATGTGTATATATATATATATATATATATATACCTAGTGTATGTATATATGTGTATATATATATATATATATATACCTAGTGTATGTATATATGTGTATATATATATATATATATATATACCTAGTGTATGTATATATGTGTATGTATATATATATATATATATACCTAGTGTATGTATATATGTGTATGTATATATATATATATATATACCTAGTGTATGTATATATGTGTATATATATATATATATATATATACCTAGTGTATGTATATATGTGTATATATATATATATATATATATACCTAGTGTATGTATATATGTGTATATATATATATATATATACCTAGTGTATGTATATATGTGTGTATATATATATATATATATACCTAGTGTATGTATATATGTGTATATATATATATATATATACCTAGTGTATGTATATATGTGTATATATATATATATATATATACCTAGTGTATGTATATATGTGTATATATATATATATACCTAGTGTATGTATATATGTGTATATATATATATATATATATATACCTAGTGTATGTATATATGTGTATATATATATATATATATACCTAGTGTATGTGTATATATATATTTATATATATATATATACCTAGTGTATGTATATATGTATATATATGTATATATATATATATACCTAGTGTATGTATATATGTATATATATGTATATATATATATATACCTAGTGTATGTATATATGTATATATATGTATATATATATATATACCTAGTGTATGTATATATGTATATATATGTATATATATATATATACCTAGTGTATGTATATATGTATATATATGTATATATATATATATACCTAGTGTATGTATATATGTATATATATGTATATATATATATATACCTAGTGTATGTATATATGTATATATATATATACCTAGTGTATGTATATATGTATATATATATATATACCTAGTGTATGTATATATGTATATATATATATATATACCTAGTGTATGTATATATGTATATATATGTATATATATATATATACCTAGTGTATGTATATATGTATATATATGTATATATATATATATACCTAGTGTATGTATATATGTATATATATATATACCTAGTGTATGTATATATGTATATATATATACCTAGTGTATGTATATATGTATATATATGTATATATATATATACCTAGTGTATGTATATATGTATATATATATACCTAGTGTATGTATATATGTATATATATGTGTATATATATATATACCTAGTGTATGTATATATGTATATATATGTGTATATATATATATACCTAGTGTATGTATATATGTATATATATGTGTATATATATATACCTAGTGTATGTATATATGTATATATATGTGTATATATATATATACCTAGTGTATGTATATATGTATATATATATGTATATATATATATACCTAGTGTATGTATATATGTATATATATATGTATATATATATATACCTAGTGTATGTATATATGTATATATATATGTATATATATATATACCTAGTGTATGTATATATGTATATATATATGTATATATATATACCTAGTGTATGTATATATGTATATATATATGTATATATATATATACCTAGTGTATGTATATATGTATATATATATGTATATATATATATACCTAGTGTATGTATATATGTATATATATATGTATATATATATATACCTAGTGTATGTATATATGTATATATATATATACCTAGTGTATGTATATATGTATATATATCTAGTGTATGTATATATGTATATACCTAGTGTATATGTATATACTTAGTGTATGTATATATATATATATATATATATATATATATATATAATCTAGTGTGTGTATATCTAGTATCAGTGTATCAGTATTGATGTGTAGTTGTCTTGACTTTTAGAAAAATATAGTGATGTTTAGATTTTTTACTTCGTTATATTTATATGCCATTGTATTTTTGATTGGAGAAATATCTGATTAAAAGAAAATAATCAGTATCTATTTATCTAAGTTACGTATAGACCAAAATCACTCATGAGACCTTGTGTGATTGTTTTGTTTTTGTTCATAATCGAATCCGGTGTTTTTTTTGTTTTTTTTTGTAACTAGATACAACAAACAAAAGTAAAAGAATTTTTATTCCCTTTTTTCGGTTTCCGTCTTATTTTCTTGATGTAATGATACAATCACCCAACCGACTCCCCCGAAATTACCGGAAAGAATACATAAATATATCTTTTTATTTTATTCAGAAATTCTTACTTCCCGCTTTCACATAATTATTAAAATATAAACCAGCAGGGAGACCAGGCCTTGCTAATAATTCAACCTTATGTCTTGCCAATCGCACCATATTACTTTTTCTTTTTTGTTTTTACATGTTAATTTTCGGTTAATTTAGTGTATCACCCAGTATTTACTGGGACTGAATAAGAACCCTTATGCATTCCTGCCCAGACACCTGATGTCCGTATTACTATTTGTTTAATTTGTTTAATTTTCAATAAGTTATTAATAAAATAAAGTGAAACGTACAAATACCCCACAATATTCTTCTTCACTCTTTGATTGGCATGAAATATGAGTCTATATCTTCAAAACACTTTGTGAACGAGATTAAAGCTGAGTTAATCAACGTTTGTTTCTCTAAGGCATTTTTCTATATATTTCAATGATACGAAATACATGTTAAATAATCCTTGGTTTTGGGATTGAGTTATTTTTTATTCATTTTTAAATGTTCTAATCAGACGTAATTTGTAATTTACTTCCAATGTCACCTATCTCTAATTTTATTAGCATTGTATGCTATTTGACCCCCCTCCCCAGTTCTTGTTTTAGACCCCCCTTCCCCCGCCCGCCAGTTAAAGGTAATAAAAAAATTTTGGAATAGTCCATTATAAACAATAGAGAATATAATCACAGTATACTATTTAAACCTATATCATAGTGAACATTTTTTCTATTGTGTGTGTGTGTATATATATATATATATATATATATATATATATATATATATATATATAATGAGAGAGATGTCATTATTTGATGTCTTTTTTTTTTGTTTTGTTTCTTTTTACTTGACATCGATCGCATATAAAGTAGATCGACAAAAGTACTAAGTAGTCAATTGCATGTTCGGATTTTCATTTTTGGCGCGTTTTTAGCCCCTCCCCCCACATTCCGTGACCCTTTGACTTGAGGTCATTTGGTATATTTATAGCCCCCCTCCCCCCTCACACCCACTTTGCAATGAATGAATAAGCTCGCCAGTAATCATTCTTTTACCTTCGCAGCATTTATTCTTCTCCTTTCGCGTTTTTTAACAGAAAGATGGCATTTTTGTTGTTGTTGTTTTTCGCGTGAGTCACAGGTGGTGGTGGTGTAACTCCTACTAGTTTCTTCCTTCTTACTCATTTCTTTTTATTTGTTTGTGAATGCAAAAGTGGGAAGAAGAAAAAAAAAAGGTCTGTTTTCAACAGGAAAACGAGTTGTTTGTCTACTTCACTCTTTGACATCACCATACCCCCATCCCCGCGCCTCACACCACCCACGCACTTCATCGCCGGGTAGATGATGAATAATCAGAGCGAAAAGTGTTATTTGTTAACAATAAACCGATTCTATTGCTGTTTGTGAATCAAAATTCGACCCTAAATTCCATAAACTCGGGAAATAAATTTCCAGCTCTCAAGAAAATTACTTCTAGTTCGATATATATATATATATATATATATAATATATATATTACTCAGCTTTATGGATTTACTTTCATATTTACCCAAAACAATACCACGCCTTTGGACCAGATGCTCCAAAGATATGTATTTAAAACCGTCTATATATATATATATATATATATATATATATATGTATATATATGTATGTATGTATATATATATATATATATAAATAGAATTTACATATTGGTATTGATTTTTGCCTAATATTTGTATAAACCACATCCGTAAACATGTAATTCATTCATTTCGTATGAATCAGATGGTTCTATTGTTGGCATTGGTCCCCCCCCCCCCCGATATATTTCTAGTTAGAATTCTTTCTAGAAAGACATCGAGTACTTACAGGAGGGACCACGTGAAGGTTGTCAACATCCTAAGTGAAAGTGTTTCTGTGGAACGAACTGGATTCGAACTTGGCACACCCAGTCGATCCGTGTCGTTAACCACTTAGCCATCGTCACCTCCCAAACATGTAATGCACTGCACTTATATAACGACCAAATGATATTGCTACCCGCATTTTAGTTTCCGTCTTAATAGAAATGCACCCTTTCATAATTTAACTTTATTTTATGACCTGCTGACCGAGGGAAGAGTCTATCAGGCATGCGTGTGCAATGTGATGTATGGAAGTAAAACCTGGCCAGTGGGGGTCGAGGATATGTGTTGCATGGAGAGAAATGATATAAGGAGGATACGTCCAACATATGCCAGCATATAAAATGGACCTTAAACCTAGTGTGATGACAATGAATGTAATGTGAGCCGTAAAGAGGTGTTAGATCTGATGACATCAGAGGAATATTAAGTTTGGACACAATAGGGAGATGTATGCATAAGGGGAGACTGTTTGTTTGGTCGCATTGAAAGAATGTATGAGAGTGCTTGAGTTAGATGTAGAACAGTTGAGATGGCAGCGGAAATCTTCCTCATATTATTTAACTTCCATTTTATGCTGGCATGTGTTGGACGGTTTTAAGAAATTGACTTCCAAACTAAACAATCTTTAGCCAGCTCTTTATTTCTCTCCGCTCCATTTTTATCACTTCGTTCCGTTTTCCTTGGCCATCACCTGTGAACTGAACCTGTTACCACAACTACTAACCAAAGAACTCTCATCCATTTTTTTTTTTTTTCAATATAGCCATACCATCAAAGTCTCCTGTTCGGATGTAATCTTCCTCTGAGCTCATCAGGTTTAAGCATGTCTTTATGACTCTCGTTACACATCCATCATATCATTGTCATACATCATTTCTCTCCATGCAACGCAGTCCTCGACCTTCACTGACCAGGTTTCACTTCCATACATCATCACACTGCGTACGCATGCCTAAGGACAAGGAAAACATGGGAAAGAGGGATAAATAAAACATCTGACCAGAGATTGGTTAGTTTGGAAGTCAATTTCTAAAATTCGTCCAACACATGCCAGCATAAAGAGACGTTAAACCCAATATAATGATGACTCTTATTGAAACGAGTCGTAGAATGTAAAATAGTTGTTCCTAGAGAAACTTTAAATTTTACTTTTCCTGGCAATCTTATAAGTATTTTCTGAATTTTATCCAATATACTATATTTCATTCACCCTCTTTTTTTTAAAGATAGTGTCAATTAACATGATACCAAAAATAAATTCCTGATAATACCACTGGTCACAAAAAGTTGCATATCACAGACCTTTTAACCTAGAGAGAGAACCAACTGTGCAACCAACAGTTATTTCAAATCCGGTCAGGAGAGAGGGAGGGGAGATAAAAGGTCAGAGTCGTTAAACTGAAGTATAAAACAAAAAAAAAAAAAAAAAAAAAGGAAATTTGAATAATAGAATATTTGATGCCACTTTGATTTGTTATCTACAGGGGAAAAAATATCTATACCGTACGCCTCTCATTTTTTTTGTCGTCAATATACAAATCTTTGCATCAAGCCATGATCTTTCAATTCCTTGTGTATGTGCTCCAGTGTTGATATTGACGAAATTTTGCTGATAATTTACAGAAAAATGACGAATTCAGTTCCATCAGCGACTTTCTTGCATAATTGACTGAAGTGTTGCTTGATCTTTCTTTTTTATTTTTTTTATGTTAGGGTTAGGAGTTAGTGTTCCAGGCTTGGTAACCACATTATTTCGAAACCGATTAGAAGTGTTTTCCTTGCCCGTATAAAATTAGAGTGGGGGATCGAACATCATTCAGTGAGAGAGGGTGAAAGTGATAGAAGCTTTATAAGAGATGTGTCACTTGGTGAGTTATTTGCAAGTTAAGACTAATTAGAACAATTAAAATGAAAGTCTTTTTAAACAACTTAATTCCAAAACTGGGGAATATTTTATTGTGTGGTTAAAAAATATATATAGGAAAACATCTTAGCGAAACAAACGTTTAACTTTGTTTTAGTATAATAATAGATGGTTCAGTTATGCTCCAAAACCGAAGGAAAATATAAATTTTCTCACATGCCCCCTATTATATTAAAGAACGAGAAATTCTTTATGAATTGATGCAGACTGAACATTGTTATTAATGTGCTATGTATTCCATAACGAGCAATCGACTTATCTGATTATCACAAAAATAACAAAAAAACAAAAACAAGACATTGATTTGTGAATTAGCATGACAAATGTTAAACTATTTAGCAGGATTTTTCTGTATGGGTATTTTTGTATATTTTCACGTTTTCATTTTTATTTAAACTCTTATCTCAGATTCGTTCTTGTAGATACAATGTTTTGCCTGTTGTGGCATCCAGCCACCTTCAAATGCTTCTTGTATTCTGTAATCTTTTTGGAAATTTGAGGCTAAATCAGTATTCAATCAACAACGATTCACTGTTCTCATTCTGCTGTCTTTGCTATGTGATATTTTCTTTTTTTTATAAATCTTCTCTTAGTTCCATTAATTGGTACCCTGTGATTAGAAACAGTTTGTTCAAAATCCTAAGCACATTACTGGATACAATGGCACCTGAAGAGGTTCAGTGAGTGAAAGAATCGAAGTCGTGTGCACTTTAACAAAGCAGCATACGGAGAACAGTTTGAGTAAATCATTCTATGATAATGATTTACAGGCCCATTTAGCATAATAGTAAGTGTTCGCTAATCGTCTGAGAGACCCGGGTTCAATCCTCGATTGAATCATACCAAAGACTTAAAATATGGTATTTAATACCCCTTGTTAAACACTTGTTAGTATAAGGTAAGGATCAATATTAAGTGAAGTAATCCCAAGAAAGGAGTGGCATGCTCCCCTACACCTTACTGTAGTAGCTAAGAAAAAGGATTTCTTCTGGTCGCTGTCGACTATGGTCAGCCATTTTACGTTTTGATGACGATAGTTATGTATGTCATGGAAGTTCTCTATCAAACTATCACTTGTAAGTTGTTTGTTTCATGCAACACCCTTTGATTAACAATTTTATAGTTACCCATCATTCAATTTAATGTTTGTTCTAGATGTTGGCATGTGTTGGACGGCTTTTAGAAATTTACTTCCAAACTAATCTATCTCTTGTCAGGTCTTTATCTCTCTTTTTCTCAAATCCATCTTTATTACTTCCTCTAATATTTTATTCGGCCTTCCCCTCCCAACTGAACCTGCTATCGTAACTGTTCTAACTCTACTAACCCAAGCGCTCTCATCCATTCTTTCAATGTGACCAAACTAAAGAAGTCTCTTGATGTACACACATTTTCCTATACTGCCCAGATTTAGTTATCTTATAAAGGGCATTTCAGTTTATATTTGTGATTTTTCTTACATGGATATTGGCAAAACATTGTAAAAATCATCAAAAGTTTTGCTATTTGTGATAAACGTACTGTAGCTTTTAACATGCAAGAAAATGTTTATATTTGAAAGTTAACTGCTGAATAGAATTTGTAGAAACTCTTAAAATCACGAGTGTACACCCGCCATCAAAATTGACGGAAGGGGGGGGGGGTTATACTCTGCCAGTGTTAGCACAAATACTAATATTTATTATTAAAAGAAAAAAAGAATCGGTGAAGTTAAAAGAAGAAAATAATAAGAGAGAAAGAAAAATGTGAAAGTTGTTAAAAAGGAAAGAAAAACGTATAAATCGGTATAGAAAGAAAAAATGGAAATGGATTTGCTGTCTGGATTCCCCTAAATACTTGAAATGGATTCGTTCGGCAGTTTATTGTTTTGTTTTTTACTCACTAACATTTGTGTGATGGAACGTATTAACTTATTACAAATATCCAAGGGGTATAAATCCGAAGGAAGTTGAAACCGGGTTCATGAGAGTGCTTAATGAAAATTCAGAGCAAAATATATTTTGTTGATGGTTTTATTCCATTTTGCTACATAATATATTGTTTCATTATTTTAAACGTTAATGAAACACAATATATTATGTAGCAAAATGGAATAAAACCATAAAATATATATATATATATATATATATTAGTGTGAATGAGTGGCAAATTCTTGTATGTGGAAATTATGCAACGAATTGGATGAGAAACTTGTTTACTTTTGCTGCCTTTTGACACTGGAAACTGATGCTGGCTGTTCTAATTCTTCTTACAAGCGATGCAATAGATGACTATAAAGGGGGTATGAGGAGGACCCAGGGGTAACAGATGTTTTTCTTTAACCCCTCTCTCTCTTTTTTTTTTCATTTTTTTTTTTGTTGCCCTGTTACAATAAATCATTATCATCATCATCATCATCCTTGACTTTCTTTTTGATTTTGTCTTCAGCTCAAATTCACTTTGCTCCTTGCCAGCAGGTGGTTTGATATTGAGAACAAAATCACAAACAGCACACATTTTCTTTATAGAATTCGTTGATTTGAACCTGTCAAGTGTAAATCATACGGTTCAAATGGAAAACACAACATTATTTACTCACTAATAGTTTTCACATGAGTACTTACCGGTGATTGCTCGTTGCTAAGGTGTTCCCTGGAGTCTGAATGACAAGTCTCCCTAGATTTCCAGTACTCTTCACTTTCAATCATTGTTGCAAATCGCTTTGTGTGCTCACAACAGCCGTTTATTATTGAATCCTTGCTTGTAATGGCCGTTGGCTTTCTCTGGAATCTGAGTGACAATAAGCCTCCCCCGAATTCAAGTACTCTCTGTGCCCTTCCAGTGGAGGTTTTGATAGTTCTCACCCTCCTCGTTTTTTTTTTGTTTTCTTTTTTCATCCTCCCATATCCACAAAAGGGGGTGGGGTTCAGATAATAGGACTTTTTTGATATATCTACCCTGATAATCTCTATTCCCCTGGGTTCATCTTTCTATATTTCTACTTGTGTTTACATAATGCTATTCTATTTCAACTTACCAGTGGTTGGTCGGTGTCATCTGGCTATGTGGTTTGGTTTCCACATTCTAGGATTTTTCTTAACATTTCCGCTTTGTTCATAAGTGCCAAGATTTAGCATGGTAGCAGTTCTTTTGATTCCAATTTGGTTTTGTTTGTTTTTCTTCCATGTTTTTTGGAACAGGCTCTTATTTTTTCTCTAACACTAAGTACGAGTCGTAAAATTATCAACAGCTTGTTCGTTTTGTACGTGACATAATTTTGAAATATTTTATATTAGGAATATAAGTGATTATTTATGTTATTTAAATATTGCTCGTCTAAGTGAAACATTTCAAGTAATAAAGTTGAGAACTTTGATTTTTGTCAATTAGAACATGCATAACAAATATGGATGAAATTCTGGAAGGTTTGATCAAGAAATTAGAATCTAGACATTTTCATGAAAAACTATAAAAATACCCCTGTATGTCCCCTTACGGCGATTAAAATAAAGACGTAATGCTATTAGAATCCTTAATCCAATATCGATCAAAATCCATTACATGATTTTGATTCTAGAAAATGTCTAAAATTTAAGGTTTAAAGGGTCTTTAGAAGAAATCGAAATTTAGGGAATCTTGCTTAATGTGTGTCTGATGACTATGGATTAAATTCAATGCAAATCTGAAATATTCGAATTTTCAAATGGGAGGTTGTGCCCATATTATGTTCTCTAAAAACCTTTTAAAATACCCCAAAGAACTGAAATTTGAGGAATATTTATTGATGTCTAATACTGATTGTTAAAATTTGATAAATATCAGGGGTTTTCACGAATGACTTCCACCCCCCCCCCCTTTTTATCCCTTTTGCCGTAAATTAAAATAGCCCACATTATGATCCTTTACGCCCAGCAGCTGTGTTCCAAAATTCATAATGTTAATTAGTGTAGGAGTGAATCATGTACATACAAATATATAAATATACCTAACTTTATATAATTACAGATTTTGATTATGCTCAATAAGTTTCTGAATATGTTTTTGTCAGATACTAGAAATCATTCAATGCGGATTAGATTATTTAAATGGAGATAACATGAGTTTACAAAGCCAGTTGAATATTTAAAAAAAAAAAAAAAAAAATCTAAATTAGACACTTTCTGCTAGCTATATCTCCCCCTCTCTCTTTTTATTCCTTCCCTTTCAGCTAAGACTTAAATCATATTATTACTTGTTTATAGTGAACTATTCCAATCTTTTTGTTATTTCCTTTCTTTGACTGTTAATAAACAAAGAGGATGGAATGAGAGACTTAAAATTAAGAGCGAAGGTGGGGGGGGGGGGAACAACGGTGAGAGAAAGTTGGAAAGTGATAGACAGAAATTTAGAGAGATGAGTCTGACTTTGTTTTTGATACTAATATTGTATCAATGAGGAGTGGAAATGACCAATAAGTCGCATGGCATACACCTTTTATAAACCAGACCGTAAGCAAAAGAGAGAATACTGTTGCCAGAGATGGGGGGGGGGGTCGAAAGTGAAACAAGACAGTGTAGCAGCTAGGTCAAAATCTGGTCAGAAGAGAGGGAAGGGAGATCAGATGATTGGATGGAAGACACAAATACAAACAAAAGAAAAAGTAAAGGAAGAGAGAACGAGAAAAATTTAAACAGTATCCAGCTATGCAAAGTCAATGTCATATTCTTTTTTTTCCTTTCGTAGCATAATACTTTTGTCTTCAGTATCAAATAACGTATATCAATTTAAAAGGCAGAACATATCGAAGTACTTAACCTATTATTAGTGTAATTGTTATGGTAAGAACCTTAGTGAATTTTGAATGAGTTTACATTCAACTTGTTTCTAAAGTCAAGCTCGCATATTACATTAGATTTTAAATGAATAACCTTTGAATATCATGTATTATTTGGATTATTCGGAATAGTGTTATCGTGGATGTTAGTTTTTACTCCATTTCGGCCTATAACCTCCGATCTTCTAACTGTGGAAATCTGTATGAAATTACTAATTGAACCCTTTATTTAGTCCACAAAGATAGATTGTTCTCATTCTGTCAGCTATGACCAAGTAGAAGTCTTAAGTAATGGTTATTTTTATATTGAAGATTGAACCTTCACCTTCCAGAAGACTCACTTAAAACTGATTATTACTTAGCACTGTATCTATTGTCACAGGGCCACATGGACAATGGAAAAATAGAATACCTATAGGAAGATAAGCCAACGTAGACTTTTAGAACAATCTCTAATTCTGGATAAATAATGAGATATTTTTTTTCTCCTAAAAGTTTTATTACGAGTGAAAAAAATGTTTGTCCTTTTTTCGCACACACTATCGTCGTTAAAATTTCAAAGTCTGTGATGTACTAACGAAACGGAATTGATAACAGAATTTAACGCATTTAAAATAACATTTATTATAAAATTTAATACCAAATCAGTAGAGATCTGAATTAATACAGAAATGGAGGCTGATCAACACTCTTTTTCGTTTCGTAAGTACATCACAGAATTCGAAATGTTAACGACCATGGTGCGTGCAAAAAAAAAGACAACATTTTTTCAATTATTCACCGATAACAGCTTTTGTAAAAATACACCTGAAGTAGGTCGAAGGTTATATCGGCCGAAACGTTGTGAGAACAACACCCAAGATGAGAGCAATAGTCCAAACAATCCAATTAATACATATCAATCTTCATCTTAAAAACAAAAATTCAAAAATACCTGAGGAAAGTTTTATATAAAAAAAATATAAATAAATAAGCTGCTCGCTCCTGAATCTGTAAATGAAGCATCTGTTCACCCGTAGATTACTTCCTAATTTAGTCGCAAACATATTAAGAACAAGGGGATATTTTTTGTGTGTCTATTAAAAGTGAAAGAAATTCTTTCCATTATTTTTTATTACTAGTTATTAAGATTAAGCCGCCCTTTCTTTGCTTTTAAAAATAAATTTGCATACGTGATTGAAACAAGCCAGACAAGTATTTTAACTTTTAATATTAACTTAATTAATAACAGAACTTAACACATTTCAACTATTTATTTTTAAAAATGAAGAGGTTAAAACATACGTCTACAAATAAAAAACAACAAATTAGCACAAAGAAAATGATAGCAATACCAAAGAATTTCAATTTCATGCACGTTAAAATAGTTAATTCTGACATTTACTTTGTTTTCGTTCTATTCTAAATAATCTGTCTAAATTTGCACCATATAGTAAGTGGAGTGTGACTTACCTGAAAAAATATTTCCACTAATTTTTCCAATAAAATAAGTCATGCATTGTAAAATAATAAAATTTAACAATGTAAAAAATGTAATAAAACAAAATTGTCAAATCGTTTGTGGCCATGATATTGTGCACACCTAATTCTTATTTAATAACCACACAAAAATCTAATTTCCTCAATCTTGCAACTTTTTATATAATCCTGTCAACATTTACTCTAGTGTGTGTCTTAATGTTCTATCTGAAAGTATAGTAAGCTCTTAATGTGTGAAAGATCTGCTATCTTGATCTGGCTCTCTCCCGATTTTCATACGTTTATTTTCATGTTATGCCTAAATCCAAGTTATTGCAAAGACAGTAAATTTTTGTATGCTAATTTCTATATAAGCTACATCAAGATTTATCTGTGAAAGTGAAGTTGCTTAGTCTACAAAGAGCCAAGTTATTTGCAGAGTTAGAGGGAGGCTGAGGTTTTGAAAAGTATCGAAGTCACTCGTAAGAATGCTAGGAGTCTGAGTCAGATTTTTATAATCTCCAAAGAGTCGAGAGTCTGAAGACTTTAAAATAAGCGGTCGGACCTTATACCTTCCGACTCCGCAGCCCTGCTTTTTTAGTCTCTGGTGAATTAATGATTTAATGACGTTTTTGTGTATATTAACCCCTATGATGTATTTGTTTTTGTTTTTTATAGGAATTGTTAATAGATTTTATTACATAAAATATATGCACACTTTTGAGATGATTGCCACAAGAATGCTACCCATCAATTAAATAGTTTCCCAAAACCAATGAATTATCTAATTTAAATCAAATGTTAAACATTTACTCTTATAGTAAATAAATATTTTTTTGTTTTTGTTTTTAATTTTTCCTAACATATAAAGTTATCTTGTTGGATTTTCAAATTCAGACCCAAATAGCATTAAAGTTGACAAATTAAAATTTGCTTCTGATAATTTCCATTTGTTATTTTTGTACCATGTTATTGGCAATAAAATAACGTACTTTGTTACAATTTATTAAGAAATAATAACTTTAACTTTCATTGTCCATCTAGCTTTCAAATATAGAACCAAAATTTCACTAAAATGAAGACATAACTTATTTTAAATGCATTTCTTTAGATTTTTCTCAACAAAATTTGCGGTTACCTAATTTGATGCAGATAAAATTCTAAATAAAAATATCTATTAAAAGAGTACATTTCTTAACTATTCTATCATATATAATGTTATTTCTCCCGTCCCAGGTATACATCCGGTAGTGATGGCTCCAATTTGGTAGTTTTGAGGAGAGTACAGTCATGAGTTAAGTAGAATGCCTCGTAGGGATGAGGCAAAACTGCATCCAGTGGTATACACATAAATCTACATATTAAATAATTTTCCAACGATGAGGACTTGACGTCATAGAAGCTTTCTACTAAAAATGACTGAATTCAGCAGAGGGTTGATATGCCATAAAACCATCATCCAACGAAATAAGCTGCATTGTTTAAGAAGAGAATTCAGTATCTGACTATTTAATTTAGTAATCAATGCTTAACTGTATAACTAGTTGAGCTCAAACCAAATAAACTGAGGAGAAAGAGGCCTGGAAAATTGGTTTATAAGAAGGCTGGGATGTGACATTGTTTAAATTGGCAAGTTTATTCTCTGGGTTCCGATTAGCTGGTAGTTCATGAATGGATAATAGATTATATAAATATTGCTTCATTGATGAAAGTACACAAATAAATATTAATATCTGAAAATTATGCAAATTTAGGCTAACAATAAATGGTTGCAGATGTTAAGAACTTAAAGCATAAAAGTTGTTACCAAAATTACTGGATTCAGCCGAAAAGGTTAGATATTCCATAAAACAACACTGGATATCCCTTATAGTATGCACTTAGTGTGTTCATTTATTGTTAAACACGTTTTCCAATTCCCTCAACTGTTTTAAATTAAACGTGTCTATCTCGTACCTTTTCTGGTCAAAGGTTTTTCAAACTTTTTTGAGTGATTCCATCTATGTGGCTGTTTTTAAAGTACGTTCTGTAAAGAAAGAAATCACGTTGAACAAAAATGGGTTTTAATGAGATAAAGTTTTTCCAATGAAGTGGAATGCTATTAATCACTTTCTCCCTAACTATGGTGGCATCGTGATACAAAGGTTCTTTTTTTTGGGGGGGGGGGGGGTGATAATAATTTGTGACTATTTTAATTCAGTTTGTCAAATGTCAACTTAATTCATGGAACCAATTTCTAATCTTTGAACTCAAATTTCTCTTGCGTTATAAAAAGAAAAAGAATGCATTGAACGCTCGGAATATTTCAGTTCAACGGTCAGTTTATATTAATCTTTTATATTACCATTTCTATCTAAATCCTTACAGAAAGTTTCTAAAAAAAATATTTAAAAAATGTTTTTCTGATAAAAAAAAATCATATCAAAATATCCAGGAAAGAAATTGACCATGAACTAGTGAAATATATAATTGAATTGAATATCATTGTCGACAGGGAAGAGTCTCTGGCATGTGTATGCAGTGTGATGATGTATGGAAGTGAAACCTTGCCAATGAGGGCTGAGGACATGCGCTGTATGGAGAGAAATGATACGATGGATGTGTAATGTAAGTCTTAAAGACATAGATCTGATGACCTCAGAGGAAGATTAAATCTGGATAGTGTAGGAAGATGTGTGTAGAACAAGAGACTTTGATGGTATGGTCACATTGAAAGAATGGATAAGAGTTCAGTAGATGGAGAACGATTGAGTTGGCAGGGGAAGGACAAGGGAAACCTGGGAGGAAGTGATAAGGATGGACTTGAGAGAAAGAGGGATAAATAAAGACGTAGACAGAGGTAGGTCAGTTTGGAAGTCAATTCCTACAAACCGTCCAACAGCATGTAAAACTAGCAGTAAACCTAATATGATGAATTGGTTAATGGGCATGCTCTCTGTAGGCCTCTATTGTACAACAATAAACAAATGGTATTCACAAAAATATCAGAATTAATGTGAAAAATCCAGATGCAAGCAATATACTTTAATAGAGAGAAAAAAGTAGAAGCAAAAAGAAGACAAAATCCGCGGAATGATCGTGGAAGAGAAGGAATACAAACTAGTTTACGCTAAACCATGTAAACGCAAACAGGCACAAATACACGCATACATAACTCGTTAATTCATTGACATCTGAAGAGACAGATTGTGGCATGTAGTAGTCTCTCAAATAAAGCCTGGGTGAACTGTCAACATAATTTTGCCCTGTGTCAATTTCATAAATAAAACATGAACCATTTTTTTTTTTTTTTTAAGCCAACAGCGAATTGTACATGTTTTTTCCTTTGTGGTGTCTTATGTGTACAAACAAGTTAACCGGAAACTACTAACAATCAACGAAGCAATTAAGCAAGAAATAGTAACAATCAACAAATTGCAGGCAGCCTTGCAGATTTTAACACTACATGATATTATAGGAAAAACTTTTCTTTTTTTTTTTTTCTTTTTTTTATGCTTATACCCAAAGTTGGGTGACAGTTTGATATTATTTATACATTGAAAAATAATTTTACAAAAGGTTTTACCCATGTCAACATAACTTCATATGAATATACACATTTTGAAGCTAAATCTTTCTACTTCCCCCCCCCCTCTTACTTCCTCTTCCATTTGTGTTTCTTTTTATATACCCCCAAAAGAACATGTTGAAAAGGTTGACCATTTTTGTTCATTCGCTACAAATTAATGGCTCTCGCTAAGTGGCAAATGATTAGGAGTTTTGTGCAGTTAATCATCCTGGTCAGAAAAGCCTATATCTTCGCCAGCATGACCTTTTAGAACGACATTCCAAAGTTTTTGTCAAGGTTGGATATTTGCTAGGAAACTTGGCAATCAAAGAATGATGGGATCATACCAACAATCAACACGTTGAATAGAAACTCCACCAATTGCCATTTAATCAATAAATCTATCACAAGAAATGTCTTCTATTGTTGGAAGGAAAATGATGGTTGCTACAGAATTTAGAATTCATATTTAAATTTTTCATTTGCAAATAACTTAATGTTTCAATAATCTCTTTTGAAATGTTCAGATCTTTGCAAAATGGTAATCTTTTTTCAGTTTATGTTCCCAGTTTTTATAATTGCTTTTCAAAACCAAACGATGTTATATTATGGTAATGACAAATGACTACACTGTCACAAAATTGGAATTTAGGATGAAGGCCCCTATGAAAACGCCGAAAAAATGGCTGAAACAAAGGTGATTACCATACACCAGGATCTCAGAACGATTGCACTTTATTCTGACCGAGCCTTTCATTGTGTGTGGTGGAGGGATAAATCCGGTGTGGATCCCACTTTGTAGGATAAACGCAGGAAAAAATGATTGGCTGTAAGGTCTTGAGTCAGAGCAAAGGCATTGCTTTAGAAATTGAAGTTGGTGAAAATTTGCCGACTCCAAATTTAAAATAAAGTCAAAATGTTTGTTATTAAAGTGCTCGTCATCTTTTTTTAAAATGATGTAAAGGTTTTGATAAGGAGAGGGAGGGGGTCACTTTTCATGTATCGCTTAAAAAAAAAATTAATTCAGTTTTGAAAACTATGCTTGCCCTATTTTATAATCAAAACGCCATAAATAATCCATAGATTACTGGTGGAAGAAAATTTAGGCTGGAATCGAATGTTTAAAGATTTCAGTAGTCTTAGTCGAGTGTTTGGGTTACCAATTGCACAGCCCTGTTTAAAACTCACTGACATACTGACAAATACTTAAACATTCTCTCCTGTTTAATTTCATTTGTACTCAATTTCCTCTGGCATTTTAAGATTTCCTATTTTCCACTTTGCTGATTTTGTAGGAATCCATTTTCTTTTCTCTTTTTCATAAAAGGTCAGCTCGAAATATGAATGAAACTTTTCCGGTAGATTATACAAACAAGGGGGCACCCACTTTGATTGGTGGTAAGAAGTTATTTGATGCTGAGAACAATAATGCTTTGTTTCTGATTTTTTTTTTTTTTTCAGCTGCTCAATCCAGTAGTGTTTAGGACCAATGTAAGAAAAATAAGACGAGTCTTAAAAAAAATCAAAAAAATCTACAGCAGTGATTATTTGGCTTGTACATATGCATGAGAAAGGTTCTGACATTAGTATGATGAGAAACCAAGTCTGTTTTTTTTTATAGAGGATGTGTATTGTATATAGTAAAGAGTTGAATCTGGCTACTGTCATTTTAGTTAAAAATGTCAGGAAACCCTTTGAAATCGAATGTATGGAAAAGCACACATAGGAAATGGACTTAGTAAGTTGACATAGATTGGGCACATCCTCTTTTTTTTTCTTCTTTTATACAAAATCACTGGAACTTATCAAGTGTTATTGAGTCCTTACACGGAATAATAACAAAAAAATGTGGCTCATTGGGTTATTCATTGAGCTCTGGCTAGATTGTTTGAATCAGGAAAAAATGAGTTTTCAAAGACATTTAAAAAAAATAAAAAATTTTAAAAAAGCCCCAAATTAGTCTTTTGTGTTTACCCCCTTTTTCTCTTTCTGTCTTTAACTACGAGTTAAATAGTATTACTACTGGTGATATTTACTTTTGTCTATAATGGACTGTTCCAATCTTTAGTTTTATAGTTTTATTAACTTTGTTAATAACCAGAGTGAGACATGTATTTGCAGTTTTAAATTATGTTGAAATTGTATGTGTGTGTGTGTTTTTCGAAAGAGAAACATTAACAAAAAAAGGTTATTTTCTTTTTCATAACATCAGAGTAGAACTCGATGGATCTACATTCTAATGCAGCATAATGTCTGTTTGATTGTCGACGCGATTTCGAAAGAAAAAGATAAAATGAAGGGTGTTCAATTATAAACGTTGCAACTTTATTTAGCCATATATTTATTAAATAAATCAAAGTATACAAATCAAACTAAAATTAATAGATACATCATTCTTATTTCCAAATATCCAAAAGTTATTCAATATGACCCCCTGTTGACATCAATAACCTGCTGTAAGCGCTTAGGAAAGCCCTACAGGAGTCACGAATGATTGCTTGGAGCATTTTGGCCCATTCCTTTAAAGCATCCAAATTTGTTTGATGAGAAACCTTGCTCTTCAGGATGGACTAAATACTGAAGTCCAGAGGATTACATGATGGAGGCCATTCTTCCTTGGAAATGAACTCTGAAACATTCTTGACTAACCATTCTTGAGTCTTTTTTGCTCCATGTGAGGGAGTTGAGTTTGTTGAAATGACCAACAACGTTTTCTGAAGTGCTTTTTTGCTCAGAGCAGCAATGACGATTCAAGAATGTTTGTACGATAATTCTCCTGGTTCAGTTTTGGTTACGGCGGCCAGAATATCACTGACATTGCACCTTGCCTCCAAGTAACAACCTGCGACTCAACATCACATGTACGAGACGAAATCTGATCATTTTGAATGTTAACATGCTGGGTGTCAAATTTCTTTTCATCACTGAAAATCAGGTTAGGCAGCGTGCCAGCTCTGATATGCGATAGGATTTCAGCTCTTTGCTTCCGTTTATCGACAGAACTTGCAGATAACAATTGTTTCTTTTAGTGTTTGTAAGATGTTCGGAGATCAGTGTGGAGAATGATGGACATCGTTCCAATGGATACTTTCGCTTCCTTTGATAGATTTCTGAGGGATCTCCTTGGGTTTCTCCTCAGCTTCTCCCTGGTGGATTTGATCACTTTTGATGTTTGAGCAGTACGAGGGTGACCATGCCTTGGTTCATTAGTAAACTCTCCAGTCTTTTTGAATCTTTTGAGCGTTCTCCAAACCAACATTCTGTTGATATTTAGTTATTTAACAATATCCCTTGATGACCCCCCCCCCTACTTGTACAACTCTACAATCGCAATTATCTTATTCAAATCCTGTGCCATTTTGCCAAAAGTAATATTTTAAACCTTCAGTATATATATGACCTGAAAAACATACAGAAAGTGTTAGATTTTAATGAAAGTGAATAATAATCAAAATTTGTAACGGTAAATATTGAACACCCTGTGTGTGTAATATATAGATATGTATGTATATATATATGCATATTACATTATAAACTTCTGCTTTTGCGAATAATAATTTTTTCATTGCTTTAAAAAAGAAAAGCTTTATTGTAACGTTTCTAAAAAAAAAAAAAAAAAGTAACTAAAATATGAGATGAGATCAATTAGGCTTGTCTTGAAAGTGGAACTGCTAGAAATCTCTACAAAATATCTTTTTCAGCCAACAAAACTAAAAAGCTTATAATAAATTGTAATATAAAAAAAAAATCTTTATTTTCGCCAACGTTGTACCAGTGTTAACAGCTGTTTCTTTAAATTTACCTTAAAATTAGTGAACTTGTTGAATAAGTAGTTGTATCTAACTACCTACCTAGCGTTGCCTGGTAATCTTTTTATTTCTGGTACTTTCACAGATTAGGACCCATGCTAACTTTGACGCTAATCCCGACCCTAACGACGGGGCCAAAGTTAGCGTGGGTCCTAATCTGTGAAAGCACGTTTTTTCTTTTTCTTTTATAAAATAGGATTTTTCAATTTAATTATTACGATCTCCTTTGATCATTAAATTGAACAAAGTTATTTTAAAACTATGGCTATTTTTTACGGTAATATTTTAATCTCTATTTATAAAATTATTGAACGTAAGTAGCTTTCACTTTTAAAATACATGAGGATTTATTAAGAATTTTAAGCCAGTTTAAGATTAAATCTTTTCAAATTTCGAAGGGTTACGAAGTAGTCCATTTTTTTAACACAATATTAAAATGGCCGACTTATTTACCAAAAAGCCAAAATGCATTGTGGTTGTATTTTTTTTTTTTTTTTTTTTTTAATCTTATAGGGATTTTAAAAAGTTAGTTTTGGTACTTTATACTATTGCATTTCTTATTTTAATTTCAATAACCGATCAATAGTAAATAACATAAAAACAAATATACGTATTCGACTCACCACGAAGGCAACGTTAGACACATGGTTGTTTTTTTTTGTTTTTTATGGTTGGTTTTTAACGTGGAGAAAATCCAGCTCCATAAAACGAGACAATCATGATTATGGAAAATTTTTTAATTTCCTTCAGTCGAGAAGGATTTCTCTTTTGCTGAACGAAGAGAGAAAAGATGAAGTGTAATAATATTAGAACAAATACTACACCTTGCTCTTAGCCAAAAGAGAAACATATACATACACACGAAAAGTGGTCACAAGCCTATTAAAAATAAAGGAATAGATGTTTAAAAATAATTAATTCCCCCCCCCCCCCAAAAAAAAAACACCGCATTTTAAGGTTAAGAAATATGGCATAGTTTTAAGCATACCTTTTATTTTTTTTTTTATTTCGTTGTTGATAAAACAAAAAGGTTAATCTAATCTTTGTTTATTTACTTGTAGAATTGTTCACAGGTGATTATAGATATTTGTATAATATGACCTTTCTGAGCGTGATATTTTTGCTTCTTTTCTTTTAGGTATAACCTTGATCTGGTTATTGTCAAGTGTGTATGCGCACGCACGTATTACCTCCTCTATTGGTAGTTTGTCGCCTGGGGCGCCCTCATCGAATAATGCCGGCGGGTCCAATCTCGACAGATTTTTACACCCGTCCAGGGTATCACCAATTTAGTTGAATTGCACCCACCACCACCACCATACATATGAAAGTGACGTCATATCTATCCAAGGCGCAGTAGGAGGGGCAGATAAATACCCCTATATCTAATTGGGTCCCCCAACCCCCTCACCATCCAACCTTACCTGAAAGGTTCCCAATACAAAAGCCGATCCTCCCCTCCCTCCCGGACTATGTCAGGCTGAATAACGACTCTTTATTTGGGACACCTATTTTCTAATCAACTACTGTGAAGCCTCTTATGTCAATGTATAGGGGGAGTAGGTGTTAGCTTTATTACTGAATTAGACATTGAAGAGTCGATTTTTCTGCTTCGTGTTTGATAAATTCACCTGAACATAATTTGTTCGTTTCTCTTTGTTTCCTCAACGCAACTTTGTCTCTCCCGTCAACAAAATGTCCGAAGAAGAGGTTTGTTATATTTGGCCACTTTTTTCTTATTTTAGTAACCGACTCTTCCTTACGAATTTCCAGTTTTTTACTTTCTTCCTCGACATTATTATTATTCATTATTATTTTAACTTTTCATCTGCATTTTCCTGGAACCACATTCATTCAGCAATATTTTTTCTGTCGTTCGCTTGTCTTTCGTTGCAGAGCCGATATTAACTGAAATTGATGTCTAATATAATTTCAGCATAGAATGAAATTTAAAAAGAAATCGAGGTTATATATATATATATATATATATATATATATATATATATATATATATATATATATTGCCTTTCAAAACATCTTTTTAAAAGATCTGATAATTTTTTTAATGAATTTTTGGCTAGGAAAATACGTTTTTAATCTTAATTTTAATAGTGCAAGTCTATGGGAAACGGCTTTTCCCTGCTTTTCTATTTCTTTATTAGGTGAAATTGGATGAAAATATGACTTAATATTTAGTTTATATTGTATAGATGTCTAAAAATCTGTGTAGTCTAGTTTATGTAATATATGTATGTGTGTGTAGGTATTATATATATATGTGTGTGTGTGTATTTGTAGGCATAGTGACAAGTAGTTACTTACCCTCGCGAGGTCTGTCTTTCATTTATAAAAAACTCTAGCACAGATATTAAGAATTCTCCCCTATAAATATAGCAATACAACTGGAAGACCCTGGCGTTGCGCGGGATTGAATGAGCAACCTGATGTCCTTCTACCCTTAGCCCATGACACCATATTAACCTTTTATATAATTAAGATTTGCATTTTTTTGGGGTGTGTCCCAGGGGCGTACATAGCAGTGGTTGATTTTGAGACTGTGAAATTTATTAAGGTTAAAATTTTCGGTAAATTTAGTCTTTTAAACACATCCGACGTTTCCCGGGAATTTTGAATAAGTACTCCTTATACCAATATTACCATTTCTTGCTTGTTTGTTTGTTTTTATTTCTATAATTTTCAGGTTATAAAATAAAATAAAAAGTTGTATTTCTTTCTGATGGACAACCGGCGCAAATGCGAACCTCACAAAAGGGTTTCTCATTTAATCCTAGGCTATTGCTTTTATTTTTTTACATTTTATAATATTCAATGTTTTGGGCGGCCCAATGATGTACTGAACATATTAATTCAAATAAATGTTGGTAAATTAACATCGCGTGTTCGAAGAATCAATGTACTGCTACTCAAGTTCTTGGCCTTTTGGCTAAGATCAAAGTGTAGTATCTGTTCCGATGGATACTGCACCCCATACTGGTGTTGTCTTGGCCTTCGGGTCTTGATTTACGCCGGTCTATGGGTCTGTCCTGTGCAGTTCTGGGGGGTCCACCTTCCCAGGCTTTGCCTCCTCTCTTTGGGGAGGAGTAAGTTTATTGCTTACTGCCTGAGGCGCCCCTACCGGGGAATGCCGACGGGACTGCCCAGGCAATTTTTAAACCCCACTTTCCCGACCCGACCTTGGGTCCCATCTTACTTGTGGGAGTAAGATAAAAACTGGCCTTGTGCCTAACTCCTGGAGAGGAGTAAATCAATACTCAAGCTCTTAACATTTCTTTTTTTTTTTTCTTTTTTTTTAAATTTTATAGTTATAAATGAAATAGCACTGCTCGATTCTGTTGTTCACATTGGTTCCTAAAGTTATTTCTTTCAAAGCGAAAGTGATGCTATGGAACCACAGGATTCGAACTTGACACGCCCAGTTCGTCAGTCCACGTCGGTATCCACTTCACCACAGCCACCTCCCGTAAAATGTGAAATTCTATTTTTTTATGGATGTCAAGAGTGGCCCCCTCCTCCCCCATTTGATCAAAATTAAATATACTTATCGATGTACCCTGGGTAATGTAAATTCTAAATAAATATAGTTATGACTGTCTATCTTTAAAACCCTAGAAGTTTGTGGGGGAAAAAAAAATACCGGTAAGTACTATAGAGAATAATCTTTGTCTGGTCAGGAGCACTGGTCCTGGACCCTTAGCCAGAAATTTATAATCACATTATTAAGCAATATTGTTTACTTTAATTTTTATTTATTCTTGTTTACTATTACACCCCCCCCCCTTTGCTGAGGGAATGCTGACAAGGGCTGCTCAGGTATTTTTTGTAGGCTAGAGTCCACTTCGCCTAGTGGACTGGCTTGTCAACCCCTCTTCTGACCTTGTGTCTAACCTCCTGCAGAGGAGGTAAATGAACATAGATTTATTTTGGAGAAAAAAATGTATTTACTATTACACGCATTTACTTAAAAAAAATAATAATGCCCAATTGTTTTACTATTCATATTATTAATAGTAGTAATGATTTGACTACGACTAATATTGCAGATGATGCTTATATTATTGTCTATTTTATGACAAAATTACATTAACAGAATTCTCTCATAAATTTATGGCTTCAAGCAAATTCTAGATTATTTATGCAAGTTACATTTTAGATTTTTTGAATTAATACTTGTATGTGGTTTAGGGGTATGAGCAGAAGTTTCTAAGGTTCCTCAATTTTCCTGGGAGACGGGTCCTGCTAATATATATATATATATATATATATATATATATATGTGTGTGTGTGTAAAGTTTAGGTTTATCATACTTGCAGTGACATGAAAATCCTCTTTTCCGATTCACATTATAAAAAAAGAACATCTAGTGTTTAGGTCATGTGATCTATGTCGTAAGGTCAACTAATTTGCTTATTGATTTTCAAAATAACATTTCATTAATGAACCATTCTTATTACTTTTAAATTCAGTGATTGTTTCGATATTAACCCTCTGAGCAGCGATTTTATTTCATGGAAAAATTATTTTTTTACACTTATTTTTAAAATGACTGTGCATAAAAAGGTTAAGCTTAATGTATATGAAATGTGTAGCCATATAAGTAGGTCTATCAAAATAAATTGTAAAATTGACTAATTTGCAAATTGTGATGGCAGCCATCTTTAATTGATGAGATTGACCATCCACACATGGAAAATTGTCATTTTCTCGTGCACATATTAGTCAATTGCTGAATTTATTGTGTATAATTGTGCTGTTCTATCTTATATGGCAAATAAAACCAGTTTTGCATGTAGTATCGTCTACTATTAGAGGTGGTAGACTTGTCACAATTTTGCGACGGTTGCACTAAAAGGATTAATAAAACCCTTCCTTTTATGAATACTGTTTAATTTCGTCGAGAAATGTTTATAATTTGTTCTCAAAGGTTATTTTCCGCATACTTGCTGCTGCTGAACTCTTAAAAAAAAAAAAAACACCAGACAAAAAATGTGACAGAAAACTGAAAGTATAAACACTCCAGGGCAACGCCGGGTCACGACAGCTAGTAAATTATAATCTTGTAATTTTATGTCCTAAAAACTAAATAGGCATAATAGAAATCATTTTCGATAGTGAAAATGCGAACTCGACATTCTAACGAGTGACCAATAATACTTGTTTCATTAAACTTTGTAAAATGTCTATTGTTTAAGTTAATTTCACCTTCTGTCAAAAATTAGACGTTTTCAGTGTCTCTGTTTAAGAATTATGTTAATGTAATTCAATCTGGAGTCTTTTGTGTTTTTTCCCCTCGGAGGAGGGGTGGGTCCTATGCTGTTCTTCGCCTTTCTCCTTTTAATCTGTTCACTTGTTCATAAGTCTAGAGAGATTCATGGTATCTTATAAGACCCCATTTATGCATACATAATAGTTTTTTTATATGAAATGAAACTTGTTCTTTTATCATGTTTCTTTGCATAAGTCATGCCCATTGAATGAGGACTATAGATAGATATGTGTGTGTGTGTCTCTCTCTCTCTCTTATATTTATATATATATATATATATATATATATATATATATAATGTAACCTTAGAATCAGTAAATCAGGGTTACTATTCTTTGGGAAATAAATTGACTTGCATGTACACAAGCACAAAGCAGTGCACTCGTGATTTTAAATAAAATCTTTATAAGATCTAATCACTGATGTAACATGTACTTTTCTTCAAATTTTCATATAAATTTGAATGTCAAGACATTCTAATTAAAAATGATTTATCTTTTAATCTTAAAGTTCCTATTATTGTAGAGTGAATGTTTTTCATTCTAAGCATAGGTGAACAAAAATTGCAATTTAAAACTAGTCTTTGCAATGATTTTTTTTTAATTAGACTTTTTACACTTTTTTCTTCAACTTATTGAAATCTAGATACAGTCTAAATGAGCATTTTAGACCTTTTTACTCTTGCATAACTTTCAAAATAAATTACATGCATCAAGAGACACCTATATATCATATTTCTCGTTTCCATTGTAGTTCGTGTGGTTAATGTCATAGTATATATTTTTGAATAACCGGTTTATGGAAAAATTTCTAATTTTTCAAATTTTTCAGTAATACTAAATAAAATTCATACTGTTTGTTTATAATACTCCATCAGGGAGTTTTCATTCACACAGAAATAAATTCAAAACAAATCAAACTTCAAAAATAAACTTGAGTCACCAATATCATATAGTACCTATAATATAAACAAAACAAAAACATAATTGCTGCATCAGTTTCTTATTTATCAATAACCAAGAATATATTGTGCGTGTTTAGTAATATTACGTATATGAAATTAAAGACAAAAGTGCATTAGTTCATCTCACTTGTTCTTGTAGAAACCTTAAGGACCTTTTGTGGAACTTTCAGGGTTCCAGAGAACCCATGTTGAGAAATGCTGGTCTTAATAGATTAGCATATCTAATTCCTAAATAACTTATCGCTGTTAACCATTTAAATGCTTTGTTATATTGGTTTGAAAAAAAATGTATCAGCGAAGATACTGATTACCTATTTAGCGAGTGTGCTGATACAACATCATACTAATACCTACTCACATTTACCAATAGGCTTGTTGCAGATGTGAAGCAAGTTTGACACATTTTCGTTGAATATTATATTAAATAAGCATTTTATTGGAATGTGTCATATTTGAAACAAAGCGCATTTAAGGGTTAAGAATATGTAAAGATCAGGTTTAGAAGTTTATTAGATATATAAGACAGCACTCACCTTTTGTTCAGATTAACTGTGAATTTGTGCAATGTTTTAAGCAACCTGGTATTTTATTGTGGCCTTTTCTCGTTTATACTAGCAATAATATACACCCTCCAGTCGCATACATTTGCTAGTATATATGACAGGCGAACATATACTACATTGCCTACCCCAAAGGAGGAGGTAATGCTTGGAAATATGGTCTCATGACAACAGAACACATACTACACTATCCACCCCCTAGATGGAGTAGTGTAGTAAACTGAATTGAGAATTGAAAGATAGTTTAGGTTCGGCTTCAGACAGATCAATATCAAATCTCCATTAGTAATAGATATTGATCTCCTCTAATTTATTATTTTAATTTATTTTCGTGCTGTTTCATTGAAGTTAGTGTTAGAATAATTCATAGATCATGTATTTGTAAATAAAGTGGGTTATTAGATTGAATATTAATTCAATGATTTTCAAGTGGTCGCAGGAAGAAAATAATCCTATGAAATATTTTCGACAGTCTTAAACCTGATATTTGAAAAGATTTACAAAATTCTGAAATTCGACTTTATTGTATGACTCTCAAAGCTTTTTATCCTCAAAACTGTAAAAGTTAAGTTGAAGGAAATCTTATCAAATAAGTTTATACATTTTTAGTAATTCTAAATTGAATGAAATGGGCAAATATATTATGATGCTTACATCTGTGTATCATTTTAAAGCTGTTCTCTTCTTTCAGGTAATTTTTAAGTTGAACTTTTTTTTTTTCTTTTTAAGTTTTAAGACAATTTAAATTTTTCGTGTCATTAAGGTCCATAAGTTCTTTCAGGATAATCTGTGCACAACGCTCAAGTCTTGAAATTCATAACAAAAATAGTAAAAAAAAAATAATAAAAATTTCTCAAAAATAAAAATATTACCTTTCTTTCTGTAAGATAATGAACCAAGACCTAGTTTCCCAAACGATACAGCAAAACCTGATTCCCAACCATTTCCATCCGTCTAACTTCTCTCCCTCTCGACTACTTGTTTTTATAGGCCGGCTGTGTGCAGTAATAGTCGAAAATGTCTTTTCATGGTTTATCTCCGATAACCTCAATATTTGCATGATGGAATCGTAGTAAGCCTTTGTTCAGTCTCGAGCGACAATGGATACCCCCTGTAAGGGTGTCTGTATCGGGAGTCTATTGTGAAGCAAAGGTTTTGTGATCTCAACCCACACCTCTCATGAACTGACATTGCTTGGGTCTAGTAGCAAGAAGTCCCAGACGACTAGACAATGCCGGGATGAGCAGAGAGCCCTCCCACATACACCACCTAGTTTTCCCAAATGGTCACCCATTTAGTATTGACCAGCCTCAACGTGGCTTAACTTTGGTGATCTAATGAGAACTGGTGTGTTAACATAATTATGCCGTATGATGGAATAAATGCTATAATAAATCTTTAGATATTTTTCAGTTTTTAAGTTTGTCATTTATTTTTATAACTACATGATATGAAGTAAGTATATTACTTTAGAGCCATAACCCATTAAAAATATAAAATGTGTTGTTCTTATTCATTATATTCTTATTAGAGAAAAAAAAGCATATCAATTTTGAAAAGGCAGAGATTTTAATGAATAATCCATGTTTAGAAAAAAGTCAAAAATATTTTAGTGGTCCTCGGTCCTGATTAGTAATTATTCATACAAGACATTGAACGGAGGATAGCCACTTGTAGAAACGATCTCCGAGAGACCGCTTGGATGTTCCAGCACATCTTCCTAGCTTTCGTCTGCAGAAACGCCATGTCTATTATGACAGCATCCCGCAATGTCTAATTCTTTATGAAGAAAACAAAAAAAACCTTTTACCTCGTGTGGAGGCAAGTAAATTGATTGTTGGTTTTAAATTCTATTTTTTTTTTTATGAAATAAAATTGTACTTTACTTCTTAACGTAAAATAATTAGTCGAACTTGCTTGAATATTCTTTCTGCTCGGTAAAAGAAGCTAAACCTTAACTACTTGAATTTATTTTTGTGTGAAGATATATTATATTTCATTCGTATCAGCTCTCGTCCCTCTTTCTCATTCCCGCCCCCCCCCCCCTCAATTCAACACTGCTAGAAAAGATACAGAAACTATTTGGCTAGACTTTTTTTATGGGCAAATCAGTTCATGGTTAGCCAAGTAACTGAAGCCCTTTTTTACCATTGCTTCTATTATTTGCTTAGCAAATTACTTCATCTTGCATCTTTTGTTATTTGCGGGGTCTTCATCTGTGGAACACGTTGCCGCAGGACTACTTCCCTGCAGATTACAGCATGGTTATCTTCAAGTCCAACATCAACAAATACTTGTCATAAACTGCTTCATAAGTAATCAAACTTAGTTTATACCATTGATTGTTCCTCATCAGTCTCATTAGCCCTTGTCAATGCAAAGAGTCACTCGAGGATAAGTAACGATCCAACAGTGTAAAAAAAAATTTTTTAAATGCTACTTCTGCAGTTTACGGACCATGCTATTTTTTAGATAGAATTTTCAAGTTAAATTCAATTTTTACGGTATATTTTGTTTATTTAATTGTTAGGTGAAAGTACAGAATAGTTCCCCCCTCCCCATGGTAAGAATGGATTTCTAAATAACATTATTTCAGCACGGTTTGTAAACTGAAGAAGTTCATATATTTCTTGGTTTATATGGTTTATATATTTCTTGAAAATAAATTAAACAAAACACAATATAATCCTATCCTCCCTTCTCGTTGATTCTTTTGACAAAATGTAACTTCATTTTATTTCCATCTTTTGTATAAAAATCACTTGAACAGTCAGCTTTTCTGTTTCCTTGTCCCTTGGTGGTTCTTATTAACCATGAATGTAAATGTCAGCCTGGTTGTGGCACCATATGAAATTGGGCCATCAGGAAACTGGAAATATATGTAAAACTTCAGACATGCATAATGCAGGCAGAGTGGGGGGTCATGTGTAGTGTTGAAAGGAAATACGTTTATAATTAACTCTATAAAGAGGATAATAGTAGATGGATCATGTCCTCGCTCTCCAGATTGCGTCCAATTTGATAAAATGGTTTAGATGGTTTTAGTTTGTTGTGCTAAGCGTAAAGATATTTTAAATAATTATTTAATCTGCTCACAATTCTTTGTAATTAAAAATAATCAAGTCTTTCTATGGCTTATTACAACGTGCTGTATGCTAGAGAAGCACCGACTATTATTATACACTAATGGAAAGAAAAATGTGACTAGTTGGCTCTCCTATTGAGCTCATTTTAGATTGTTTGAATGGAGTGGTGGGTGAGTGAGTTTACAAACATAAGAAATAAAGACAAAATTCAACATTAGTCTCTCTCTACAGCTATGGGTTAAATTGTATTACCTCTAGTAGTGATATTCCCTTATATTTCTAATAGACTATCCCAATCTTTTTATTCTTTCCTTTACTACCTTCAACTGTTAATAAACAAAATAATGAAAGCAAAAGTGATAGACTGTATAAAATAGTTGGCGGGGGGGGGGGGGGGCGTCATTTAGTGAGAGAGGGTGAAAGTGATAGAAGCTTTATAAGAGATATGCCACTTGGTGAGTTATTTGCAAGTTACGACTAATTAGAATAATTAAAATGGAAGTCTTTTTAAACATAACTTAATTCCAAAACGGGGGAATCTTTTATTGTGTGGTTAAAATATATGTAGGAAAAAAATCTAAGCGAAACTCAGCTTTAGTATAATAATAATAAATGTATTTTACGGTATCTTTTGTTTATTAAATTAAGGGAAAGAACAGAATAGTTAACAAAGCACACCTTCCCCATTTTAAGAATGGGGTTCTAAATAATAAGGTTGTATAAGATGTATAATAAGATGTATTTTCATATGAGAAGTAATTAGTAGAGTTGGAATCGGCAAAAAAAGAAAGTTATCCGACTTACGTCTCTTTAAAAAAGAGAGAAAAAAAAAAAAAAGACTTCAACTCCCCTCGGGAGTTGTAGTGTTTGCTGAAAAAAATCGGACTCTGGGTTTGGTTTTTTAAATAAGTTTTTTAAATATTATTTTATATCTGAAATTTCAAGTTTAATCTTATCATTTAAACTTAATAGATTGTAATAGTTGTTTCAATCAGATAAGATTGCTTTTTCCCCTCTATTTGTTACAAAACTGAAAGATGAATATGACCCCCCCCCCCCCACCCCAAAATAAAACCCCTCCTTGGGTGAAGAATATTATAAGGGGGTTAAAAATGATGAATGGAATGAACAAAATGTGATTACTGATGAGAACGGTTTATGACAAGTATTTGTTCACACTGGATTTGTAGACGACCATATTGTAGTGTGCAGGGAAACAGTCCCATCAGCTAGTTGTATGTACAGCCCAAAAATGTATTTCCCTTATCCTTGTCACAAAATGAAATAGTGCTTTTACAAAGAAAATGGTGGGTAGGTCGGTTCGACTGTCCTTATAGTAAGCTTCAAATAGTATGTGTGTGTGGGGTGGGGGGTGAATAAAAAAGAAAGAATGAAAAAACGGGAGGTAAAAGAGAACCCACACCTGTGTGCATTGCAATGTATTGTTTTTTCGTGCTTCTCCAGATTAGGACTCTAGCTCACAGTTGACCCCCGTCATTAGGGTTGGGGTAAAAAAAATGTGTCGCTATCAGGATCTCCACATTATCAGTTGCCTAGAGTTCCCTGTTCTTTGAAGATCCATGTCACATCGCTAGTGGTAGCCGACGACCTCCCTTGCCAGAGTGCTCAACCAACGAACTTGGGGGAGGGGCATATGTAGTCGCACTGTTTTGCCGTATCACAGCTCTTCAGTATGTCTAGACAAGCAAGTACATCTTAAATATTTATACAGAAATAAACTGGCATGCTGATTTTCTTTTTATGACCATAGTTCAAATTTTAATATTAAATTCCAAACTCAACCTGTTTAAGTTATTTCATTACAAAAGAAATACCATTGCAAACGTTTATTTCATGCTGGTTTGGGGAAGGTGGGGGGTGAAGATTTTATCCTTGTTTACTGCAATACGTCTTGACATGACCTCCTTCTGAAGTGTATTACTTTCCTGCGACCCTTTAATGTTGACTCCATTTTTTTTCTTTCTTCTTAATCTGATTGGTTTAGATTTTCATGTGACCACTGATAAGACCTTATCAACACTGGAAGTTTTTTTTACACTGCAGTTTAATCTCTTACGTATATGCTCATAAATTTTGATTTGTGATATTCAATGCTTCCCCTTGAGGCTCTTACCATCTTATGGCTTCAAGTGATAAGATATGAAATCCTGTTAGTGAAGAAATAACATTCACCCTTTGAATTTGGTTTTGTTATTTTTGATCCATTTGAATGAAAAAAAACTTTCATTTATACAACTATTCATTATTACTAAGAAGCAGACATTTATTCATTTGAACATATTTTAAGCAATGAATAGTTGATTTGAACTTTAATCTACCTAAAATTGTAGTTTTTTTGGAGGGGTTAGTCGCTCCAGATTTAATATGGAAAATTTACATCCAATCTGTTGCTAAGGTTGCTGGAAAACTGGTTAAATTGGAAGTACTTGACTACTTATACAACCTTGTAACTAAGAGTCAGATATGTCCTCGAATGGAGTACTCCTGCCAATGGGGAGTGAGGTGCTCAGAATACTCTTTCTTGTCTTAACTGTATAAAATCAACTTAATAATCCAGTGAGGTATGATTTCTTCTGTTCTTTACAGCCCCTTTCTCACAGAAGTCTCTTCTATTGCTAGTCTTTCTCTCTTTACCGTTATTTCCTTGGAAAGTGCTCAACTGAGCTCCAATCTTTAGTTCCTCCTTGTAAGACATTCATCGCAAGAACTAGTCTTCATACCTCAACTGAAAAGAATTTCCTTTCTTCGGTATACCTAGCATCAGGCAGAATCTTCACCATCTTACCATCTGTGGAACACATCACGGGACTATTTCTCTGCAGACGACAACAGGATCATCTTCAAATTCAATGTTAACAAATTCCTTTCATAAACCGTCGTAATAAGTAATCAGATTTTGTTCATTCCATTCATAATTTTCAATCCTTTCATAATATTCTTCATTATTCAACTGATCATCAAGCCATCCATCTACTCGAGTGGTTTCTGGCCTTGGTAACTGGTGACTTATTAGGTAATAAATTAAAAAAATCATCTCGACTATGGCAGATAAAGAATAGGGCCGATTCTAAGGTGGAGTCTATTGCATAACACTCCAATGAGGGTGGGGTTTGAAATAAACAAACTCTTGCTGGCTTTCCCTACATTTTAACTTTGTGCCAGAGGTTGACCAAAATCTTTTGGTGAAATAATGAAATGCTGCCTTGGAAAAGGTCCCCTGGAGATTGTACCTCCTATCTTAACTTCTCTTCGCCCATTGCCATAAATGGCATGGGCTGGGTGTATGTATTGTATCTTTATTTTGTTAAAAGTTGTGGCGTAATTTACATTAAAAATTATAATTTAGTTGTTTTTTAATAAATGTTGAATTAATATATTCTCAGTCTCAAGGGCGAACAATTTTAGAAAGATATATATAAAGCAATTAGAAGAATACCCATCTCAGGACAAGTAAGATTAATTCTCCGAACAGAACAGTTTTGCACCACTTTTACGTTTACTTACGAAGATTAAAATCAAGATATAATGTTACTAAACCTTATGTATGAAATCTTTATTCCAATTTTGATCAAAATTCATTACATGATTTTGATTCTAGAAAGTGTCTAAAATTTAAGGCTTAAACTTAAGAAGTTTTAAGAAATTTAAGTTCAGGGAATCTTGCTTAATTGTTGTTTCATGGCTATAGATGAAATTCAATGCAAATCTGATATTTGAACTTTTAAATGGTAGAGTGTGCCAATATTATGCCCCTTAAAAACCTAAAAGAAACTGAAATTTGAGAAATATCTATCAATTGATGTTGTATTATTAGAATTTAACAAAAATTTTCACTAAGATTTCCACCCCCTTTTTACCCCTTTTACATGAAACTAAAACTAAATATAGCTCAAATTTGAACCCCTTGCTTCTAGCAGCTGTGTTCCAAAATTCATAATGATCAGTTAATTAGTTTAGGGGTGAATCCTATACATAGAAATATGGAAACATAAACATACCTAATTTTATAAAGATATTTTAATCATTTTAATGTTATTTTTTTAACATTCAGGTGACTCTACTGTAATTTGTTATTAAATAATGAGATATTAGTCATACTCATAAAATGTTTTGTTTTTTTTCTATTTTAGACAGTTTTTTCTGGTCTAGAAAAGAGAACAGGTTGATGCTTTAATTAAGCTGTTTATTTGTATATTTTTAATGCCTACGTCATGTAATTCTTTTGACTTATTTAAAGCCTATCAACAATTAGAAGCATCTACAAAAAAAGCATAAATGTTTTTTTGTTTTTTTTATTATTATATAAATCGAAATAACTGGTTAATGTACTCAATGATCTTAATTGAAATTTGCTGTTAAGGAAAGAAACCGGTATATAACTAGTTTATGATCATAAGCAAGATTATACAACATAAAGTTTTCTAGAAACTAGCAGGGCTACCCGGTGTTGCTCAAGGAAAGGAAGAGCATGGGTAATAATTGTTTGTGTGAAGTTAATTTTAACAATAACAATTGACTTATTATTGTTGTCACCTTGAGTTAAATATTACTTTAAAAACAAAAAACGAACACATGCTGTTATTAAAGTTTTAGCGTAATTAAAAGGTTTGAATAAGTAGCCCCTGCTAGTTTAGAGTGTGTTTGAATATAATTATAACCAGAAATAAAATTTATCGCTTGAAAATTAAGTAGTTATGTAAAACTCGCAGACATCCCATCAATATTCTGTCATCGAAATGTAATGTCTTGAGATTGTTTGGTCTCGTTAAGCATTCCGGTGTAGGACTATGAAAAATATGCGTTGAAGGCATAATACAAGAAGCCGGTCGAAAGGTAGACAAAAGAAAAGATGGATAGACAACGTTTGTGAATGGACGAACATGAGCATAAATCAAGCAAACACCTTGGCCCAAGATCGCAGGACTTGGAGGACACTCAGCTATGTTAGGGCGTATTCTGCAGCTAACGGAGAAACCGTTTAATAATGTAAATAAAATGTTCCGCACTTATGCAGCAACACCAGTTGCATTTTTCAAATTTGCAGAAAATTCTGCTATTTCATTGTCAAATATAGTATGAAATTTATTGGAATTTCAAGTTTAAAATTTTTAGAACAGAAACTAATTGCCGTGATTGACTGGCTTGTCAGAATCAAATATTGATTTTGTATGACGAAAGCTGTCGATGACAAATCGAGAAATAGATCAGCGTAACTTTATTATCTAGTCGATTTAAATTGTAAATATTTTCTTAATCAGCCATTGCATATTTTTTTTTAGTTTATTTTATTTGAACTTATTTCTCTTTAATGCTTTCATATTTACTCACTTTTATATTTTTCTTTTTTCTTTTCAGGTAAGTTTTCAATTATGGTTTGTATTTTTCAAGATGAAAAACGAATGTTAGATTACAATGGTCTCACTCAGTTCATTAGTGCAACTCATCAGGTATGTATGGCATGAAATGGAAAACACTTAGGTTTATATTGATTGAATTAATATCATTAGAATGCTGCTTTTCTTTTCCTTTTTTTTTTTTTAATGTAACTCTTCTATGGGAGATAAAGCGTATATTATGTAATCGATTGGAATTTCAAGTTTTAATTTGTAATAACAAAAACTGATAATTGACTGGTCTGTCAGAATCTTTTTTTCTTTCTTTTTTTTTTCCTTTTTTTTCTTTTCTTTTTTTTTCTTTTTCTTTTT
>OY744529.1:71465025-71472525 GCA_963556195.1 Sepiola atlantica
TCTCTCCTTCTCTGTCTCTCTCTCTCTCCTTCTCTGTCTCTCTCTCTCTCTCCTTCTCTGTCTCTCTCTCTCTCTCCCTCCTTCTCTGTCTCTCTCTGTCTCCTTCTCTGTCTCTCCTTCTCTGTCTCTCTCTCTCTCCTTCTCTGTCTCTCTCTCTCTCCTTCTCTGTCTCTCTCTCTCTCCTTCTCTGTCTCTCTCTCTCTCCTTCTCTGTCTCTCTCTCTCTCCTTCTCTGTCTCTCTCTCTCTCTCTCCTTCTCTGTCTCTCTCTCTCTCTCCTTCTCTGTCTCTCTCTCTCTCTCCTTCTCTGTCTCTCTCTCTCTCTCCTTCTCTGTCTCTCTCTCTCTCTCCTTCTCTGTCTCTCTCTCTCTCTCTCCTTCTCTGTCTCTCTCTCTCTCTCTCCTTCTCTGTCTCTCTCTCTCTCTCCTTCTCTGTCTCTCTCTCTCTCTCCTTCTCTGTCTCTCTCTCTCTCTCCTTCTCTGTCTCTCTCTCTCTCTCTCTCCTTCTCTGTCTCTCTCTCTCTCTCCTTCTCTGTCTCTCTCCTTCTCTGTCTCTCTCTCTCTCTCTCTCCTGCTCTCTCTCTCCTGCTCTCTCTCTCTCTCTCCTGCTCTCTCTCTCTCTCCTGCCTTGTCTCTCTATGACATGACTTTTCCTTGGCTATAGCTTATATTGGGGTAAAATTTGGGATCATATTAAACTTATATTCTTGAGTGGAAATCAACTATAAAGAGAAGAGTTATATTTAATCCAACGGAAACAAAGTCGTCAAATATATATTGAAAATTTGACGATAGGAATAATATTTGCTATTTTACGTCATTGTCATCAGACGTGGAAAGTCCACAATTTTTGCAGATGCTGGAGTAAGGTTTTGTTTTTTGTTTTGTTTCTCTGTTAACTTTCACATTAGATTGTCATCATGTAGTTTTAAAGACTATATTCAGTCTTGTCCCCACAAGCTGTATTTACACTTGAATTCTTATCCTAAAGTTTTGCACTTCTCACATAGTCATTGTTGCTTTGATTTCACACCAAAACTTTTGGTTTGTCAGTTTTCTGCAGCCTATTCTTCAAACTTGAGACACAAGATATTCCTAGCAGATCTGGTAAAGGAAACGGCCACAGTATGTCACAAAGTGGTGTGATAAAGCACTCTTGAAAAATTTCTCAGAAACTTCATAGATTCTTTGATGGCTCAATCTTCTTGGAACCATGAAGCAAATTTCCAAGCTTGTTTAATCCATTCCAGGAAACTGCCTAACATTACTACATCATAATTGCATGTAACTGATACCATGTATTCTTCTTCCTACCTATTCATATGTTGTCGCACCAAACAAAATTGTAACTCATTTATGAAGTTATGGCAGATTGTCTGTACTCCAATACCAAAACTTTTGCTTGTTAATATTGTTGGATACTCGTCTATTCCTTAATTATCTTTCAAACATCATGACTCTATTCTAGCAATTATTTATTTAAAACCATACCTTGACTCATGCTTCCCTGCACAGAGGCCACTGTCACCGCGTGTGTCCAGATTTGTTGTTCTCCCCCTCTCCTGCACCTGGACTTTAGTCAAAGTGTGTGTATGTCCGAACTTGTTGCTGAAAACCGAATGTGGTCAGACGTTCTTTTCTTATAAGAGGCAGGCAATTAATTCAGATAATAGTCAAGAAACATTAGGTTTATTGAGCCTCACCTGCTAATCCCATTACAATTAATTGCTTCATAGGTGGAGAGAGAAAGAGTCTATTAAGCATAAGCTTTTTTTATTCGAAGTTCATTAGTCCATTTTTAATAGATATGCTTTGGTCACTTCCATCTAAGATCGAGGAAGAGGCTTCGCTCACAATTCCCTCTATCGCTCATATCTGACATCATATCCGCCTACTTGTATCAGAGACTTTAGTTTTTATGATACTGGATTCCCGGTTCTGCTTAACTCTTTGCCCTCCTGTCTGAAACACTTCCTGTCTCTTAATATATGGTTCTGGTTGGTTCATCCTCCCAGGTTTTACCTTCTCTCTGAGAAGGGGTTGGTTTGTTGCTGAGACATTTATCGCAGTCAAGTTAAAATTCGTCTTTATTCATGTAACCGCGTGCTACAACGGCATATCAACATTAATCGTCTATAACATCAGGACGAATTTCAACTTGACTGCAATAAATATGTCTCAGTCAGGAAGGATTATACGAAAAAAGAAGAGAAAAAAAATATGCTTATACTTCTGACAAGGGTGTATATCACCGAAAGTGCTCAAGTTTTTAAAGTAAATAAATAATTTATTTTAAAAAACATAAATAATTTGCGTTGTCCAGGTTTTCAAAATATTTTTAATAAAAAATATTCTCCTTATTATTGCCATTTCAGTAACGTTTTCAATGTGTGACTTTTCAAACTAAAAATATTTTTATTTCCATGAAGGAGCAGTATAAGTGTAGGTCATCTACACTTATACTACTCCTTCATGGAAATAAAAATATACAAATGACCTCGGCATAAAAGTCGGCATCCATTAGGGCTCGGACACCAGTTCTTGAAGCCCTTTCCAGAGAGTTCTGTACAGGGTACCCATAGGAGTTGTTGTATGTGGATGACATGGTAATCATGGCAAACACAATGAACTAGTTACTTGAGGAATTGAGAATGCGGAAAAGTGGCACGGAAGCCAAAGTACTATGGGTTAATCGGTCAAATACAACAGTGATGACCAGTGGCCCAGAGCTATAAAGGCTGAAAGATTCTGATCAATATCCATGTGCTATGTGCAAGAAAGGAGTAAACCGCTTCAACCTATGGCCCCTTGTTTGATTATTACAATGATGAATTTAAAAAAAAAAAAAAGTCTTTGAATCTACTTCATAACCCTGCAGAAGCTTGAATGTTGTAATGAGGTCACCTCTTAACCTTTTTTCAAAAGTAATTTTAGTACTAGATTCCAAATATCAGTATAGAAATTGTCTGGAGCAGGAAAGCATGCCCACTTGACTGCCGACTAAGATAAATTTGGGCGACAACCTTTTCGAAATGTTTGGGGATATGTTGAGTGTTGGAGGTGGTTACGAATTTAGCTCTACTATTAAGGGTAAAATCAGCATGGGGTAAGTTCCACAAACTATTGCCAATCATGACATCTTCCGCTATCCCTTTCACTATCGGGGGGGGGGGGAGGCTACATAGCAGCTGTGTTAAGCGCATGATGATGCTGTGATAACCTCAAACCCCTAATCAAGGTAAATAAGATGATAATATTGATGATGAAACTTGTTCCTCTTAAAATGTGTCATTTAAATCATCTTAATTCATTAGATCTTATTTAAACATTTGTCAACTGTCTTGCTTTTCATCAGAAAAATCTCTTCAGAAAATTGATAAAGATTATATCCTATTGTTCATTTTCTAAAACCTGACGCAACTATAATCTTATATGGTTTGATAGTAGGCACATTGTTAACATTCCAATGGATAATATTAAACTATGAAACAAAACTGTATAATCCGTACAGACATCAGATTATCAAAGTTCATTTATCACACCATCTCTAGCTGCAATCGTCTTATTACATCTTTTTCCAACTCGGTGAAGATTATACCAACTCGTGATCTATACTTCAACAATTGACCTTCACCTTCTTTTATTTAATGGCAAATAATCTTCGCATCACGGATCATTGTTGTTAATGTTAGTTCAGTAGTATTTTTCAGTCAGATCTAATCTTTTTATACTTATGTATTTATTCACTTTTCACATTAAGCAAGTATCTCTTCTGTTCAGATGCTACTTTTAAAATTCTTATATATATATATACATATAGATATAATGAGAGACTTTTTAAGCGGGAGCTTCATAATGCAGTTCTTTATATGTTCAAAATCATGTTCTTTATATTAAAGAAATTGAGACTACTTTGTGTGTGTATTTCTTGCATCGGTGCAGCTTTGATAATTACACATTAAATTATTTTTATTTACCGTTGAATATTCACGAGTGGGACCCGTGGAAATTCCACGGTTGTATCCTTCTGTAATGGACTTTCAGAATATATCTTATGGAGTTCTATATCCAAAACTCTTGTAGGAGTTAGTGACCTGTTTCCATTCTATGTACGTCCGGCATGAACGTAGACCACGCAATGATATTGTACAGTTTTTGGACAGAACAGATATTACACTTTGATCCTAGCCCAAAGACCAAGAAAGTGTGTTTTAGAGTTTCACGTTTGACACAGCAAAAATTTCTTTTCTTTTTTTTTTTTGCATTGCATTTTCGGCAATCGAAAGATCCTATCTTTTTAAAAAAGAGGTGGAAGGTAATAACATATGTCCGAAAATGAAATTGCCTTAAAAATCCAATAGTGTAAAATAAAACATTTTTTAAATACTTTTCTTTCTTTTTTTTTTTTTTCTTTTTTTTTTTTAAACAATTACAAAATTAAATCAATCAGAATGCATTTCGGTTTCTTTGTGAGCAAGTCGGCCATTTTAATCTTTTATAAATAGTTTAAATAAAAATGAATACTTTGTGACCCTTTGAAATTTGCAAAGAATTTGGAAGCATTTAAACTGTCGAATAGAAAGTTATTTCTGATTTTAGAATTCTTAGCAAATCCTGAAATATTTGAAGATTGTAAGCTATGTACATTCAATAATTTTATAGTGATTAAAACATTACCATAACAAACTTAGTTATAGCTTTATAAGATGTTGGTTTAATTAATAATTTAATGATACATTGAATTATTACATTATCATTTTAACTTTCAAAAACCAGCACAAGTTATATATATATATATATATATATATATATATATATATATAATGGTGGACTAAAAGTGAAAGTAAAAAGAACTCCCAGGTAACGCCAGTTAAGTACAACTAGTTTATAAACCAGCATCAATCGCAACTTATGAAAAGAATTTTAGATGTTTACAAAAAAATACATTTTCATTACTTTGTGAGGGAGGGGGGGGGGGGCAAACTTAGTTACTTAGCTTTGCCACTTTCTTTCTTTTCCTTTTTTTTTTATGGAAATCGCTCCAGGCAGAGCATGTAAGGTGCTAAAAAAAAATTACCACTTTAAGGTCAAAAACTAGGTAAGTGTTAGATGGATAGATTTTGATCCAGAAAACAGCAATTATTCCCCGTTTGTCAGAAACATCGCTCATGAAATGCGAGGACTAACGGACAAAATAAGGAAAGCGAGAGTTACGAGGCTGCCGAAAATAAACCCAAGGTCCACTTTCTACTCTCCGAAAATAATTATTGTAAATTGTATTGTAAACAATGATTCTAACTTTTGGTGGATTTTGGGTAATAAAAGAAATTATATAGAATTTTTCGTTGCTGTTGGTGTTATAATTTGTTTTGTTTTTTTTTGGGGGGGGGGGCAGCTTTCCTGTCAGTATTTGAATCATGTAAGTAATTATTAATCAACATTTTTTTTTTTCTTTCAAAAATTAATATTTCGGATGACAATCATTCCATCCCATCAACCCTTATCCTCCAGTTGCTTTTAGCCTTGATAAGTGGTGACCCAATAGTAAAAAAAGTTTTCTGAGCTCCTGGTCATAACTTCTATGCACCATTTTTTGGTGAAAACCTTGTAAACCGGTTATGAGATAATCATAAGAAAACCAATGGACAGTTGACAAAAACTTGAGCATTTTTTGATTAACATTGAGGACCAATAAAATGAAGAAATTCTCATTCCAAAAGAAAACGATCTTGTGAAATCTCACACATTGAATCTCATGTTTCCTATTTACTCGCCTTTCCATGAGAGAAAAGTTAGATAAAGTCATTTTTTGTATGTGGAGAATCCTGCTACCCAAAAAGGGGCACTCTGAACTGGGAACATTTTTTTTCGTCTTACTGTTTTTATTAGTTTTTTTGTTTTTTTTCAATTGCTTTAGTCGACTAGGATTTTTCCTTTTCTGACTAAAGGGAAGAACAGATACCGCACTTTGAATATAGCCCAAAAGATTGGATTAAAAATGTATCCTACCTTTTAGTAGAAGAAATTGCTATATAACTTTAGGAAAAACATACCAACTATTTTCAAAATATGTCTCCATATTTGTAAACTGCTGAAGCAGACTAAATATTTTCTTTTTTAAAATGTAGCAAAATGTTATTTTTATATCATTTTATTGACAATAAAAACTAACAAATAAAAAGTGGCTAGTCAGAATCAGTTTTATTTGTCAGCTTAAATTCTATTTAGGTCCAACTGTTAAAATCCGACTGACATAATTTCATATATTAGATATATTTTCAAAGATGTGGGTTGCATTTAGAGTGGTATACAATTACATGCTGCTTTGAAAGACGAATGATCCTTCAACTGCTCTCAGTAACTCTTTTTGGTCATTATATAATCCCCCCCCTCCTACATATTCTCTTCATATATTAAATCTTATGTTTCTATTTCAGGGTTAAACTAACTTAAGCTTATCTATATTAGAAGATCACTTATTTGGACTAAATAAGTTAATAGCCGCCATCTGTCAACTGCCTTTGTGACTATTAATACCAGCATGATGACTTGATTTTCTTTGGCTACTCCTCCATTCACCGTTTTCTCTCTGATGAATGCCTCACCACTGACTTGCAGCTTTACAGGGCCCTCTTAGAAAATCTCACGTTCTACTGACCTAGTTTTTTCCTTGCATCATTTTTAGTACATCTGGACAGATTTGAACGCTGGCAAGAGAGAGGCTCTAAGACGAATCATTTCTTTTTCTTTTTTCTTCTTCTCTTAAAAGGAATGGCAACTTGTGTGCTGTTGGAATGTGTTGTTGTTGTTTTGTTTTGTCTTTTCTTTTTCTAAAGCAAGCGCCATCTATAATGTTTGTATTTAGACTCATGTCTTTCTACAATTGTTTTCTTTCTATTGTCTGGCATCAGATGAATTTTTATTTTTACTCCACCATTTGGCATTGGTTTTATTTTTGAAAAGTCAATATTTTTATTTTGTAATTTATTTTATTTTTATCTATTTTTTTTAAAATTATATCAGCCTTCTGATGCTTCTTATAACACTTCTGTAACAGCTTATAAATAAGTCTGTTTTACAGAAAATCAACCCTTTTTACGAGGGTGGAGGGTATTTAATGCCAAAACATGATATCTATTGTGTACGGTTAATTAAACATAACTCGCTATGATTTTATTCGTAGCTTGGTGTAACTTGCAAGTTGATATTTTTCTAAATATAAGTGAACATAAAGGATACAGTAGGATTTGAACTTGGCATGACTTGCTTATAAATTCATGATTTTAATTTTAAAAAATTAAAAAATAAGAATTGATAAAATTGATAAGTAAATTGCAATAATAATTTTTTTTTTTAAATACTTTTTTTTTAAATCTTAAACTCGGTCATAGTTTACTTCACTCTTTTTTTTTTTTAATGCCTGTAATATATTTTTGTTCCATTTAATTCACCAATTAAGCTTACGGACATCACTCATCTTTTGGTTTGCTTCAGCGTGTTTAG
>OY744529.1:71477525-71497525 GCA_963556195.1 Sepiola atlantica
TTTAATGACAGCTTTAATGTTAAATTAGAAATACATCAGGGTTCGGAACTGAATCCGTTGCTTTTTATTTGTGTATTTAAAGCATTATCCAGGGAGTTTCGTACTGGTTGTCCGGAAGAGATGCTGTATGCTGACAATTTAGTGCTTGAAACAATGGAAGATCTACTTGTAAAATTAAAGACTTGGAGGAGAAATGCTGGCGAAAGTAAAAGTCTGAGAGTGAAATTTACCAACACCAAAATGATGATCAGTAGTTGTAGGATTGGAAAGCTTCCAAAAAGAGGAAAGTTCCGCTATTCACTTTGTGGAAAGGGAATCGGGTGCAATTCAATCGTTTGTGGTACTTGTAAGTATTTGGTACACGAGAAACGCAATGGAATTACTGGTAGGTTGGGAGAAGATAACCAATTTATGTGCAATAGAGACGGATAAGAACTCAAATGTGTAGAAAGTATGTCTAGATGGCGAAGCTCTTGAGGTTGTCAAGGTTTTGTTACCTTGGTGATACTATTGGAGCACAGGGTGGAGCAGGTGCTAGTGTGATTGCAAGAGTTAGGAGTGGACGGAGTAAGTTCAAGGAACTTCTGCCATTACTAACCAGCAGAGCATTACCTCTGTTGATCAAGGAAAGAGTCTATTAGTTATGTGTATGCATTGTGATGATGTATGGAAGTGAAACCTGGCCAGTGAAGATTGAGGACATGTGTTGCATGGAGAGAAATGATATGAAAATAATGTAATGGATGTGTAATGTGAGTCTTAAAAACAGGCTTAGTTCTGATGACTTTACAGGAAGATTAAATCTGGACAGTATAGGGAGATGTGTGCAGAAGAGTAGATTTGATGGTATGGCTATGATGAAAGAATGGATGAGAGTTCTTAATTATTAAATTGGAAAACGTTGGCGGAAGTGATAAGAAAGTGATGTAAAATGGACGTTAAGCCGAATATAATGAGGATGAATTTCAAATTTGAATGTTACAGACAGAAGAAAATGTATTTAAAACAGGAGCATGACACCAAAGAAATATGTGGATTCATCTTTAAAATTATGAATAACTGTTTTTTTTGTTTCTGAAATTTTGAGGTGAGGATTGATAATTTATATAATTTGGATTATTCGGACTTATGTTCTAATCTTGAGTGTTATTCTCACAACGTTTCGACCGCTGTAACCTCCGGCCTTCTTCAGATGTATCTGTTCAGACTCAGGAATATTTCTATCAAACTCGGGAATCTGCAAGGACCTGTGGCGCAGTGGATATAATATTTGTTAAAATTCAGTTCTAAGTGATAGTCTCAAGGTTGAAGGTTCAATCCTTGGTGCAGGTGATACAAAGAATTGCAAATTACTGAAGACTTCTCCCAGTCATTGGCTGACGGAACGAGAGCATGCTACCCCCGTGGATTAAATTAAGGGTTCCGTTCGAAATTCCGTCCAGATTCACGACAAAAATATTCCAGAGTTTAAGCAGATACACCTGAAGAAGGCCGGAGGTTACAGCGACCGAAACGTTGTGAGAATAACACTCAAGATGAGAAAAGTAGTCTGAATAATCCAAATTATTCAAGCTGTTCTTTCGTCTTAATAAATAAAAGCACTTGAACATTTTTACTAAAGTTATAGGACATTGAATTTTTAAGTGAAGTGCTAATAATAATAATATACATTTTTATTTTTAAGACAAATAATCGGAACCTTGCAAATTGAAATTTATTTCAGTTATCTAAGAAGAACATCTTAGTTAAGATTATATTCTTCCATTGTAATTTGATCATCCTTCAAACTGGAAATGATAAAATCTTTTGCTTATTTTTAAGTATCCACTTATTATTGTACAGCTGTTAGATTTGATATTCTACAATGAGACAAGAAAAGATCAATGAGGGGAGAGCTTCTCCCCGCCCCTACCTCTCCTCCTGCTTTGTTTCCCCTTTGAATGGCTACATTGTTCTTATTGGTTTTTCATTTTGAGTGGAAGAAACTTTTCAAGTGTCTCTGTTGGCATTTCCTAATTTCTACTTGGCATTCCCTTCAAGTTCGATTGGCTTCATTCCCTCACTTTCTATTGATTATTATTTGTGAGCAGAATTTATTGATTACAAAATTTTAGACATCTTGCTGTTATCACAAGAACTGACATTTTTAACCTTCATGTTGAAGTTACATCTTCTATTTAGTTGATTGTAAGGCTTCAAATATGCAACAATGGATTTCAATTTATTTTTATTTTCATTTTCGTCCTTGACTTGTGGTGACTTTTGATATTCTTGTAACTTCTTACTTTTTTTTTTTTTTTTTAAATCGTGCATTGAGATTTTAAAAAAACCCATAGACTGATCAAACCTTTTGAAAAGAATTGAGAATTTGATTTATTCAAATTTACCACTGAAATGAATTTGTATAGAAGAAAGCTGGAGTGTAGATGGCTGAAAGCATGGCAGTAGATTTGTTAGTCCAAATGCTCTACTCGAATTCCTAAAGTTTTAAACGGCCAAATTCTGGCTCTTGAAAGTTAAAAAGGTCAGACTCAAATATTCTTACACTGATGATATATATAGCAATGAATTTTAAAACTGTCCTGTTTTTAAATCTCCGAAACAGTTACATGGTAAACAGCTGATGATCCCCATTTTAATATTTCACGCTCAAGTTAAGGTCCCCTGTTTTGGTTTCACTGTTAGATACTTAAATCCCTTTTTTTAGTTATGAATTTTACAACGGTGGGTTGGCTTATGCAAGTGCTAAGTCTGTGATATCTTGGATTTAGTTAGTTTCTCTGGGAATTAAAACTGCATTTTCTTTCTTTGTTTAAAATGACTCAAAGCTTCTTTAGACTATATATATATATATATATATGATTAGGGTTTTAACGTCAAATACAATGTTTTTATTGTAAAACATAAGAATAAAAATGGTAATATAGGATTTTGGACTAATAGCAAGAATACACCGGAGTTCTCATTCATTCCTGGGTAATGCCGGTATTCTATACTGTCGTAAATATAATTAATACAGGAATTAAACAAAAAGCATTAAATATATTAAAAATAGAAATCAATTACATAAAACCTTGTATTTCAAGATTTCCATGTATTTTATACACGTTTAAAATAATTTACTTACCTGAAGCAGTTGAAACAAATATCTTATTAATTAGGTGTTATGGTTTTAATGTGCAAAATTATCAAAAATTTCATTTGCATTGCTGTTTCAACAAAAAAAAAAAAAAGATCAACTCTGACTACTACAAAAATTGCAGGTTCTAACTCTCGACCACAGAGGTGGAGAGGGGGTTGAAAAAGTCTGACTTGTAAATTCAGTTTAAAAAAACAAACAAAAACACTGACTCTGACTTTCTACTCTCTTAAAACTTGATGACCCCTAACTCTCCCATCTTTGCTTCTGAGATGACCAAAGTGTACTCTATTAGTATCAAATGTTTATAAAACCTGTCTTGGGAGTTTAACTTTCTCTTTTCATGCTGATTAACTATGGATTCATGTTTTCTCAACTTGGCATTAATTCGTGAACATTCCTAAGTAAGTTTCCATTAAGAAACAATCTTTAACGTTTTACTGGCTAAATGACGTTATCATTGGAACTGTTACTATAACAACAACAAATGATGTTTTGTCAGCTGTTCAAAAATGGATATTTCGTTTCTTAATTAGTTTTACATAATCGCTTAATGCCCAAAAGGAGTACTGTATTCCCAAATTACTTTGATAATGATAGTACTCATTTGGTTGGAATCTCTCGATTCTGGTGTTAATTTTGCAAAAAGAAAAGAACCTAACATCTAAAGTTATTTTGTCGGATTTTCAAAGTCACACCCAAATAGCATTTAAGCTGACAAACCAAATTTTACTTCTGGCTAGCCAGTTTTCATGTGTTATTATTGTACCGTGTTATTGGCAATACAATAGCGTTGTAAAAGTAGCATTGGGCCAAAAAATGAGAACACAAATAAAACTGATTGAGAATATATTTATTCGCACACACGTGTAAATGCAATAATTTCCTCCAAGGTGGAAATTGAAAATAAACTAACTTTTATGAGCGTTTCTAAACCAACCAATAATAATTTGAATTGAATTCGAATTAATTAAAGAAAATATCCTTGCCTCTTTACACCTCAATTTTTAGCCCGGACGCAAATATTACGTTATGGCACGCCATGCTGGTATATGAAAAAAGCGGTGTAGAAGCTGCATGTCTCTATTGTGAATTAATACCAGGAAACAAATTACAAACGTAATTAGCTAAAATTTATTTTGAAAAATTACTTAGTCTGGCCCAGGCGTCTGCTAATATGAAACATTTTGAAATAATCACTTGAAAATTTTTTTTAAAAAAAAACAGCAAGGGGGGATAACTCATTTTAAATTGAAGAATATAATAGGTGTTTACCATAAGTTTGAAAATGTGCACACAAAATTAAAAACTAAAATGACTTCACTGCATACTGGGCACCATCGAGTAGGTACAGCTAGGAGTGTGTGATTAGCTTCATTTTACTTCAGTAAGTCCTTAGAAATCAAGGGGCCCCATTCCTCGGGCTAACACTTCAATTCTATATGAGATGATATATAGATATCAGTGTTCAACTAAGGTTCTCTCTAACTTCTCAAACGTTGGGTTAGTAAAGTGAAGAACATTAATTTTCCTCTCCCCAATTGATCAGTTAACTATGTTATAGTATATCTTTCTTATGGTCTCTTGGTCTTACTGGATTCCAGGAAAAGAATTCATCTAGTCTAGTAGAGTATCCAGCTAAGTACTGTTACTTGAGGTAACATCACTAGGAGAAGGTGCACCATTCCTCATTTGAGCCAGTGTATAGCCGTGTCGAGATGTTACTTGGGCTTCGAATACCATGTTATTTTTAATATTTTGTCAGGGTTTACTTATAGGGTGAAGTATCCTCATGTCGGATTATCCTGACAACCCCTTGTACAAAGAGACCAAAGAATTGAGGATGGTGTACCATTGTGGACTATAGAATGCACAATTAAAATCCTAGATCTATCGTGTTCAATCATATGCTAATACTGCTGAGAAAGAAATGCCCCCCGCCCCGTCTATGAGTAAAATAGCAACTTTGTAATGTTTGCAGTGGGTATTGTTTAAGTATGAAATAAACCGAGAAATGGTTGATGTGGCGTAAAACAAAGAGATGAAATAATTGACTATGGTTGAATTTGAATAAATCTGAAATCTCTTTAAAATAGGCACAAATTCCAAAAGCTAATCGAGACAGCTATTTCAACGCATAACGGTTCTTCAGTGTGGCTAGACATGCTGCATGTTTCATGCTGAGATTATAACACTCGCTGCGAGGTAAGAGAAATTATAACGCTATCTGCTTTACATTCTCCATAGTTGACTGCCGAACGTACTGTTTTATGAAGAGCTATGCCTTTACGACAAGTGGCAACCGTTTATTTCAGATGTAAGTTCTCAGCTTTTTAGCGGAATTCTTTCTTTTTCTTTTTTTAATTCAGCAAAAGCAGATTTCCGCTGAAGTTGCTTGAGCTTCTCTTAGATGTGAGTTCTTAGCTTTTTGATCAAAATCTGTTTTTTTTTATATACAAGAAAAAGATGATTTTTCCCTCTTAGGGCAGTTCTCTCTTCAGGGCATCCATGAAGGGGTTAGGGGAGTTAGATAACTTTTGTTTCATCAAAGAATGACTTCCTGTGCATCCCCCCCTCACACACACACACACATACATATGCGCTCTGTGTCTTTCTCTTAAATTTGACTTTCTTAGTTTAAACTGATTGGAATTGTTTAGGAAAAAAGTTGTTTCTTGTGCCGCCCTCTTCACACACACATACATAGACAGGGGTCATGGTCTACTCGGTTGGGAAGTTACTTCGAATTCAACTTCTTTTGTCATTGTCTACTCACATCCCTGTTATTTCCTTACTAGAGAGCTCGACCCACAAGTTTGTTCATGTCAAAACCTGAATCCTAATTTGTCTGGATTCCATTTGTGAACGTCTTAAATTGGTAGCCATCAACAGTCCCCCACCCATCCACCTTGGCTAAAATGTGAGTATCATAGATTCTTCAGACAAGGAATCCCTGGATGTTAGAATTGTTTATTCAAAGGGAACATGGGTGTATCTGTTTGTTGGATCTTTTTCTGGTATGACTACTGATACAACTCGACCCCACCCATCTCCCCTCCCACTCTCCTCCCACTAATATAACTGAGATGTTATCTTGAAGACTTCACCTCTGCAAAATGACTGTCGGCAGTAGGGATTGAGGGGGGGGGGGGGGGCAGTCTTAATCATAAGAATCTTTTTTTTTTCTTTTCTTTTTTTTTTACTGTCTGCATTTGGAACTGGAAGGAAGGAAGGAAGCTGTAGATTAACAGCTGCTTCTCCTATCTTACCACAATTTGAATATAATGCCAACACTTTAAACTACAGCCACACTCATGGGGATACCACACCACGCGCAAGCATTACCTCCCATTAAATTTTTATTAAACTTGTAATGACCATCATTCGCTCTTAATTTTAGCTTTTGCAATTAGAATTCTCCATCTGATAACTCAATCGTAGAAAAGAAAGGGGCGGGAAGATAGGTAAATAGCAGAACCCTGTGGAAATTCCACGGTGCTTTTTACATCAATCTGTATAACATACTGTTAAAAGTGGTATGCTTTTTGAAATAATAATGTCTGCCATGGTCAATACTGTTAAGAAGAAATGACTCTTTTCCCGTAAAAATAATCGTCATTATCGGCTTAATATTCTTTAAATAAATTAAACGAATATGTCTATTTAATTAAAATTGTAGCGATTTAATTATTTTTAAAACAATAAATATTCTCTATCTTCTTACCGTAAAAATCATTGTCAGCTAAATATTCTTCAAATCAAAATGAATGTTACTTTCTTAAATGTATTTATTTAAAATCGTACTGTTTTAGTCGATGGGACAGAATAATTTGATTTTGGAACAATTAATTTTAAAATGGATAAAGCCAGAACTGTTTACCTTAGCAACATCAGATTAATCACCAATCACCATCTTTACTGAGCGGATGATCTCATTTTTGTAATTGTGTATGAGAGGTGATAATGTACATACGTACGAACATGAATTGCCTTATTCTATCGATAGTAATGATGGAATTCTTTTCTTCACTCAACATCACTATATATTCTTGTAACTTGTAGGGATTGACTTTTTCTCTTTATCTAAAATCATTTTTACAAAATCTTAAACAAGAAATTTTGAGATGAAGATTGATAACTTGTATTATTTGGACTACTGTTCTCATCTTGAATGGTATTCTCACAATGTTTCGGCCGATGTAACCTCCAACCTTCTTGATGTGCATCTTGTCAAACTCGGGAATCTATACAGAATTTTAAACGAACTCTTTATCCACGGGGTTAGCTTGCTCTCGTCCCGTCAGCCATGATCAGGTAGAAGTCTTACATAGTTCACAATTGTATTCTTGGTATCGCCCGCACTGAGAATTGAACCTTCAAACTCCAGAAAACTGCAGCTTTGAACTGATTGTAACTTAGCACTTATATCTGTTACCCCACAGGTCATGTGCAAGGGTTTTGTTCGAAATTCCATACAGATTCTCGAGTTCGACACGATGTACCTGAAGAAGGTTGGCGGTTAAATCGACAGAAACATTGTGAGAATAACGTTAAAGCTCTGCTTGCAACGAATGATATTCAGAGTTACGGATGATTTCGATGTTTATCACACAAAGAATGCATTTGGTGTTTTTAACATTATAAAGACGATCTTTAACATTTCGAATATGACAATATGAGGAAAAATCAGTTTTATGTAGATTTATTTTTATATTTTATATTAGAGTTGATGTACAGATTGTGAGTTTGGCACGTTATGTTGAAATCCTGTCAAAGCTGTGACGTTAGTTTGTTTTTTATTTACTAATCACTCACCACTTATCAGGGCTAAAAGCCACTCGGGGACAAGGGTTAATAAGATTGTCAGTTGAATGTTGATGAAAATTATGAGAGGATTGAAAATAATGAATTGAATAAATAAAATTTGAGGATGGTTTATGACAAGTGTTTATTAACATTGGATATTATGATGATCACGTTAAAATCCTCGGGGAAGCAATCTTGTGACAACGTGTTTCACGGATAAACCAAATGTCATTTTGGAACAAGAGGAGAAATATGAAGCCCTCTTTTGTTGAGTATTGATTTACTCCTCTCCAGGAGTTAGGCACAAGGCCAGTTTTTATCTTACTCCCACAAGTAAGATGTGACCCAAGGTCGGCTCGGGAAAGTGGGGTTTAAAAATTGCCTGGGCAGCCCATCGGCATTCCCCGGTAGGGGCGCCTCAGGCAGTAAGCAATAAACTTACTCCTCCCCAAAGAGGGGAGGCGAAGCCTGGGAGGGTGGACCTCCTAGAACTGCACAGGACAGACCCATAGACCGGCGTAAATCAAGCCCCGAAGGCCAAGACAATACCAGTCTATGGGGTGTAGTATCCATCGGAACAGATACTACACTTTGATCTTAGCCAAAAGGCCAAGAACAGTCTTTTGTTGAGTAGAGTGTGGGCAACTGGTGTAGAAGGAAAATTCTATCAGTGAACCAAGTATGGTTGAACCCTTGAGGTGTGAGGATGACATACTTGTTAGTCTCTAGCAGCCTCTGGAACCAAACTAGTGCAAAACATCCCGTCAGTTTGGCAGAGAGGGAGATTCTGATTGTTTGGCAACCCAGGGTCTCAATCTTTCTAGCCCTGGAGCATCAGAAACACATTCAGCATAATCTTTCAAGACTGAGATGCCAATGATGACTGTCTCAGATGTGTGTGTGTGTGTGTAAGTTAGGTATGTGTATATATTTCTATTTACAGGATTCACTCCTAAACTAATCTGATCGTTATGAATTTTGGAATACAGCTACTCAGTGTAGAGGGTCCAAATGTGGGTTATATTTAGTTTAATTTAGTTTTATGCAAAGGAGGTAAAAAGGGGATCAGAGCCCTTCACAAAAATTCAGATAATTCCGATTTTTGTTAAATTTTCACACTAGCTATTAGGCATTAATTCATAAATATTCCCCAAATTTCACTTTCTTTGAAATATTTTAAAGGTTTTTTTAGGAGGCATAATGTGGACACAACCTCTCTTTCGAAAATTCTAATATTTCAAATTTGCATTAAATTTGATCCATCGTCATTAGACACTGATTAAGTAAGATATCCTGAATTTAAATTTCTTAAGACCCCTTAAATTCTAGACATTTTCTAGAATTCAAATCATGTAATGGATTTTTATCAAAATTAGAATAAGGATTCTAGACATAAGGTTTAGTATACTTATGTATTGATTTTAATCTTTGTGAGGGAACATAAAAATGGTGCAAAACTGTTATGTCTATAGAATTAATTTTACCTGTCCTGGGATGAGTATTCTTCTACTATGTATGTAAAATATATATATATATATATATATATATATATATGTATGTGTGTGTATATGTATGTTAGCTAACTAATGTTGACTGAATTAAGTGAATTTTATTTACATATTTTGAGAAGCATTTTATATTTATACATTTCTTCTTTATGCTGTTGCTCTAAGTCTCAAAGTCTTCATCTTCTATTCAATTGGTCTTCACTTTAATTCTTATCTTTCCTGTCCTCAAACATCTGGAAATTCTTTTACATGCCCCCCCCCCCCCACCCAGTTAATCATTAATCATTAGATGAGTAAGAAAGGGGGGGAGCTCTCTCCACTGTTTAAGAAAAAGGTGCCTGCTTACAAGTAGCAGACTTTTACTATTCACTGGTTATTAGGTTGTTGTTACTGATAAATGTCTAATGAAGATTAACCTCGGAACTTCTGACCGGTTAGTTAGTCTTAATGACATGCAAGCGAACCAGCTTGGAAATAACCAGAACGTGGATCACATTTCATAACAACTTTTTTTATAAATAACAAACATCAGTTGCATGTTAACTTGAAAACCGAATCCGTTCATGGAATTATTTATTTCTAGAAGCTTTTGTCACATTTATACTTCGTTATGTAACTCTTGAGACAATGGATTATTTTTCCATATCATATTTGCACAAATATACTAGATCAAACTATTGATGGACACTTATGAGTTTTGTTGCATATTTAGTATATATTTTCAAAATGTGTAGTTCAGACTAATTTGCATAATATTGTACGTGCCCATCTTGAATACATAATGTAGTTACTTCAACTACATTTTATCTACATATATATATATGTAATCCCTGTGCTGATGAGTTGTAAGCTCGAAAGGTTGTCGTACGTAGGTAAAATATTAAAAAATAATTTATATATATATATATATATATTGCACATTCAAAACTCAAATTTAGATAAAATAGAAAAATCTCTTAGAGTTCACCACAAAGATCCCTCATCAACCTGCTAACGCTGGTAGCTCAATATTTAGTGAGATAAAGCTAAATATGTGTATTTTAAAGATTTTAATGATTTTCAAATCATGTTACAAATTATAAAGTATACACAAACGTATTAAAGTTGTTTACAACTGTTTCAAAGCAATGTTTATTTTAAGTCATATAATAAAACAAACACAATCTCATCAGAAGAGAATTTTCGTAAGTACCCAGAAAACTAACTACAACAATGTACATAATAGTTCAATTTCCACCAAAAACAAAGCAAAAATCACAAGAATAGATCCATTGTCAAATACCTTAAAATCTTGTAAAACAGATGTAAACAACTTTAATCCATTTATACTCTTTATTTTGGAACATAAAAATGATTCAATTCATCAGAAATACACGTGTGTGTGTCTACCCAATGAATTGTCAAATTTCAGTAGTTTTGATCAGATTTCTTGTTATATTTGTATACACCATATGGTAGCAATATATAGATGCTGATGTGTAAAAATACGGTTAAAAACGGTATTTTTTCAACATAGAGTAGTGGAAAATTCCATGGGAAGTCAAATTAGAGTTAGGAATGCATGTCGAGATATTGCATCATAAGAGGAAGTCTGTAGTGACATGTAGCAGATAAGCTGATGAAATCTATCTCTTTTCTATGGACTGCAAGAGAGCGGTCGTTCTTTGAGGGAGCTGCTCCAATTCCTCTGTGGGAGATTGGTTGAGGGTATTATGTACGTATGTATACTGAAACAGAAAACCCCCGAATGCATTATTCAACCCCAATGATTTTGTGTTAGCATTATTTACAATCCGGAACAATAATAATAACGACGAAGAAGAGGAGAGAGAGAGTCGCTACTACTGCTTGTCATCAAAGCAACCAAACTCAAGATGTCTACGTGATGAACCGACATCCGGATAATCTGCTGGGATTGAACAATTGTTCTCTGTAGTTCTATATTACAAATCGTGAGTTAGACACGTGTCATATGATGTGGTGGCGTGATTTATTTATGTGCTAAATTCGGATTGCGATTGTGTGAATAGGAAGAAGTGTATGTGATTATCATTCAGCCACAGAAGTGAAAAATTACTTTGCTATAGCGGAAAATCTTTTTCAGTAAGTTTAAGCGAGCCATTATCAGGAAAGATAATTTTGGTTTATTTATTTTAAAAAGAAAAAGTAAAATGCTGATAGGATCAAAAATAATTTGGAAAGATAAACTCAATCTTTAAAAGCTTTTAGTTTCCAGGTCAAGTAACATTAATTTCCGCTGTAATTTTGAAAATTGTCTCCTGGGGAGGGATCACCTCATTGCCTTCAAAATTGAAAAGATCACATTTTTATAACCATTTTTGGATTTACTGTTGGGTATTTTGTACAAATCTTAAATAAAAGTTTCACATATGTATTTAATATTACTTTAGGATTAGCTTGAATACTTATGTTAAAAATCATTCTACAACCTCATGTTTTAAGTTTGTTTTAAACTTCATTGGTTTTTAATCACCATTAAAAGTTTGCCATAGGCTGTCAATCTGATATAATAGTAAATCTCTCCCGGGAACACCTCGCAATTTCAAGTCTTTTATTGGCTTTAATTTATACTAGTTATTCATACCCGGCATTGTCTAGGAAGTAATTTTTATATCTTTGCCCATTTTAAAACTTACTGTAGACAACTTTACAATTTAAAATGAATTGTCCCCTTGCTGATTTTTAATTTTTAGATGGTTATTAAAAAATGTTTCATATTAGCAGTCATCTAGGCTGAACTAAGTTGCTGATAACATGGTAAAAAAATAACAAATAAAAATTGGTTTGTCAGAAGCAAAATTTGATTGGCCAGACTTTGAAAATCCGACAATATAACTTTATATGTTAGATTTCTCGAACTACCTCACATTCATTGTATATTGATTACACCTTGCAGAAAGCCTAATTGATTTTTCAGATTAAAAAGTTGCTTCTTATTTCATTGAAATTGTCAGTGTTTATGACGGTCGAAACTGCAGCAAATTATATCCAGAAAGCTACAAGGATTTAAAAATAGTTTTAAAAAATAAAAATACAAAAAATTCTTTTAATACTCTTCATTCCCAGCCAAAGAGTACAATGTTTGATATAGAGCATCCATTAGTATGATGAAAGACTTTGAACATCTGTCGTTTGATCATTATGTGTATCAAATTGTAACGGCTTCCTAAAGACGACCCTCCTTTTCTTTGAGATAAATACTATAAAGGTATCAAATAGTTTTGTGATGCAAGCAAACTTTTTAGTTAATTCATAACATTTTTTAATCGGTCAAATTTGTGTTTTCTTCTTCTAGCCTATTAACTTATGGATGTGTTTTTATTTTTTTATTTACTGTTATATCATAGTTGCCAACTCTTGTTTTGAGTATGGCCTGTATAGTGGACAATGCACTGGTCTGGTCAGCTCGCCTCTGCGACTGAAAGAGTTAGAAAGGAATGGGGCAAACAAATTCCAACCTACTAATGAACAACAAGCCTCAGCTTTTTGTTTGGAATTTTCCTTCTCATACATTAGTTGCCCCTCTAGAAGCTCTAGAGTCCAGTCTGATCTGTTACTTTTTACTTAGCCAGAAGAGCATTCCTAGGGGTGTTAGTGAAATTGGCAATGGCTAAACCAAGATTTGTGGACACACACACACACCCATACACACACACACACACACACACACACACACACACAATTTGAATAAATTTTGATTTCATGAATTTTACCAGATGATTTTATAACTTAAATTGCCAAATATTTAGCTTTTCTGAAAACCGATTTGTCTTTCTTTCAATGTTGACCGTGATAATAAAAAAAAAAGTGCAAACTATATTTCTTTACAAACTGTCGTCTGAAATCTATTTCTAATGAAACCTCATTTTTATGCTTGAATAAACCGGTAAAATATTTTTTCTTTTCTAATGCTTTATTATAGACGGTTCGTTGGAGTTGGGTATTTACAAGTTGTTTAGTCCATTGATCCGATTCATTTGTGTCTAATGGAAAGTTTCCATAATTTGTCGAATGCAGTTGAAACCAGTCGTATGGAATGCTCTCCGTGCTTGATTGTCTATTCATTTTCAGCTCTTTATAAAGGATGATAATCTGATCGAGAAACGATTTACTAATCTCTTAGATTAGTGTTTTCTTTGGTAATATTTACCCATGAGAATCCAGCCATCAGGCTAGGATCAAAGAAAGTGTAGAATCTATTCTGTCTCAGGAGGTCATCCTCCCAGGCCGTACCTCCTCCTTTCTGGAAGGAGGGGTTATTACCTTTCCGCTCCTTTTCAGAAAACGGATGGGTTTTATTACCTGTCCATTGAGGCACCCTCATATGTCAATCGGCCTATGTAAGACAGTATATTGAAAGTCTGTAGAAATAAATTTGTAAGTACATGCATTCCTATCAAATAAAACTTAGATTTAAAAAGAAAATCTGACAGCATATGTGCAAATTGTAATGCAGAGAATTTATATATTTTATATCTAAATGAACATGTAAAAAGGGGAAATTAAAAAAAAAAAAATTGAGTATAACAATAGAAAACCTGACAACAAAATCTGATTTAAACAACTGAATAATGCATATGATACAAAGTATCTTTTTTAATCTCTATATTAAGTGTGTGACTACTTGCACGTGTGTGTTTCTCCTGACTACGTGACTTACACATTACTTTTTTATTTACCATTAATTGATTATTTATTACAATAGTGTAAATTACAAAAACAAACTTTTATAATTCTATTTTTAAAAAAATTATGTTGAAATAAGACCAGGTAAATTCCTAATTAGTATTCACTTTTTCCCCCCTTTTTGCACAAGATAAAAAGTATGTGGCCAGCTCCCCTTCCTGCATTCCACAGATCATCAGAACTCCTCTATCGATCTCATTGCCAATTTAAATTTAAGAATTAAAATGCAGTTTGTTTGCAAATGTTTAAATTTAAAGTAGACAACTACTATATATTTCTCCTCAATCTAAATCCCATTGCTGCTTTTTATTTTTAGGTGATTTAAAAATGTTTCATATAGCAGTTGCCTGGGTCAGACTAAGTAATTTTAAAAATAAATTGTAGCAAAGAGTGTTATATTGCAAATAACACGGTACAAAAATAACAAATAAAAAATTGGCTAGTCAGAAGCAAAGTTTGATTTGTTAGCTTAACTGCTATTTGGGTCTGACTTTGAAAATCCGACAAGATAGCTTTATATGTTAGATGGTCATTTTGATTGGTGGGGTTTATCTAAATTAATGGTGACTCCTGAATGAAAACAAATTGAGCTTATAACTATTGAGTTTGTCAATTTGTTTTTCGATATGGTAATCTGTTTACTCATGACCAAAACTGCACATCTTGTGTGCAGCTGATAACATTTTATTGGCCATCTAGATGCACATTATTTATCTAAGAAAAGGGTTGAGTAGGTACTAGTGTGATTACATGAATTAGTGGATGGAGTAAGTTCTGGGAACTTCTGCCATTACTAACCAGCAGAGTGTTACCACTGTTAACCAAGAGAAGAGTCTATCAGACATGTGTACGTAGTGTGATCATGTATGGAAGTGAAATCTGGCTAGTTAGGGTCGAAAACATGTGTTGCATGGAGTGAAATGATATGAGAATGATACAATGGATGTGTAATGTGAGTTTTAAAGACACTTAGATATGATGATTTCAGAGAAAGATTAAATTTGGACATATCATAAGATGTTCTTGGGTTAGATGTAGAACAATTGAGGTAACATGGTACTATGTTCAGTTTACAGAGGAAGGCCAAAGAAAACATGGAAAGAACTTGAAAGACAGATGAAGCCTGGGCAGGGAGATTTGGGAAGTGAATTTCTAAAAGCTGTACAATGCATGCCAACGTGTAAAATAGACGTTAAACCGAATTCGATGATTATTAAACTCGAGTGTTGGGAATTAAGATGTTAATAGCTTGAAGCAAAAAGTTTTTCTAAAAAATGTTTTTATTTTTTTTATATTTCAAATCCAATTATTCACTGAGGTCACCAAACTAAAAATATTTTGTTAAATTTGGAATTGTTTATTTTTCCCTTAAAGTTTATTAAAATCAAATGCAAGTGAATGCTAGGATCTCAATAGCTTGATCTTTCTGAGGATGACATGGCTATGGTTTGGCGCGGTGGATTTGTGGTGTGCGCCGTGATCACAATTCTGACTCTCTTTTATTGAGGCTTGAAGGTGTCCAGACTGCAAGCGCCTATGGTGGTGTCAACATGTTGAATGAAGCTCTTGTTGCATAAACAGATGTAAACGCATCTCAACGAAGAAAAGGCAAGCCGAGAAAGACTTGAAATGACTCGGTCGAAAATGACTTATAAGCAAGGGCATATCTAAACCTATGTAAATGATAGTTTCATGGAGAAAGTCACATTATGCCGCTATGGCCAATGTGCAACCCATATATGATGTTGAAGAGACACGTTAAACGAAGAAGATTACTTTCCAGCCTTTGTATTTTAATGCTTGTATGTAGTAAATGCCTGGAAAACCTTGAGATTTCTTTTTGTCTAATTTTAGTGATTTTAACAAGATAGTTGATGAAGAGTCAATTAAGCTGATTTATCTTAGTGGTTCCTACTAAGCTGCCATGTAAAAAGATATGAAAGGTGTTTTACTACATTAAAGACATTATCTTAATGGCTGTAAGAAAATTTCAACAACTTTGTGTCCAATGTTGATTTACCAAACATTTCTATGGCAGATGCACAACATCCTTACCGTGATGTAAATCTTTCTAATAACAACATCCATTAGTTGGGCCTTTTTGTTAATGATTCCATCAAGTGCAGAACTAATTTTCTGGTGTATTTTATAAATCTATGGGAGATGGCTTGTAATGTGAAACCTTAAAAATAAGCACATTTAGTCAGGGTGTTCTGTGTGTATTTTTTTATTTATTTATTTATTTTTTTTTTCCCCTGCCTCTTGATTCGATCAAGTCCTCCCTCATTTTGGGTGGAACAATTTTAGTGAAAAACTAAATCCCTCCCTAGAAAGGGGAAAGCAATAAAAATAACAACCAAAATACTTTTCAGGTAAGTAATCTTCCATTTCTAGTACCCCACCACCACCAAACATGCTGCAGATGACTTGGTAGATAAGAAAAAAATGTTTTAAAGCATCAATTGCACTCTCATCCATGCCTTTTCATTTAAAAATAAATTGTAGATGTTTTATAAATACATATTCACAAGAAACAGATAATAAAAAATATTTGGGGAACTCTGATAAGCTTGATAATTTTTTTGTTATCTACATTCGAGAATGAATTTTGGCTAATTTTATATCATAGTAAGATATTGGCACAATATTCATATATAATAATAATAATGATAATTTTTTTTTTTTTTTGCTAGATCTCTTTCTGCAAAAAGTTAACCAAAGTATTAAAAAATGTTAATGTATACTAGACCTCCATCTAGTAGATGACACGTGAGTCTCTGGGTCACGGGTCATCTAGATAAAGGATCTCTCTCTTTCTCTCTCACTCTTTCTCACTCTCACTCTCTCTCTCTCACTCTCTCTCTCTCTCTCTCTCACTCACTCTCTCTCTCACTCTCACTCTCACTCTCACTCTCACTCTCACTCTCACTCTCTCTCTCTTTCTCACTCATCATAGACAAACAAGATTGAAAGATCCACAGAATGTTAGTAGTATATATACACGTATAACATTTAAATCAGCTTACACAAATGCAATTACGTTTCAGCACCCTGGTGCTTTGTCAGCCGAGAGATGATAATAATGGCCTCCACCGAACTACTAGGGTGCTGAAACCTAATTGCATTTGTGTAAGCTGATTTAAATGTTTATATGATAAATATTTATAAAGCTCTACCTAGTATTCAGCACTTTTGAAAAATTATTGGTTCTTACTATATTTGAACTTGTTTAATTAATATATATATATATATATATATATATATATATATATAATATATTATCCACAAAGACGTGTTTTGCGGCTAATCAGCATGACTGATTCTAGCGAAATTCGAAACCGGGACCACAGTAACTAAAGTCTGGCACCCTTACCACTGGGTCACAAAAACTTGCAAACGACAGAGAAAGATATATCGCACATAAATGTTATTATTTTGCTTGTTGTTTTTCTTTGTTTTTTTTTGGGGGGGGGGGGGCGATATTGAGGAAGATGAAATCTGGACAGTATAGGGAATGTGTGCAGAAAAGAAAACTTTGATGGTTGAAAGAATGAGTGCGAGTTCTTGGGTTAGTAGATGTAGAACAGTAACAGGTTCATTTCACAGGAGAAGGCCAAGGAAAACATGGTAGGAAGTGATATGAATGGACTTGAGAAAAAGAGGGATAAATAAAGACCTGGCCAGAGATAGGTTAGTTTGGAAGTCAATTTCTAAAAGCTGTCCAACACATGCCATCATGTAAAACGGATCTTAAACCGAATATGATATGATTGCTACCTAACCCTATGTAATGTTTGAAGTTGAAATTCTCAAAAAATTGTCATTAGCGATTTTCTTTTTTATTAAAATAACTGGCCATTTCTTTTTTCAAGCTCATTGGCAAAAGGTTTTTTTTCTTTTTTCATTGAATGACTCCTAATACTCGCAACAAAGAATAAGTTACTTTTGTTGAAAGAAAAGCTCATTTATAAAAGAAGAAAAAAACTTGGTTAATAATCAAGAAATGTGTTGATAACTAAAAAAAATACACGGATATATTTTTTTTGCAAGAGTTATTTTTTTTAATCTAACATTCCAAACTCAGCAATGTCTTGAAGCATTAAAAGTAATGTTGCTATCCTGTTTAAGAACAAAACCTGTTTAGGTGGTAATGGGAGGGGAGAGTGTTACTATGGCAACAATTACCAACTTTACTAATACTATGCAGGATATTCATTCTATTAAATAGAACATAATGAACATTTTATAATTATTGTAAACGTTTTGGCATTACTCGAATATAAATCCAGGGGCAACACCGATTTTTCCGGCACCCTTGGTTCCAGAACCTTGCTTGATTAACACTTTTGCTAAACCCTGCGATTTCACCTTAAAAATTCATCAACACCCTGAACCCAACCCACTAACTATACACCTACGATCAGGGATTGCTAGAAACTGAAACAGTTCTTTCAGCAGTTCACCTTTTTATTTGATGGAAATAGACTGACGTTCATGTCTAACACCACGGTTTCTACTTGCATTTGTCTGTGAAGACATAATCAGAGTTAAATTTAAGAAAAATAAGATATAATCTAAAAAAAAAAAAAAAAAAAAAAAAAATGAGGCTACCACCACAGGTGCAGTGTAAACAAATCAATGCATAGCTACATATGAAGCTATCTGTTTGCTAAATGTAAACAGAACAAAAACAGATAATTACTGCATCAGTTTATTATCTATCCTTTACTGGCAATGTTGAAAAGACATGAGGTAAATCAAGGCCAAATGTTCTGTGAACCAATAGATGGGTTAAGAAAATGTTACTTTCATGAACATTTGATAAAGTCAGACATGCTTCTCTAATGTGAAACCTGTGGTGCTTGTTTTTTTGCTATACAAATAATTCGAGTTGGCACCAATTAGTGAAGGTGCTTTCACACTAGTGCCATCAAATCCATCCTTATCACTTCTTCCCATGTTTTCCTTGGCCTTCCCCTGTTAAACTGACCCTGCTACTTCAACTGTTCTATATCTACTAACCCAAAAACTCTCATCAATTCTTTCAATGTGGCCATACCGAAAAGGTCTGTTCTACACATATCTCCCTGTACTGTCCAGGTTTGCCTTTCCTCTGAAGACTTTTAAGACTCGCATTACATAGCCATCGTATCATTCTTAAATCATTTCTCTTCATGCAACGCATGTCCTCAACCCTCACTGGCCATGAGCAAGTCTCACTTCTATTCATCATCACACTGCGTACATAAGTCTGATAGACTCTTCCCTTATTACTAAACACGTACACTGTAATTATAATATTACATATGTGAAAAGTATATTAGCTTATCTCACTTGTTCTTGGAAAACCCCATAAGGATCTTTCGCGGAACCTGTATGGGCACTTTTAATCTGGACAGATGATAGAATAGATGTAGCAGTTGGTAGGAATGAAATGCATAGATATCCAGTAGTTTGCTCAATAGTCTTTTTACACATCAGCACAATAACTGCTTATACAGCAATGAGTTTGTACATGGGAGGATATAAATTTAGTTCTCAACGGCTTTTCCCTTTAATAAATAGATATTTTTTATTGCTATCTTGTGTGTGTTGGAAGCGTCCATATATCTTATTTATTATCTAACTAGTTTTTAGGTTGGGTTTTTTTTTTTGGGTTTTTTTTTTCCCCCTCTTTTTTTCCTTTTGTTTCTTTTTTTTTTTGTCCTGTGTTCACACATTCTTAAAGGTATTGTTTCTGATGTGTTTACTGTTGAGTCATGTACAAATGGTTTTTCTCAGAGATTCTCAAACAATTTGATCTGTGTTGTAACCAAGGTGTGTCATGGGAACTTGCTTTA
>OY744529.1:71502525-71587525 GCA_963556195.1 Sepiola atlantica
TTTCCCTATTTCCAAGAGCCCATAATTCCAATATTATTTTGCAGATTCTGAATCTTATGTTATTGATTTAGGTACAATTAATACAATCTTTTTCCCCTTTCATTTTTGTTTCAATTAAAATGAGAGCTCTCCATCCCTAAAGGAAATTTAAATGGGCCACATAATAGTTGAGGATTCCTTGCATTTATCGATACTGAATAGGCTTTATGCGGGAGTGGTGTGCATAATTTCTTCAAATTCTGTCAGGGGCAGAGAGACACTTTCTCTAATGCCCTTAGGAAAGTTACGAGTCTATCCCCCACCCGAGGGTATGGGTGAAATAGTAGACTAGTCTCGGAAAGGCAACTCTTCAAGAAGATCAAAAACTTGCATATAAATAACACTTGTGACCAAGTTTGGCATTTCGCATATATTGTACACCTGTGCCTGGTGGAAAGAGTGAGCCTGTTTCTTACAATGCACAACTTAAATTTGTTTTAAGTGTGGAGGTCCTCTTATAATTTCGACTGTTATCCTCATTATCAAGGGACGACCATACTTTTTATATAATTTATATTTTATTTTTACTTAGAAATAATATAATGTAAATTTGTTAAACAATGATCAGATGAAGAATTTAAAGCTTTTTTAATTATGAATAACACGAAATATAGTTTATAACTAAGTAAAAAAAAAATCCCTTTATCAAAGAAATTTCAAAAGCTATTTAATGACGAAAAATAAATGTTCAGCTTATCTAATGGATTATGGTTTTCACATTCTTGAATATTGCGTCATTTGGATTATTCGGAATACTATCTTGTTTGTTATTTTTACAGTTCAGCCATGACAGTCTTGTGGAGGTTGAAGGTTCAATTCTTACGACGGGCGATAGATAACTAAGAATAATATAATAACTAATGCTTCTACCTGGCCATGGCTGACGGAACGAGAACAATCTACACTAATGGATTAAATAAAGAGTTCAGTTCGAAATTCCATACAGATATCCGAATTCGACATAAAGATCATGGAGGTCAGAAATTACATCGGCCGAAACGTTGTGAAAATAATGGCCAAAATGAGTATAGTAGTCCAAATAATCCAAATTATCAATCTTCATTGGGTCTTTTGTAAAAACTTTAACTGTATCGCTCCTTTCTACAAAATAAAATAAATGGTACTGGTACAGCTTTTGAACCGAACAAAATCCGACTAGGTTAGGGTTATAAAAAATGTTCGGCTTTTGTCCAGTTCAAAAGCTGTACCAGTATGTAATAAATAAATAAAATTATTTCTATTTTATTGAAATTCTGTAATGCCCACACATTACCAAAACTAAAGTTTGAGAACAAGCCGTCGTTAGCTTTTCCCACATGCTATATGCATTTGTGACTCTACATTAAACTTTGGCCTTATCAAATCTAAACTCATAAAAGACAGCAAATAAATAATCTTACACTTCATAAAATATTTAGGTCTTTTTTTTTTAACTAAGACTAAATATAAATCCTTATTTTCAATTATTGAAAGTTGGATGACCCAAGAAAACTTGGATGCAAACTATCAACAAGGATCTAAAAAAAAAAAAAAAAAAGAAAAGTGGAATTTGAACAGAATCCATCCTCAAGATTGTCAAATTTGGAGACTGACATTGCAGACTGTCAGAAAACATCAAATCCATGACAAGGAAAATAAGATGATAAAATTAATGATGGTTGTTGCAAGGATTGACAAGAAAAAATTTCAAATTATAAAATTTGAAATGTATGGTTAAACATTCTTTTATCTTTAGACATTTACTCTTTATGTAGAGTTTGTATTTATCTAAACCCTGATCTTGCTTGCAAGAATGGCGTATTCTGACTACAAGATCTATAAAGTTGGTTGCAAAGTGCCAAACTTTCTACTGGAAGAGTAGCAGAAACTCTTTTTGGGGGGAAAAAATGAGTGGGCAACAAGAGATTGTCTTGTTTAGATTTTCAGTGAGAGGTACTTTGGGTTGTTTATGAAGCGCTTTCCGTGTCTTCTTGATTGTCGTCGGCTGGTTTTTGATTGTTTGTGATTTCTTTTTCGTTGCGTTTTTTCGAACTTCAAACAATATCGGGCCATTAGGAAAGAATGTGCACTGTTTTGTTGCCTTTCTCTCGAAACGGGGCTTTTACACTCATCTACCTCTCCTCCTCTGAGACCCCATTATCTGAACTGGCATTCCGAACATTGACTTTAAACATCAGACAAATGCAAAAAGTTTTGTCTTGGTCTAACATTGTTTTTTTTGGGGGGGGGGAGTTGTGTCTATTGCGTGACATCATGGTCTAAAGGAAAAAATTAGAACAGTCTGTCTCAATTTTATTTTTACTATGTGTGTGTGTGTATATATGTATGATTTAGTCTCTATCGTTTCTTTGTAACTGATAGCTATTTTCCTATAAAATCAATATTTGATCTGGTTCATCAATTTTTCTTGTGGATTGTTGCGGCTTGTTCAGAATAAAATGTAATTCAATTTAATCCCTTCCAGAAAATACTTAGTCCGTATTTGAATTATTTTCAAATGGTCATAACTCTGTATTCGGCCATACAGAATTACCTCCCTTTGATTGGAACAAAAAATAATTTGGAATAAAAACCACACCATAGTTTTTAAAATGCAGTTCTTCCAAATTACAGAATTTTAACATTATTTGACCTAATTACACATTGAATTATTTTTAAATTGCATAAAATGAAATGAAATGAAATTTGATATTAAGAAAAATGAATTCAAAGGAATTTCGAAGCATTTAAACTGTCGATTCAAAAGTAATTTCTAACAGGTTTTTTAGCAGGCAAATGCAATATGATTGCAGAACAAAATCTCACCACACAATAGTTTAATATTTTCGCATTTAAACTTTTTTTAATCTCTATTAATAAAACTACAGTGGTGGCAGAGTGGATAAAGACCGATCTAAGGTAGTGATTGCAGGTTTGATTACTGTGGTAGGGATGGCAAAACATTTTTACATTTCTTGGTAAAAAATTATATTTACTTTCGGTAATTAATTTTATTATTCACAAAATGTCACCATAACATTCATTAGATAATTGTATACCAATTTGCTTTTATTAATGATTTGGGGACCAAATGTTGTGTTCAAAAATTATTTCAAAGCCATTAAATTATCAATTAGTAATTAATTTTTGGCTAAAATTAAAGTTTGACAAAAGTTGATTCATTTCTGTCCCTAAATAAAATAAAAAACTCAGTATTTCTTGATTGTGTCAGAATTCTAGAAAAGAACCCAATTTTATTTATATTTAAAAACCTAAATAAAAAGTTTTGTTTTCCAAAGAATAACGTTTTTTGGCAGGTGAATATGATAACGATTGTAGGACAAGAGCTCAACAGACAATCGGTTAAATTAATAATTTCATGGTCAAATAATAACATAATTATTAAACTTTCCAAATCATAGTTAGAAAAAAAAATATTTAAAAAGCAAAACAAAGATCAAAGTGAAAACTCCCGAGAATATAAGATTATTTTTCTTCTATATTTGTTATTTAATTGTAGATAAAAGGTAGATAAAATAAATGTCTTTGTTATTCAGGGCAAATATTGGTCAGATTTAGAAAGGAAATTGTTATTTTTAATTGATTTCATCGATTTTAATATTTAGTCCTGATCAATATTTTATTTTTTATTAGCTGTATCTACCCGGCGCTACCCGGGAATTTTTATACTTTTATGTTTGTTTTTTTACCAAAGTATTTTATTTTTTTAATAGGATTGTTAAATTAAAGTTTAATTATCGTAGTATTATTTTATAAAATTAAGTGAACCAAATTGTTATAAAACTATAACTAATTTTATTACGGTTAAAACTTTCAGTCTTTTAATAGATGAGGAAATGCTAATAATTTTACATTCTTCGAAGCCACTCTTTTGCGGATGGGGGATTTTTGTTACCTCTCTTTCGCTATAATGAATTGATTAAGCAATGTATGAATTAAAAGTTGTCCTTCTTTTAATGTTTTAAAGAATCTGTGAGGAAAACAAAATTTCTTGGTCGGAATAAGTATTTTCAGAAAGAAACTGACATGAAATAAAATATATTCATGATATTGTTGAAGGAGGAAACAAAAAGTGGGCTGATTTGAATCTGGTATCGATGAGTTAGATGGATTGCTATTTGTGTCTGACTTTGAAAATTCTGCAAGATAATTTTCTAGGTTACACTAGTCATAAATAGATGAAGGCGGAGGAACTTTCACTTGAACAGTTGAAGTTGTGTTACTGCTACCAAATCACCGGATGCTAGTTTTATAGCAGACAAATATTTGGATATTCACCAGTGAAAAAGAGGTAAAGGAAGTCTTCATTTGTCCTTTTTGCTTTTCTTCTCTCATTTCTGTTGTTGCGTTTGGCTGACAGAAGGAAAGGGGATACAGAAAGAGTGAAGCTCTTATGGTTTTAAGCAACATTCAACTGAAATACAGAATTGATTCGGTGGCTCAAACGGTTAGCATGCCATACTTAAAGACAGGTTATGAGTTCAAACCTCACCCTGGCATTAATATTTTTTATTGATTTTGTCCTAAAATGATAATAAACATCTCAAATTACAATATTAAGCAAATACCTTTTTTTTTTCTGTAATCTATGTAATTTAGGATTCTGGGCGACACCGGGTAGTTCTGCTAGTACATATATATTGTATATAAAACTTATTTTGCTATTTAATTATAATGTTAAAAGCTCCCAAACTATATAATTTGTTAATCCTTTAAATATACTCTTTTCTGATTAAATCTGTTATTATGCCTAAAGCAGGAATTACAGCTAACAATAAACATTTCTTATTTAGGTTTAGTTTCTTTTGTATTACGATATATCAACCATTTTGTGGGTTGCTTCCATTCTGAAACCGAATACCTATTGTAAAGGTGAATTCACAATTGGCAAGAAATAGGGCCTTTTTTTTTTTTTTTTCTTCACAATATCAGTACATGATTTAATGTAAAAAATTTTTTTTTTTTTTCTTCACAATATCAGTACATGATTTAATGTAAAAAATTTTATTTTTTTTTCTTCACAATATCAGTACATGATTTAATGTAAAAATTTATTTTTTTTTCTTCACAATATCAGTACATGATTTAATGTAAAAATTTTTCTTTTTTTTTTCACAATATCAGTACATGATTTAATGTAAAAATTTTTTTTTTTTTCTTCACAATATCAGTACATGATTTAATGTAAAAATTTTTTTTTTTCTTCACAATATCAGTACATGATTTAATGTAAAAATTTTTTTTTTTTTTCTTCACAATATCAGTACATGATTTAATGTAAAAAATTTTTTTTTTTCTTCACAATATCAGTACATGATTTAATGTAAAATTTTTTTTTTTTGTTTCTTCACAATATCAGTACATGATTTAATGTAAAAATTTTTTTTTTTTCTTCACAATATCAGTACATGATTTAATGTAAACATTTTTTTTTTTTTTCTTCACAATATCAGTACATGATTTAATGTAAATTTTTTTTTTTTTTTCTTCACAATATCAGTACATGATTTAATGTAAAAATTTTTTTTTTTTTTTTCACAATATCAGTACATGATTTAATGTAAAAAAATTTTTTTTTTTTTTCTTCACAATATCAGTACATGATTTAATGTAAAATCACCAACTGAATTGCAACCCTGCTGATTCCTTAATTAGTTAATTCTGATTTAGGATAATGGACTTAATGGAATCATTTTTTTTTTTCAATTGTTTCTCTTCTTGTGAATAGATTTATCTGCCAAGAAAATTACCCCATCCCCCACCCCACCCCAAAAATGAGTAATGGTGGTAATAATTTTGTCTGCTTCTCTTAAATGCAGATGGTGTAACAATTATGGTCAGTAAGTGAATCTATCCGAAAGGCATTTCTAGATGTTAGGTAAATCTTTTTACATTGTACAATATTTTGGAACATTTTCAAATCCAGGTAGATCTGAAAAGTCTGAACAAGTATTTATCTTTATTTATTTATTTATATATATATATATATATATGTATATATGTGTGTTGTAGCTTTTCATTTTTTCATAATCTGGTCAGTTTATGATCAAAACAGCTTCAGTGTGTTTTATCCTTTTGTATCTGCTCTGTGTATGTATGTATGTATGTATGTATATATGTGTGTATATATATATATAATCTTCAACAGAAGAAGAAAAACAAAAGAATACAAACTAAATCTATTTTGGTAGCTGATTTTAATGTATTCATATGAAAATAATCCTTGGATTGTTTTTACTATCGACATGAGGATTGTGAGGGTAACATAAAATCTTCTTCCACTGGAAGTTTTGATTTTTAAGAGATGGACGTGTTTTACTATTCCTAAGCCTTTTGGCTAGGAGCAAAGTGTAGCATCTGTTCTGAAACTACACTTCATCTTTTCTGTCCTTGGTCAGTGAAGAAGCAGTTTTTATTTTTGCCCAATCCAGAGTGCCTATTTTGGGGAGCTGGATTTTCCCCAAATTAAAAACTAACCTTGTGTCTAACTCTGCTCTCATGGGGAGTTCGGTAAATTAAAACCTGTTTTTCAAGGCTTTTTGAATGTAACTATTTTATGTGTGTTTAATGAACAAACTCAAAATAATTCAATTTTTTTTGCATTTATTTTTAAAGTGACACGCATTAATGCAAACAAGTGTGGAGTCTGCTGGAACGCAACCACTATATCAATTCTTGAAATTATAAAAATTCAAACTTGGCCTCAGACTCCTAAAACCCTGGTTTACATATTGAATTCTATCATGATTAAACTTAAATTAAAAAAAAAAATTTTTTTTTTAAAAGTCATCTTGTTGAAAAAAAAAATTATTTCGTAATTTTCGTGTAACCTAAAGATAACTTGTTTCTTTCTAGCTATAAAGTATGGATAATTGGATAATTAGTTTTCTCTCTTTAAGAGAGTGTACTAGTACTAATATGACTATTACTTGTCAGCCCACGCATCTACTAGTGCAATATGGATGGAAAGTTTACTGATGACTTGGAAAAAGACTCATAAGACCCTTATTCTGACAGCTGGTTTTCTACAAACAGAAAAGTTAGTATACATTTAAGAAAAAGGAAGGTGAATGTAGTTGATTGGATCATAAATAAACAGTTTTCTCTCTCTTTCTCTCTCTTTCTCTTTCTTTCTCTCACTCTCTCTCCATCACCTGGGCAGATTCTATCTATATACAATTTTTCAAGTAAAGGTTGTGCCTGCCAAACTTGGTCAATTACCATCTGCTAATTTAAAGTTCTTAATTTCAAGTGCCCCAACCCCCTCTCTTCCATCTCCAGACTCTGTACTTCACCTGGATTTAATGCAGTTTCATTGAAGGCATAAGTTTGCGTAATTCGACAGCGTCTGCCAGATGACAAACCAATATTCTACGCATGCCTTCGGATGTTTATTCTATATAGATCTACGAATGTTGATAAAACTTAAAGAGTTTCCTTCTGACAAAAAAGAAAGAAAAAAGAAAGAAAAATCCTAATGTTGGTCATAAAGCCTGCAGCCTCATCGCGTTTCCTATTTCCAATTTCATTATATACTATGACTCCTCATCCTTTCTGTTGCCGTGGCTGAAATTTTCAAGTATTACTTTAGAATCTTCCTACACTTGAGAGTTCCTCATGCCAACACGCTTTTCTAGTGTCTCGTTTTGACCTCAACTTGAGTTTTATGAACAGCTAATAGACAAAAACCAGTATTTTTAAATGCAATGGGAGAATCGACCAACTAGTACGCCTTTAATATGAGTTTGTTTTTTTCAATGTCCTAGTTTCTTATAAAATGACTTCTGAAGAAAACTGTCCGCAATCCGATTCAACTTGTACTCGGACAACATACAGGAGTTGTGACTGTGCTGAACACCGTGTAAGCCTTTTATTATTATATTTTCTTTAGTAAAAAATGTTACAAATATTTTAACAGGGTGACTTTTGTTAAACGTTATCATATTTGAATTTGATTTTAAATGATTTGTTATTTTTTAGTTTTTAGTTTTAGTCTTACCAGGATATGCACAATTTTATTATGTATGGACCGTTTAAAACTTGTCACCAACTATTTGCAGATTTATATCAGTTGTTTAAAATACTATTACTATGACTTAAAAAAAATATTTATATATATTTAAATGTATACTGTGTCTCATGGTTATAGAACTTGCCTTTCCTTTGTAAATGGTGTAAATATATTTTGGAGCTGGTTTTTTTTTTTTTTTTTTTTTTTTCCCCCCTCAGTTTAGTTTGTAATAAATTATTATTATTTAGCACTTCCTTAATTATGCTGAAGTATTATCCAATAAAAACACTGGGTGTAATTAAATCACTTGAGAATCCGATTAAACAAAACAACTTGTTAAAAATTACAGAAATGCCTTAAATGTTTATTATTACGAGTCGGGAATTCCACTCTCTCCTTACCGTAAAAGTAATTGTCAGCTAAATTTATATACTATTACAAAGTTATGGTGTTTTCAGAGTTTGCCTATTTGTACGCAAATGGAAGAATGTGATTGGTTGACAAAAAAGGAATATGCAGAGTACACATTAATAAGGCAGTATTTTTTATTATTGTCAATACTTGAGTTCGAATCATGTAAGTCTAAAGAATTTTTTTAACTGGATAAATGTTTTATCAATTTAAAGAAATTAACAGTTAAAAATATTACATAAGTACTTCTTTTTTTTTTTTAAACTAAGTGACTTTTTTTTTAATCTGAACTAATGCAACATACCCTTTATGTCTACTTTTTTGCAATGGGAATTATTTTTTGCTTAAAGGCATAATTTCTAATGTTTTTCACCAATAACAACAATATGCCAATACATTCATTGTAGTTACTTACTCTCTAATGCAAATACAAAGTAGCCTATTTTTCCCACAAAATTTCACAAATATTATTCTTTGTACTAGCTTTAAACTGGTAAAAGCTAAAGATAGAAATTGACATACCTAGCTATTGTACCAACACAGTTTAAAACGCTAGTATAAACTAGTATCCTTTAAAAAAAAAATAAAAGGAATGTCAGTTTTAAATCAGTGATAACAGAATTCTATTTATGGCGATTTATTCGATTTTGGAACAATTCACTTTTAAATGGTGAAATCCTTATTTTTTCTGTCAGCGAGACCAGTTAATTACTAATTGGAGATAAAATAATTTTTTTTTTTATGGGTTTTGAAAGTGATAACAACTATACACACGCGTATTATTATACCGATTATTAATGGTAGTAGTTGAGTTTAGATTGCATTAACCATATATTTTGATTTTGATCTTCCTAATGCAGTATTTACTCTTCAAATATTTTTTGCAAGGTGGCCAACCATGATTGTCATCCCTCAAAACATAAATGAATGAGTTTTTTTTCTTATTCGATACTAGTTGTACTTATCCGGTTTTGCTCGGAAATCATTTTACATTCATTTTTATTTTGCTTTTCTTTCTTTTTAAATCGCATGAATATTTTGAGTTCGTTATTTGTATTGTAAAAAAAAAAACTAGTTTTTTAACTCTAAAATTTATAAATAAGTTAAGGCAGAGAGGTGACAAATACACAAACAGGCCAATAGAGATGGATGCTGATTACTTGACTAATGCAGGGAGGGGGAGAAACTGGCTACAAAGTTCTAACACCTTGTGTGTGAGCAAAGAAAGTGAATATTAATAAAACTCAAAATAGGTTTTTTTTAAAATTTGTTCAGTTTATGCTAGTGCATTTTTATTTCAATAAATATTCGATAAATAGTATTTTTTTAAGTCCATGTGTAATCATCAATGTTACATTGACTTGAGAAACACACACACACACACACACACACACCTGAAGTTGTCACATAATTTTATTAATATAAAAAGATTAAACTCTTTTACAAATGTCCAGATTTCAAATTCGTCGGCCCAACATTTGCAGGTAACACGAGTTAGAACAAATACATAGAAGATACTGCCAAAGCTGCTGCAAGGAAAGTAGGCTCCCTCTACCGAGCTAGAAAACTTCTCACACCTGCCCATATCCTATATCTCTACAAAGCCACCATCCACCTATGCATGGAGTATTGTTGTCACATCGGGACTGGTGCACTATTCTCTCCCTCTTAGACAAGATCCAAAAAAAGAGTCTCTAATCTAATAGGTCCCACACTGTCTACTAAGCCTCAGCTCCTGCCCCATCACCACAATGTTACATCCCTGTGCTTGTTTTACAAATATTTCAATGGCATGTGCTCTAAACTTGCTGCTCTGATGTCCCCTCGGCGTAAATAACCCCAACCAACCTCACAATCAGATAAGTTCCACTCTTTCACTGCAGAGGTCCCCAGAAGGCTTTCTACTCTAATACTTTCCACAAACTGCTAGCTTTTGGAATTCCTTCCCTGCTTCCCTGACTATATCAACATGCAGAAATTTAAATGTAATGTGAACAAACATCTCACTACACAACTCCTCACTTAGGATATTGCCCCTAATTCGCAGTAGCCCTTTATGTCTCTGGCAATGTGCCTTGTTTGGGATGAATTAAAAGTATATAAAAATTTTTTTTTTAATATTCAGTCAATTTCAGGTCCATGACACGAAATATAAGTCTTAAAAGAATGCTTTTTTTTTCTGTGGGGTTGTGAAGATGTTCATTGTGAAATCAGAACCTATACGGGTGTATTCTCTCTGTCAAAAGTGATGATAAAAATAATTATGTTTCCCCAATGTTTGCACTCGTTTTTTAGATAATCACTATAAAATCATAAAATTTTGTCAGTAATTTTATTTTTCATATATAAATTATCCTTTCTGATGACCTAAAGAAAAAAAAACACTACCCATTGACTTTTTATTATAGAGTGAAATATTTTTATTTATTTATTTTTTTTCGAATTTAAGGCAACAAGGTAAGTCTGAGGTGATTCTCTGACTTGCTATTTGCTTTCTCGCTGCACTTCATCACTTGAAATGGTTTCATCTGAGGGGGCTAGAAAAGGCATGTTTTACTCACTAACCTTTGTGTGCCTAGATGGAAGTATATATATATATATATATATATATAATTACGCAAATAAAGACACATCGGTCTTTATTATAGAGTGAAGGATTATCTTTCAAAAAAACATTTTTCCCATTGTTATTAGTTGCAAGTAATACATACAAAACCAGATCTTGTCATCATAAAACTTGTTATAAATCCATCCAAAATTATCACTTTGTTTCTTTTTATACAATAATGTGTGGTGTTTTATAAGGTGTCACGGGAAACTGCTTATTTACTTTCGTGATTTCTTTTGTAAGAAGATACTTGCTTGTAATTTTCCAGCATCCTTCGTACTAAAGTAGTAATTTCGACTGTTGGATGTTTTAGTTCGTTTAATCTGTGTTTATAGCCAAATTGAGAGTAGAAACTGGATGTTGTGTTTATTTTTAGCTGCCTCGTAATTTTCGCTTTGTCCTTTAGTACTCACATTCCATAAGCAATGTTTCTGACAAAGGAGGAAAAATTGCTGTTTTCTAGGTCGGTTGTTTTGAGTGGGTGGTACGTAGAGATTTCCAGTCCTCTCATAGTATTGATCATTCAACTGTCACTCTATCCATCTCATTAACCCTTATCCTTGAGTGGATTTTAACCTTGATAAGTGGTGACTTGTTAGTAAAAGAAAGAAAGAAAATCCAGTGGTTTCCAACCTTTTCTATATAGCAACACGGTGTCAGGCGGCTCAGTTTGACGTACGCCCCTCCATCCCCATCTTAAAATTGAATTTTTCATAATGATTCGATTTACACATCATACATAAGCCACCAATTAAGATTGCAAACCAGTTTTCTCCTAAGAAACTTATTCATAATCTATAAATAGGATTGAATTAAAAAATAAAGTAATCCATAAAACTTCTCTAGTTGCAAACTCGTTAATTCCCACGACAGAACTATTCACGGCTGATGCAAGCAATTAACAATCTGAAGCAAAACTCTGATTATAATTATTCAAAATATATCGATCTACATGCTTCTGATTACAATCGGTATTGCATAGGAAGAAAGAACAATAATTTTTGATCAGATGAAAGTATGTGACACATGTTATGTAAACTGATTTGTCTGTGTAATTTAAGTTTAGTTCACTTTCGTTTCGATTCACTCAAGTAGTTTCCAATTTAAGCTTATTATTGAAGGTGACTATACTTGATAAAACGTATTTAAAATATTCATAAACTCAAAAATACATTATCAGATCATCTATGAAGCCAGCACATTACTGTGCCGAAAAGTGATAGCACAGCACAGCATGGCAATCATAAAAGGAAAAGTGGTATATATTTCATGATATTCTGTTTCTGCTTTCAATATAATTTTATACTGTTTGTATATATCGAACTCACTGTCCTTAAAGTAATTGTGAGAAATAAATTTAATGATATAAAGAAAATTATAATTATCTGAACTCTGACATCTAGAGAAATGCTAATAAGTAACTTTTATAAATTTTGTAATCAACATAGATGACTATCCATGGAAAAATACCATGAAGTTTATCTTAATGAAAGATATGTGGGTGGATATAGTGTGTAATCGATGAAAGACATGGTAATTCACTTTTCATTATGTCAATAATACGGATTGAATACTTCCATACTTCACTAGCCGGGCAGAATCAAATATTGATTTGGAAGATACAATGTTATGTAGGTCTGTTGTCGAGAATTCCACAAGATAACTTTGTTAGATTGTAAATTATATTATTTTGGATAAAGACTAATTGATCTTATATTTTCTGTATTGGCTTAATTATGTCATGAATACTTGCTATTGTTTAGTCTAAATTATATTTTTTTCATGATTTACCTTATATGCAATTTCAAAATAGTCAACTTCTTTTTTAGGGTTTCCTTTATAAAAATAAAATAAAAACTAAATATTTTATCCATCACTTGATTTGTGTTTGTATGTGTCTGAATTCACCCACACCGTGTGTGTGTGTGTGTGTGAATATATTTGTGTGGATGATTGTATGAATTAATGTGTGATTTGTCGATTGTCTCCTCTTTCCATCTGTAGACATTATCCCATTTTCAAAATCATGATTTCCTAAATGGGCATGTCATGTTCATTTGCTGCTGGTTGATCACAGATTGTCTTACTCCATCTCTACTGTGTTTTGGCTGAAATTAATGGCAAATATTGACTAAATATAATTTTTTAATGCTTTCCTTTTAAATTTTTATCTTAAAAAATAATGGGATGCTGATGAGATTTTTTCCAGGAATTAAAAAGCACTAATTTTGAATTGTAACTTTTACACCTGTATAAAAATCACTCTCAGATACATGTATAGCAAAAGGACATGTGCGAATCAGTCTTTCTGAAGCAAGACGACTCCCTACAGGGATGAAACGTGGAAGCCTCTGTGTAGCTTAATTGCCATAAATATATTTTCATAACTTTTTATATATATATATAACAAACAAATTTGGTTTTAAATTATCTATTCTAACATTTTGCTCAATTCAGGCATTTTCAAATTTGAAAATACACAAATTAGACAATATTAAAATAAATGATTGAAACCCCAAGATTTAATATACATTGTCGGATATATTGCAATATATACGACAATGAATATAAACAGAAATTTATTTGTCAATTTGTTTAAATTGCAGTTTTTTACTTCATTAACCCAAGTCAGTGTGTGAACCTTTTTTTTTTTCTTATAGTGTTAACTAAATTTTATTTTTTAAATAGCATGATTGAGGTGAAATTGTGTTTAACAAAAACTCTATTAACTTCTACTGTACTTTATACTGAAGCGGGGAAATCAATTGTCTGCAGTTAGATGACGGGCTAAAATGAACGGAGAAGATGCATCTTTTATCTTTTGTGGGGTGGGGTGGGGTAGTAGACAGTGATGTAGTTTGGTTGGTGAATGAGGTTTGACCTTAGATAACCTTTTAGAATATTTTCTGACTTTCAATACCTTCCTCTCTCCAACATGTCAATTTCAAATACTACATGAAATAGAAAAAATAAGCCAATAAGACAATTCTACTTTCTATATTTAAGCGTGTGTATGCATGCGTTTTCTAATCAATTTTTTTAATATAATTATTTGAAAGACATTGTATTTTTGTACATTTTAATTTCCAGTTGGTTTGTACTACTTGATAAGATGCTGATTTATTTTTATTTCTTTATTTTTGCAGAGTGCTCAATCTCGTCTGTTTATCAAAGGCGGTCGTATTGTCAATGATGATCAGTCTATAGATGCCGATATCTACATTGAAGATGGAATCATTAAGTAAGTTATGAGAATTTTTTTGTTTTTTTATCATTTAAGAGGTTTTTATTTTTTGTCTGTTTATTATTATTTTTTTTTTCAATAATTATTCTTGAATAATTAAACAAAGAGAAAAAAATATCACATTGATTGAATTCCTTGTAATCAAGATATCTGCATCTCTATAAACACCTGACAGTGATGTGAGAAATGTTAGCAGCACAAATATTCTAGGAATTCCAAGAACTTGTGCTCATGACTGCAAGATACTTTGCATTTGACAAGCATCTCAGTATTCCTCCTCCTTCTTCCACATGATTTACAAATTCTGAGATTTGTGTATTTCCATAGTATTTACACTGACATGCCTCCTCCTCCTCCTGATAAAAACTACAATAGCTTTCCCATAGTTACTGATTTGAGGAAATATATGTACTCTCAACCCAATAATTAATAATGGAAGATCTGATATTTTCTTGATTTCTATTAATAAAATTATCTGATCAAATATCGTGTGTAAACTATGAATAAGCAAGATTTTTAGAGAAATGTAATGAATATATTTGTTTAAAAATCCTATTAACAAAAAAAGAATCGGCATTCATCTATTCTGGCATTTATTTATCAATTTACGAGTTAAAAAAGGATGATTTGGATTATTCGGACTATATTCAAAAAAAAAAATTTTAAGTTGAAAGTATTTGATTTTAAATGTCAATATTTCGTAAGATGTCTGATTTTATTTTATTGCAAAACCGTTTGTTTTTGGTTTTTTTTAATAAATGATATTACTTCATTGAATTATGTAACCAAAAACTTAATTATTTTCTTACAAGAAATTAAGAGAAAAGACAATTGGAGGGTCAATGAGTAAAACAAAAATAAAGGTAGAAAGACTCCAGGGCAACGTCGGATAAATACAGCTAATAAGTTAATAAAATTGACATTGATAGAAGAAAAATATGCTTCCTTTATTGAAAACAGGAATGGAATTATTTTCTATTGAATTCATTTCTTTGGCAATAAATATTTTTGGCTCTAATGTATGTAAACACACTAGTGAAATATGGTAGTTATAAATAAAATAACAGGAAAACTGTAGGAATTATTTATTATTGAAAAATATTAGCATACACTGAAATTTACGGAAAATAATCGAGTATTTTTATTTAAGAAATTCAACTATTATTTGGAGTCCACCATTTTTAGCCATTATCAGAGATTTTCTTAGTTAATGCCACTGACTCATTGATTGTCTCCCCTTGGCGTCATACCAGCGTAAAATCACTAATTTAAAAAAAATTATTATAAATCTATTGAATTATTTTTAGTAAATTTCAATAAGAATTTCCTAAAGTTTTCCTGTTATTTAATTTATAATTACCATACTTCATGTGTGTTTACATACGTAAGCACCATATTTTCTAACTCAATAACAGTAAATCGTTAAATTATTTGTGCAAGGTATGTGAAACAAGAAAATCGCTTATTTTTGCTTTGTGTAGTTAAGAAGAAATCAATTATTTTTCAATTTATTTTTTCTCTGTTTTTATATTTAATAATAGTAAATCAATAAACTTCATTTATAACTAATTGTTTAAGCACTGATGGATGTGTTCGTAAATAAACACATCTGTAGCACTGTCTGATGTGCAGGCCAATGTGCGAGAGGCATTTTCTATTGCAGCTAATCCAGATGAATCGGTGAACCTGAATTGAAAAGACTGCTGTAGCATGCTTTCTATGCTGAGAGCTAACCCCCCATCCCCACTGCCCTTGCAATCCCTCTACGAACTGTATGGCATCAGGCTGTGTAAACAGCGATCAGTCTACTAATTGTTCAGAAATGTTGGGGTCCAACTTGCAAGTGTTTTCGAATTGGAGTAAGTGGTGGCCAACGCTTCTCGCATCTTGGGTCAACTATAACTTTAGTAAATTTCATACCAGATCTTTTGGTAGTCTACCATACACCACGCATCAAACGTGTCCCAAACGGTTCTGACTCTGCAGGGAGTTCATCCTAGTAATTATTGTGCACTGATTCCAATGATCCTTTTGAGACGTCGTATATAACATGAGTTGAGTTATGGTTCTTGTCTCATGTATGTGGTTTAGATTTCTCTTCCATACAAGGTGCTGAGGATGATGGCCTAATATACCTTGTATTCTATCAATACCTTATTTTCCCCAATACGTAAAGTTGGTTCTCTCTTTTGCTCCAAACACTGAGGCTATTCTCTATATTTACAAATCTACCATCAGACCATGTACAAAGTACTGTTCTCATATTTGGACTGGTGAATCTGTCTCATTTGAGGGGTCTTGATAAGGTGCAGAAACGTATCTGTACTTTGATTTGTCACCCCCTTTCTTCTTCTCTGCATCCTCTCTCTCACAGATGTAATGTTGCTAGTCTGTCTTTTCTATAAATACTATTATGGCACATGTCCTTCAGAATTATATGATCTATTCTCTGCTCCTTTTGTTCCAGCTCGTTTGACTCGTTGGTCTAGTGGTCTCCATCAATTTGCTGTTTTGATACCTCATTGTAATACAGCTTCCATTCCAGTAGCTTCTTTCCAACAATTGCAGGCTTGTGGAACTCTCTTCCTGCTGTTTTCCTCCTACTTATAACATTGGTATTTTCAAGATAAAGGCCAATAGGCATCTCCTGTCTTTGCGATAATTATATTTCGTTCTTGTTAGTTCCTTACATCAAGTGGCTTCATGCCTTGTCTGGAGCGATTTCCATAAAAAATTAAAACTTTTTTTCAGTCTACTCATGATGGTGTTTGCCTCCATGGTCAAAATAAAATTCAAAGGATATTACGAGCCAGCTAGTATTGTATAAATGTAAACAAATAAAAGAAATGCATTCATTTTTAAATTGTTAACCAATGCTTCTACCTATTATGACTATAACAACCAAGATGAGAATGGTAATCCACATAATACAAACATCCCAATAATTATCAGATGATTGACAAAACATACCTAATTTACATCATTTTTCAGTTTTATATGAAAAGCAGATTTCATTGAATAAAATCAAAATTGTCTTTTTGATTTGATGTCCTTTCATTCATGTTTTCCATATTTGATCCAATTATATGAATGTTTGCAATTTCAACAAGAGATGTCTAAGTTTTTTGAAAACTCAAGATCATTGGACAGTTTTTAGAAATTGACTTCTAAACTCTGGCTGGGTTTTTATTTATCCTTCTCTTAAAGCCTTCCTTATCAATTCCTCCTATGTTTTCCTTGGTCTTCCCCTCCTACTTCAATTTTTATACATCTACTAACTCAAGAACATCCATCTATTCTTTCAATGTGACCCAACCAACAAAGTCTCCTGTTCTTATACTTTTCAGATTTAATCTTCCTCTGATGTCATCAGATCTAAGCCTGTCTTTAAAACTCACATTCACATTCGTCGTATCATTTCTCTCCATGCCACGCATGTCCTCAACTCTCACTGGCCATATTTCACTGCCATACATCATCACACTGTGCACACATGCTTGATATACTCTTCCATTGGTCAACAATTGTTTCTGCCATTTTCAAATATACATTCTCTTGAATTTAAAGGGTGTATGTTTTAAAATAGGCAGAAAAAAATGGTTGAATTAAAATGTTTTTGAAACGAATTCAGAACATTTACTAAGTTACTATATCATATTTTGAGCTCTAGTAATGTATACACTATTGAGCTATTACCCCAACTTTTATGTGAATTTAAAGGAATTTATAATATATATATATATATAATATTCGTTTTGTCTATCTATGTACGTATACGTTTCGTCCTTTTTAATCGGGACTCATCGGCATAGAAGTATAACTATTCACTACTGGTCACGTGATTCAAAACCCCGAGCTATGAGTATTTTACAACTCAAATGCCGATATCTAGAACCATACGGCCACCGCTGAATAGCTAAATAAACAGTGATAATTTTAACACTTATTCAGCGGCTTTGACTTCAAGAGAGTGTTCTACTTAATGAAAGGAACAATGCATATATAGCTAGCGACGTTGTGCTGTGTTAATACTACACTTACAGTGCCCATCTAGAGGGTTTTCTAGGGGCTACAAATATATATATAATGGTAGAAATGACTAGAGAATATTATGTGAAATATGTTTTTTATCCTTTAGATATGCAAGCAAAGCACAAGAGAAAAAAAACTGTTTACACATTGGTGATAGCATTACACATGAATAAGAAAAGATAATTGACAGGGTAAAGGAGGAAAAGGTGATTTCTGGTGACCTATTTTTATTTGCCTTTTCTGTTTCCTCTATATATTTCCTTATTCATTTATAAATAAGCCTAGAAAGATTTTCTAGTCATGCACGCACACAATCGCACTGTTATTGGGTATAAATTATGCATAAAAAAGGACGACTGTCTGTTTTCTCTGTTACTGAATGCCTAACAGATGCTTTTAGTGTTCTACCAAAATCTACAACTTTCTCCAGTTTTAATTCCATCAATTCATGATGTTTAAGTAGATTCTTTATTAAATATATTTAACTGTGAGGAGATGCTATTATACACAGACGGACACACTAAGAGATATTACCTAGCTTTGCTTGGATGGAGAGAATGTCACATTTCATAGTAAATGTTTTATTTTTATTTAAAATTTACTTTTACTTGGTGGATCTATAGTAAGAATTGTATCAAATTGTTTTTTTGCTTTGTATAAAATGTTTTCAAATTTGCAATCGTTTTGTTTCTCATTTTTGTATAACACAAAAGTTGTACAAAAAAATGATTGCTTGTTTTTTACTAAATAAATAAATACTTAATATTCACAGACGTATATGTTTCATGTTCAATAACAATCTTCAGTGTTGCTGTACTGCCGATACATCAAACAAAACATACAGATTCACACACAAAAGACAGATTTATAAACACACATAAAATAAAAACTCATTTTCACACACACACACACACACAAAGAGGCACCAGTAAAAATGAATAAGATCATAGAACTAATAACTTGATGACTGTTCCCCATAAATTCTGCTACTTTGATCATTAACAAATCAACCCCCCCCCCCCCCCTGAAGGTAAAAAAAATGAATATCTATTATGTTATAAATAACAACAGCAATATACTGTACAAATTCATAAGTCAAAGCTAAAATATTTTCTTTTTGGTCGACTGCAACTGTTGAAATGCTCAAAAAATTGTTACTTTCTAATGTTATTATTGCATATATTTTTTTAATTTGTAATTATCTTTGCTCATATAAAGTTTATATATGATTTTCATGACAAAATTTTATGAAGATATTGGATTAATGTTCGTTTTGTTTACTGAATATTCTAGTTTATGAATTTTAGCAAAACACATACTATATATATATATATATATATATATATATATATATATGTGTGTGTGTGTTTCTCTGCTAAAAATAATGAATTTCTTCACATTTTACACAAAAATAACCTCATGAAAAACAAAAGCATGCAAAATTAAAAAGGTGTTATAATTTGAATTGTAATGTTTCAAGCGGCTCTCCATTCTTTATAAAAAAAAATTGTAACAAAATGAAATTATTAATTCTACCCATAAATTCTTTCAAAGTGAAAGTTGATTTTATTCAAAACTAGCTGTATCTATCCGGTGTTGCTTGGGATGCAGTGAAGTCATTTCAATTCTTAGTGTTTGTTTTCACAATTTTTTAAACTTATACAGTAAAAGAAAAAAAATTTAGTTGTAAGGAAGACGACTCATATATTATTAAGTTCAAAATTAGTTATTCTCCTTGCTGATTTTTGTTTTTGTGATTATTTAAAAAGTGTTACATATTATCAGTCATCTGGTCTCTAAGTAATTTTTAAAAAACTAATGAAGTACGTCATTACATTGCCAATAACATTGTACAACAATAACTAAAGGAAATTGGTGAGTCAGAAACAAAGTGACTTTGAACATCTGACAAGATAACTTTACATGTTAAATATATGGCATACAAAATGAAGCTATTCATTTTTCTCCCCATAAATTCTTTCAAAGTGAAACAAAGTTGAGTCTATTCCAAATATTCAGTCTGCAACGGACAGCTCCAAAACATCAGTTGCACATGTGTACACACACACACGCATATTACTGACTGATGGGGGAGGGGGGGGGGGTAATAGTATGTTTTATAAATCTGTTATCTTTCTTGTTGGCTACTTGCATGACCAACTGACTGATATATCTAACGACTATTTAGGTGTTTTCCTCATACTTCAAATATGCTGAATAGACGTTGCATGCCTTCCATGAAACTTTCAAAAGAATTCACAAGGTGGCAGTTTTATAGCAATTATTTATACGTGGGATTTAAATTCGCACGATCATCTTTTAAAGCTTAGCCTTGTAAGACCATCTGATGTTAATTCATTTTTCAATTGATTTTATGTTTATGTATTTACTTGAAGAATACCCGTTCCAGGACGGGTGAAATTCTCCGAACAGAACAGTTTTGCACCATTTTTATGTTTCCTTATGGAGATTATAATCCAGATATGATACTAAACCTTATGTTTAGAATCCTGATTCAGCAGATCTAATTTCACACTTCCAACATACTCTATCATGAGGATCAACTGCAGAGAGCTCCCACGCTATGCAATCTCTCTGCAGTAGTTCCCTCCAAGCCAACTTAGGTCGGCCTCTCCCCTGTCTCCCAGAGACTTCCAAATCTCGAGCTGTGTCCATCTCAACAAAGCCTTTTTTTCTCGAAAATATCTAACATTTAAAGCTGAAGTTTAACCGTCTTGAAGAAATTGAAATTCAGGGAATCTTGCTTAATTGGTGTCTAATAACTGAATCAAATTTAATGCAGATCTGAAATATTTGAATGTTCAAATCGGAGGTTGTGCCCATATTATGCTTTCTAAAAACACTTAAAAATACTTCGAAGAAACTGAAATTTGGGGAATATTTATCGATTGGTGTTTAATAGCTATGGCTAAAATTTCACAAAAATCAGAAATACCTTTTTTTTTTCTTTTTTTTTTTTTTTTTTTTTTTTACTAAATGAAAGCTACAAGGTGAACAGTAATTTCAGCAATCACAAAGTTGAGCTAGCAAAGTCCCGCAAGATTTTTTTTTTTTTTTTTTTTTTTTAAGAAAAAACAAACAGATCATTCTCTTAAGATACTATATGACAGTTTTCAACTATGAGTAATCTTCAAAAGGGATTGTAGAATATATACATACATTTTATTTTCCTTTTAACATTTAATTGATTTTTTCACGTTTGTTTTTACGATATGCAGAGGATAAAAGAAACTTCCTGTCACGCAGTACTTTAATAAGGAGGATAGAATCGTCTTGTAAAAAGAACAAACTCTCACAGAACTTATTAGCTCAATCTGGCGATTGCTAAATTACTTTACTTACCTTGTATCTTTTGCTTAGTATAACCTTCTTTACTATTCTTAATACTTGTTGGAGTTATTTCTTTATTTCCTCTGTTAACCCTGATACTCGGGTTGCAACAGTTTCAAACATTACTTTTCGAAAGTCTTTATTTACCTTACATTCTGTCTGGTGCTACCAGATCGGGCTGTTAGAAGATACTGGCTTCCTGACTTAAAATGCACCAAACATTGATGTTATTGTTTTTTTTTCTTTTCTCTTTGAAAAACTCAATCATGTTCTGCAAAGCTAAATAATAAAAACATGTTTCCTCTAAAAACAACCAAACCAAACACCATGAATAAATATTTGAAGATATAAAGAACTTGAAGCATAAAAACTTTTACCAAAATGACCGGATTCGGCATTAAATAACCCGAAAAGGGTTGATATTCCATAAAACAACTAAACCAACTAAATTTTCTGATTTGAGAAAGGATTAAATTTTACATAGAATGGTCAACAAATCTAATAGACTCAATGTCTATCATATTCAACAAAATTTGCTTGAAAGAACACATTTTTGCATGTGTACGCACGCATAAAGTGCATGCAAATACATATCTTATCAAGTAGCTTATGGCAGGCTCAACACTGTCTCAAGGGATGAAAGAAAGATTGACTCAGATTTGAACCTAGCTTGAGCAAATTTCCTGATGCCACTGAACACGGCTATACAATTTCATTCCTAATGGCCGGGGGTGGGGAGGAGGGGGGGGGGGGGGTAGCAATGCATAGAAAAATCAATAGCCAGGAATGTTTGTGTAATGCATGCTATGCAGTGTATTCATGCCTTATATCTCTCTTCCCCGGTACACAACATGAGGGGGAGGCTGATGGAGGAGGGAGTGGGGAGTCGATGCATGCTTGATGATATGCAGGCTGAATTCCAGCACTATTTGTCAAATCTTCAGTTTTTAATAGTTACTACTTCCATCTGGCCAGTTATCAACCCGGCAGACAGTAAAGGAAGGAATTGATTCAGTTACAGGTTTTAACCTTGCACTCCTGTAGCCTTGCCATCTCCTCTTTGTGGTTAAATTTATTTTAGTTGCTGTCTTTGTCTGTCACGTTAATTATTGCCTGCAGTTATCTTCTGACTCATGTTAATTGATTCAGTTTTTAGTTTGCAGTACATCATAAAAGTCTCAAAACTTTTTTTGTTTTCACAATATTCTTATGAAAACTGTTTTTTTTTTGTTTTTTTTTTAAACTTTAACTAATCTAAAATGATTATTCTTTCAAATGGAACCATTAACCAAAATGATGAAATCATGTTGCCAATACTTTTTTTCTCTCCGTTAAAAGATTGAATCTTAAGTCATTATCTGTTATTAGACTAAAGCGAAGTTAATCAACGTTTGTTTCTCTAAGGCTTTTTTCTATATATATTAATCACGCAAAATACATGTTAAAATATTCCTTGGTTTTGGGATTGTTATGTTTAAATAAAATTCATTTTAATTGTTCTAATTGCCTGTAATTTGCAATTTACTTACAAAGTCATCCATCTTTTTACTAAGTTTCTAGTCTATTACTCTATTAACAGTCCAAGATAATAAAACTAAATATAAAGCAGAATATTGAAAAAGTCCATTATAAACAATAGGAAATATCACCAAGTATTAATAGTATTTCATTCCTATCTGGAAATGAGGGGGGATAGCAAACAGAAAGACTAATTTTTTTTAAATTTAACTGGCTTTGCAAACTCACTTTTTCTTGATTCAAATAATCTAATCTCAATGGGTGACCCAAGGAATCATGTTTTTCTAGTCTACAATTAAATATGACCTAAAGTTTATCTAATGGTTTTATCTTTCTGTATACTATATACCTTCAGAATGTCCGTCCTGTTTTAATTTAATGGTGGGTTATAGACAAAATATAAAAATCTATACAATATTTATTTAGAAGCTGACAAAAACTTATTGATATAATCGGGGGGGGGGGTGATGTTTGTTTGTATGCTTTTATGGTGCATTTGGGGATTATCGTCACTGGACAAAAGAGTATATGAATACAAGCTATCAAAAACGCAATGATGATAAAAATGCTCTTTTTGTTCATGTGGCCGATTTTAACCACAAATTTAACTTCTCAAAGGCTTCAATAATCATAAGGGACTACTGTAATAGGGATCAGATTTATAAGCGGCAATGTGGGTGAGGGGTTGTGCAGCAAGATGTTTGTTTGTTAACATTACATTTAAATTTCTGCATGATGTACAGTCAGGAAAATAAAGAGCAGAGAGGAAATTTCAAAGATAAATTGTTCAAAGAAATAAGCTAAGATTTAAAAATCTTTGAGCATCAAGAGACCTCTACAGTGAGGGGGTGTGATTTTGGTGCTAGTTGGGTAGGTCTGTATTTATGTTAAGAGAGTACAGTTGTAGTAAGTTTATCAGAGCACATTCCGTGGAAGTACTTGTCAAAAGCCAGCACTGGGATGCAACATTGCTGTGATGCGACAGGGGCTGGAGCTTGGCCAACAATGCGGGGCCTATTAGGTTAGAAATTCTTTTTTGCACCCTGTCCAAGAGGGAGAGACTAGTGGTTGGTGCACCAGCCCAGATGTGGCAACAATACCCTATGCACTGGCGTGAAGAGATTAGTTTTAAAGTAATCGTATTTAATGCTATTTTAAAGCAACCTCCAAATATGAATTTTAAAATCTTATTAATTAAACCTTTCTTAAATAATTTTACTTTTCTATTTCAATAAAATTTTGTAAATGAGTTGCTGAATATTTACTGTAACTGTGTCAGAATAAATAGCATCTATGTCATCATAAGTGAATTAGTTCAGAGAAAAGATGGAGTACTGCTGTCACATTTGGGGAGGTGCCGCTCAGAGCCGTCTTTCTTATCTTGACAGACTACAAAATCTACTTTGCAATCTCGTCGGAGATTATCTCTTCTCGTCCCTAAATCTTCTTTCACACACAAGAGATGTTGCTAATCTCTCTCTACTCTATCGTTATGTTCATGCTAGGTTCTCGTCTGAGCTTCGATGCTTGGCTAACCCCCATCCCTCGTTAAACATTCGCAGCAAAGAACTTTCCCTTCTCTCTCTCTGTACACAAAACTAAACAGAACTTCCGTGAACAGTTTCTTTCCTAGAACATTCCATCCGTGGAAAAGAAAATCAGTCTACTTCCCAACAAACTACAGCACGGTCGTTTTCAAGTCTAATGTAAACAAATACTTGTCGAGCAGTCCTCTTAGATAATTGATTCGTCTTAATCTTCTGCCCATTCCACCCATCATCTCTAGTCCTATCGTGGTGGCGATCATCGTTCAATTGACGATCTTTTTAAACCTCACCCTCGAGTGGCCCCAGGCCTTGATAAGCGGTGACCCATCAATTTAAAAAAATAAATAAATAAAAAAAAGTTTGTAAAGTTTTCTTTATTTTAGAACTACTTATGATAAGCCTTTTTTTTTTTTTCAACATGAACACACTTAAAAGAAAGAAAATGGTGTAACAATACACTAGCTGATTACTGATATTTGTGGCAGGGTGCGACTTTGATATATATTTATAATTTTATATGTCCCACAGCTGTTACATTCTGTTTGTGAAGTTTCACTTCTACTTTCATGTTTTAATATAGTTGAAGGGTTATAAGTTCAAAGGTTATCTTGCTGGGTTTTTTTTTTATGACAATAACTTTACACTCGGCAATTATTAAGTTAAAGATTGGCTGTTTTTAAACCTTTTGAAATGGGGGCTGATTCATTTTTCCCCCCAACTTCCCTTTATAATGACATCCTCTCAAAATAGCATGGAGAAAGAAAAGAAAGAAAACAATTAGGGGATGTGTCAGCCATTTTGGACCCCCTCCCCCCCATCCCACTAAATCTCTTTAAGAATTTATTGTGATATATTAAATGGTTTTAAGGTTTGGTTAAACCAATGAATGGTATTCAAAGATGTTATAATCATACTTCCAAATAGTTACACTAGATTATTAAATAGTTTTCTGCTTCGGTTTTGCTATTTCAGTTATATTTTTGTAACTTATTTTTATGTAATATTGATTTACAAGTATTTTTCACTAAGTTTTTTGAAAAAATTGGTTTAAAAAAATAAATAAAACGTGTTTATGCATACATGTTTCTATCTAACATATAAAGTTATCTTGTCGGATTTTCAAAGTCAGACCCTAATAGCATTTAAGCTGAAAAATCAAACTTTACTTCTGCCTAGCCCATTTTCATTTGTTATTGTTGTACCATGTTATTGGCAATATAATAACGTTCTTTGATACAATATATATTTTTTTAATTACTTAGTCCAGCCGAGACGACTGCTAATATGAAACATTTTTTAAATAATCATTTTAAAATTTTAAATTGAATATAATGGGAGCTGTCTATGCAAACCAATAAAAATTGAAAACTAAAATGGTTTCACTGCGTCCTGGGCAATGCCAGGTAGGTACAGCTGATATATATATATATATATATATATATATATATATATATATATATCCATCCACAGACAGCTGTTTCGTTGTATCATGACTTTTTAATGTGGCTAGGTGTAGCAAGAGTATCCACGCAGAGATGTGAAACCCAAACACCAGGTTACATTTTAATGTGGCCAGATGTCTGATTCCTTGTGCCAACTCATCAATAATAGCAGAAGTGATTATAGCACTTTTCTTTATGGAAAGTGGAAACCATTATTTCCTCTATCAGAGTGCTCAACCCACAAAATAGGGAGCATATCTTTATACATAAAATATAGTTATTCATCGAGAGCTCTTTTGTTGTATCACATCTCTTCAGTGGCACAAATAATAATATATATATATATATATATATAATAAAATAGGAAACTAAAAGTATACTTTTAGAGGATAGAACCTATAGTGAAACGGTTTAAGCTCAATATACGAGATAGAGCAATTATAAAGATAAATGAAGGAAGAAAGATAAAGACGTACGAATTGGCTTAAGGAAAAAAAAAACATGTTTTTATCGAGTATACATTGCATTAAACAATCGAAGTTGAAATAGATTTGTCATTCGTACATCTTTATCTCTCTACCTTCATTTTTATATATATATATATATATATATATATGTATAATGCACACCCACACAATGGTGGTAATACCATAATTTTAACTTATATACTCTCAAAGAATATATTCTATAATAGCATTACTCATAAATAGTTGCATGTCACAGAATTTTGAACCAGACAGAAAGCAAAAGAATAAAAACTAATATGGATGGGGTGGGGCTTAACGCAATGCAACAGTTAGCTGAAAATCAGGTCAGAAGAGAGGTTGTGTTAAAACGTATGGGCACTTCACTGTATGCCTAACTTTCTCCTCTTTCTGGATATTTTGAATTAACCTTTTTAAAAAGCTGTGCATTTGCTGACATAAAATAAATGGACCTTTTATTACCCAATTTCATAGCTGTGTTCCTAGTTCTGAGCATTTTCCATCTTGTATATTTAGCAGAGATGAAAGTTAAGGGGGCAAAATTAAACCTAATCCTGTGTTGGTATTTTTGTAGCATTTTAAAATTACACATATTATCAGCTTCTTATATTGTTGTCACTACGACTATTTTGTGCGGTCTGTATACTTAAAATGGGTTTCTGCTTAGACTGGCACGTTATTTATGTCGGAGGTTTCTCACAAATGAGTAAATTCTTAAATAAATTTGTATAAATTATTGAAAGGTTTTAGGTTAACTTTGTTTAAAAAAAAAAAAAAATTTTTATAATCTCGGCTTAAAACTGTTTTTCTTTTTCCTAATCAAACTCCAATATTTAAGAATGGAAGTTTTCTTTACAACTGCTTGTCTCTTATTTTTCAGGCAAATTGGTAACAACCTTGTCATTCCTGGCGGTTCGAGAACCATTGATGCAAGGAACATGCTTGTCATTCCAGGTAAGATATTGGAATTTTTAAAAAATAATTTTAAAAATCAGATTTTCTTTTTAAATATTTATATATTTTTTTTTAAATTGAACAAATTCTTTCATTCTAAAATAAGAATTTCAACCAACAAAATGTCCGTGTGACAATCAATATAGAGTAAAACACATTCTGATTGATGGATAAAAGAAAATTCGATAAAATTAAAAGCATGAAAGAACTATTTGAAATAATAAAACCAGAGAGTAGAATCAATTTTCTGGGGGGAAAATAACGATGTAGACCTACAAGAATCTAACCATATATCATTTTGATATTCTTTAACAGAAATGGTAATTTTTCTCTCGACAGATAACTAGTACTTTAGCAGATAACTGAACTTTTGCAACTGAATACAATTACAAATAGAAGCAAAACTTGAAATAACATGCAAATCACAACCATGCTTGACACGCAATGAATGAAATAAACTTCTTTGGCATAAACTAACCCAATGGGTTGACATGCCATAAAACGCACAACCAATCGACCAACAATAAGATATCCATTTGACCATCTTGCTATAATTGAATCCATATCTAATCCGGGTTAGGCAGACTCCAACTACGTAAAGAAATAATATCAAGAAGATTTTGTTCAAGAAAGATCAAGAGGCCGACCATCGAAGAGATTGGCCGACCAGATAAGGATTGAGATTGACATGCCGCTGCTGACAGCTAAAAGACTAGCCCAAGACCGTGATAAGTGGCAAAGTTTTGTTTTCAAGAATGTGGCGAAGCTCTCTGGAATATGCACATAGGTCAAGTAATGTGGTGCTGAATTAATCTAATCCATCTTTGCAGGTATATCAGATTACAGTTGAATGCAAACATTATCTATCCTGACACTGCAGGACATATTAACTTATTCCCCCAATATTTTGTGCAATTACTGCAGTTGATTTTTTAAATATTTCTAAATTTAAAAAAGGGTCTTGCCATATTTTTTATAATTATTGTTCTGATATGCAAAGTTCAATTGATCTTATGTTTCAAAGGGTTTGAACTGACATCTGTCAACTTATGAATCATTAAAATTTGAGTGATTAAAGACGGTAATGTTTGATCGAGATTTGTGAGGTTTAAACAGATGTAAGAGCACGGTAAACATTCTTTGTGATTTGTAGTTTGCGAGTTGATGTGATCCCACTTTTATTTTTTCGCTCAACTTTTTAACCTTCCAACAAATTTGTGTCATTGATGATGAGTAATATCTAAATGATAAAACGCAAAAGTTTTTTTTATTTATCACACCTATATTTCCATCAAAATGGATTATTGTTATAATACATGCTGATTTGAAATACTATATATATATATATATATATATAGTAGACAAAATAGCTAAATACGGCTCTTTGTATGGCTAATTTCCGTAACTATTTTTCAAACCGTTCATAATAAATTAATGTTTAGTGTTATTCATTTGTAATTTCATTACCCTTTTTTCTATATATATATGCAATAGTTTAGTTTATATTAACAACAATAATTAATTAAAGTGAGTTAATAAAAAGAGAGTAAATTAATAAATTTGTATCAAAATTACCAAAGTGTTAATATTTATTTATTTATATGAATAAATGCGAAAGTTTTTTGTCTCGTATTTACAACAAACTTATGAAATATTTATTTAAAATATTTGTTTCAAGTAGCAAGCTTTGTGAAACGATAGCGAGCTGGCAAGACGGTCTACTACATACATATATTCTAACAAGTCATTTGAAGTGTGGGGAGTCGCCACACCCTATTGAACCCACTGTTCATCACTCACAGCGCCTCGTCTTCGGCTTACCAAAATTACTTTCTTAACCACCACTAGATAGTGCTCAGTATTGATCAACACGGAGGTGCACATTAGAGTATATAATTGAACGGCAATAAAACAAAGACTGTTGGACATTCATGACTGAAACTTGGTGGACAAGTCAAGCAAAGCCTGACGTTTATTTGCACTAAATATAGTTGGATTGCAAATAGGATTCTGAATTTTATTAACGATTCCATGGGTGGTATTTTTTGCGTGCTCACACTGTATTAACGATTTGATTTTAAATCTTAAATATTAAGATAATTTTTGAAGGCTTGAATTTTTTTTTTTTTTTTATATCCCTTCTGTTGAAAACTTTTTCTCTTGCAAAGATGCAAAATCCTTGATTGAGTTCCCATTAATCTTTAATGTAAGATTGTGAACAAATAATAAAAATCAATTTCATGTATCCTTTTATGGAAGGATGGAAAATCTATTTGGTTTGTTGATTAACCAATTTTTTAAAGCTGTATTTGTTCTCTTAGAAATGTGTCACATCTGCTTTATGGTCTATTTGCCCAAGGATATGCCCCCTTTAACTACATGGAAAGTTTATAAATTAATAAAATAGTTCTGTCTGACCAGATGTTGCAATGTTCAGTCAACTATAGTTTGACGGATATAGATGTTATCACCCCCCACCCCTCCCCCACCCCCAAAATAGGTAATCTGTTGTAAACAAAAATATGAAGTTCATTGCTCATCAATATACTTCATACTCCTCTATTATTTGTAAAATAAACAGGATGAAGAACCTATTTCTATTATTCTTTTTGTTTTTCTGTTCAATTTTTCTTTGGATTAATCAGTTTTTGAAGTTAGCTTTGTTTTGTTAACCAATGTTAATAAACACACCTGCTTCACAATGAAATCAATTGTAACATAAAACCCCTGATATTGGGGAAAACAAAAAAAAAAAGTCTAGTCTTGTCCTGGTTGTGTATTGCCAATTAGAAATAATGTTTAGCTAGTAAGGCTACCCAGCATCGCCCGGGGTCCTAATTTCCGTAAATAAGTAGATTACAGAAAGAAAGAAAAAAGTAAAACAAAAAACAATCGACTTAATATTGTAATTTGGAACAAAATCAGAGTACAAATAATTATGCTTAGGTGATGTTCGAACTCATAACCTTTGCCTATAAGTATGGCATGCTAACCAATTGAGCCATCAATTCTCTCGCTCTCTCTCTCTCTCTCATTGGTTAAAACCAGAACAAGCGGCATTCTTCCTCTCTCTATCTCTCTCTCCCTCTTTCTCTCTCAAAAGAAAGAAAGCGTAAAAGGACAAATCAAGACTTCCTTTCCCTCTTTTTAACTGGTTAATCTTTTAAATTTTGTCTTCATTCCTCCCATCCCCGTGTCTATAGGAAGAGTAGGATTAGATCTGAATTATGGAGTGAAAACTCCCTCTTTATCAGTAAAAAGAAACATAAATATTGATCAGGATTAAATATAAAAATCGATTGAAAAACAAATTTTTAATTCAAAATTTTTAATAAATTTAAGTCTGACCCAACATTTACCAAAACTGACTGAACAGTTTTAAGTATGTACTTTTTGTTAACAAAGCTATTATGGTCAAAGAAATAGAGGAAAATACACTTTATTTATCAGATTCATTCATTAAACTGAATGTGTGTTATGTTAGATATCGATCTGATATCGATTAATACCAATAGATGATTAAAGGAGTGATAATACTACTAGTCAACAATTCATATATTATTTTGTAGCACTTTTTGAAACCAATTCCTTTTATCTTTGTTGTTTAATAAAATATTACATTTAAAATAATGCTCAAAGATCAATTTTCTAATATCTATATTTTTTTGATAATTGTTTGAACAAGAGAAAGGAAAATGGGATTTCACTTGTAGGAGAAGAAGTGGTGACAGATGTCATCTTTTATAGAAACAGGATTGAATTGGGGATGGAGGCGAGAAAGTATGAAACATTTCGTACTTGTGTGTTGTTTTCTTCAGACAATCATCCTGAGAAAGTCTTGAAATAAAGACGAAACGTTGATGAATACATAAATAATATTTTTTGGTTTTCCTTTTTTCAATTTCCATTACCTCGGAACACTGTGTCCTTTCTTTATCATATATATATATATATATATATATATATATATTTGTGTTATAATGGGATAATTCCAGGAGGAAATCTGGGATTAGAGCTCAATGTAGTAAACAGAGCAAGAATAACATAAAATATAATAACACGAAATCACATAATTGTCGCTGCAATAATTTATTTCAACCGTGCGTTTTTTTCAAGCATCACTCAGGCAATTACATTTTTGAGACTATATATATATCTATATGTATATATATATATATATATATATATATGAGTTCTAATGCAAGACAAGATAAGCACCATTTTCAAAAATGCAAAGCTATCACTACAAAAAGTGTTGTATTTCAACAGTCTACCACACCCAAAGATCATGTTTTACATAATATGATATTTGTATAATTTTGATTTGTTTTCAATGTTAAAAAAAAAAAAAGCTTAATTGAAGTCTAGATTTCATGTTTGTCCTTTTATTGTTTTTTTTTTACAATTAAAGAAATTGGATCTTGCATTCGAACTCTTCCTATTAATAAATAAATATTTTATATTCATGAACATGTTTCACGTTTTTTATTTTACGATCGTCAGTATGGAATTACGTAACCGCATCACCGGTCGAATGATTCGAACCTCAAGTCCATGTATTAGACCACCGATCCGATCACGCTTTTAACACAAGAGAAAATGACTTGTATTAATGTAAACACAAGTAGTGTGATTCTGAATAGGGTTCTATCTCCCAAGGGACTTATGACACGCTACACTGAAATGATTGTTTCATCCATGAAGCTAAATGTTAGGGTAAATATATAATATCTATACTCAATAATAAATAAGATTTTATCATTATTGACATAGCTTTATCCGATACAATATTGAGCACTTTATTTGTCTAAGATCCGTTGTCTTAATTTGTTTCTGTTCCGATTTCGAGAAGTTAGCTTTAATATATATATATATATATATATATATATATATATATATTATAAAATGGAATAATAAAATAAGGTGTCAATCAAATTTTATTAAAATTCAAAGTTCAAGCAAAGTATCTTAACGTCCTTAGCTCATAAGTTTTCAAAGATAAATCTTCTCCTCAGAGGACCATTACCATAGTGACATCACTACAGATAATAAAGTTTCACTTTGAAAATATATAAAAAATATATAAAAATATATAACATCTATACAATCCATCCAAGTCATAGAGTTTAAAAGACATAATCAGGAAATATATCCAGAAGTCCAGAAGGATATACGCATACATACATACTCAAATATGAGTCTTAAGTATGACATAAAATTACATCCGGTGGTAAAACTTCAGTTCAGTAGTTTTGGTAAGTGTGGAACCACCCCAGCTTTATCCTGACCTGGGTTGGTAGCACCTGTCAGGGTTAATTAGTCCAGTGTATGTGTAACGCTATAGAGTGGGATTAAGCAAACCTGTAAGCCATCGATGCCAATTGTCCCTGCATGTATCTTTTGCCATTGGATAACATAAATGAACTCTCAAGATATTGCCATTAGTAACATAAAAGCAAATAATACTTGAAATTCCTTTCAAGCATTTTCATGAAACAGTCATCATCGGTTCAACAGATTCTGCATATGATGATGAGATAGAACATAACATTCTCGTGGGAAAAATTGAAAAATATTTTTTTAATTCTAATTTTTTTATTAAATTAGTGATTATACTTGTATTGTTTCTATTTTCTTTGAGCTTAATTGTTTTAATAAATATATGGGAAGTAATTTCTGGTGTTGTTAAGTCACGAAACATGAACTTTTTCATGAAAATATTCATAAAGCTTAATTTTGGCTCAAATCTAAATAGACAAAAATTGGATGATCACCAGTTTGATTCACCAATTGTTCACGAAGGGTGAAGTGAGTTTACTGGCCTTGAAAAATCCACTTCAACTTTATCTGGAACCATGTCAACTGCTGTAGGTGGAAAATCTACACTTTTACATTTAGCCGGCTGTGGCACTTTTTGATCAATTTTAGCTGAGCCTTGTCTTGTACAAGCTTACAATAGCAGAAGCAACCAGTTTGGATTTGAGTTCTTAAAATTAGCAAGTTATTTAGTTATATTCGGACAAATAATTTATGTCCATAATGCAATATATGGGAAGTGCATTGGGCATAGGTCTCAAAATAAAGTCAAGTTTCAACAGAAGTATTTTTAGTGATTTAACTTAAATTTTTAATATGAGACCTAAAATATTTACGCATAACACAAAATATCTTTTTTTTTTTACGTCTTTTGTTTGCTTCAGAATCCCGTTGTCAGAACACCAGCTCGGTTGAGGAAAGCCATGCTAGCGTTTCGTCGTCTAGAGCAGCTTTGCCGTTGAGTGATTGCTGTTTTAGACATGACTATGATGTGGTCGACTGTCTGTTCAGGGTGACCACAGTTGCAGACAGCCAAGTCCCTGAGTCCCCATTTTTTCATGGTCGCGGCGAAACAGACGATACAAATCCTGAGGCAGTTGAGCGTTGTCCACTGCCGGAGAGAGAGGTCCATACTCAGTAGTTCATCTGGCTCCTCCATGAATCTGTGCCTGCCATTCCTCCGTCCAGCGACGTTTGAGCAAGATTCGTTGTTTGATGTCACCACTTATCTCGGCCTAAAGTCACTCGAGGATAAGGGTTAATAAGAGGATTGTCGGTTGAATGAGGAAGAATATTATGAGAGGATTGAAAATGATGAATGAAATGAAGAAAGTTTGATTAATTATGGAAACTGTTTATGACAAGTATTTGTTGAGATTAGATTTGAAGAAGACTACCGTGTTGTAGCCTGCTGGGAAGCAATCATGTGGTAATGTGTTCCATGGCTGGGAAGTTCTTGGATAGTGAGCATGAATTCTGTCTGAGATATGATTAGCCAAATTGTGTCCATCTTGCAATGTGGAACAATCTGTCAAAAATCTCTTTAATATAAATAACTCCCAAAAATGTAATTAGTACTTTCTTACCCAAATATCTCCGTAAAAATTTGATTTAATCTCATGTGAAGTTGCCAGCAAACATGCTTGAAAATATATCTTTGCCGGCAATAAAGTCATTTTAATTGCTTCCTTGTACTTGCATTTGAATGGCCATGTTAAAAAAGTTGTCTGCTTTTGATAGAGAAGTGATAGGAATAGGATTTAAACATTCGGTAAATGAGACCCGTGTTGTCCGGGAAACGTAAATGTTATTGGTTGAAGGATTGGAAATAGAATGGTGATCAGGTAAAACTTCTGCCAGGACAAAAATAATCTAAACAAGGTTTGGGGGGGGGGTCTCTTTCTTTCTCTCTTTCTCTCTCTCTCTCTCTTTCTCTATTTGCACTGGATATGTATTTAACTATATTTATATGAGCATCTGATATCATTATATTTAATTAATTTATTCATTTTTGGTTTGTTTTCTCAGGTGGTATCGACACTCACACCCACATGCAACTGCCCTTCATGGGTACTCAAGCTGTTGATGATTTCTACAGTGGTACAAAAGCTGCTCTGGCTGGAGGTACTACCATGATCAGTAAGTGTTTGAGTTTACGTTAACTATCTGATAATATTTTATTTTATTTTTATAGTAATGCAATTTGTAGTAATTACTTATGCAATTTTGTTTTCATAAATAATCATTGATTTTTCAACATTTTAGATTAAAACATTTTTGTGAAAAAAAATATTAATATGCCACAATCATATTTGAAACATTTGACCACTTTTTTTTTAGTCTCACTTCATATGTCATGTCCTAATTATCTATACCTCTAATGTTAAACATTCATATTCATTTGAAATCAACTTGTCTCTAAAAATGTTAATTAGCTAATTATATAATAACTCTTCAATGTTCCCATATGTTCATACCTCAAGAACAACTTATTAATATAAGCATAATCTTTTAAAGATTTCTATTAAATATTAAAATTTAAACTCTGAGATATAATATTACCAAATAAAAGATTAATTACTAACATTTTTACACAATTTGAATTGCAACAAAAAAAATCAAGATCAAAGTGTAATGAATTGATTTATTTTAAATTTTTTCCAGTGGACTTTGTCCTAGATCCCCGTGGACACTCATTGCTTGATGCCTACGACAAATGGAGGGATTGGGCTGATGCTAAAGTCTGTTGTGACTATGGTCTTCATGTTGGAGTCACATGGTGGGGCCCGACTGTTGCCAAAGAGATGGAGATGCTAGTCAAAGAACGAGGTAGGTTGATATATAAAATAATACTAAAGATATCAATCGCAAACCTCCGTTGTGGGATGGTTTGTTGCAGCAGACATTATTGAGAAAATCTTGCGTTTCCCAGTTCAATTCAAAATTGCTGCTGGTTTGACTTTGTTTTTGTGCTATGATTAAATGTCAGTTTATTTGTAAAAAGAAATTTCTTTGATATAAAATGGGGTAAGTTCAGGAAACTTCTTCCATTACTAACCAGCAGAGCGTTATCACTGTTGACTAAAGGAAGAGTCTATCAGACATGTGTATGCATTGTATGATGGACGTATGGAAATGAAACCTGAGAGTTTAGGATATGTGTTGCATGGAGAGAAATGATATGAGAATGATATGATGGATGTGTAATGTTAGTCTTAAAGGCAGGCTTAGATCTGATGACCTCAGAAAAAAAATGAAATCTGGACAGTACAAAGATGTGTGCAGAACAGGAGACTTTGATGGTAAGGCCACGTTTTAAAGAATTGATGAGTTCTTGGGTTAGTAGATGTAGAACAGTTGAAGTAGCAGGGTTAGTTGGCAGGGGAAGACCCAGGGAAATCTGGAAGGACGTGATAAGGATGGGTTTGAAAGAAAGAGGGATACATAAAGGCCTGATCAGTGATAGGTTACTTTGGAAGTTAATTTCTAAAAGCCATCCAACACATGCCAACGTGTAAACTGGACATTAAACTGAATATGATGATGGATGATAAAAGATAGCATTTTCATTTTAAATGAAATGTACAAATTATATTGATAGATACATTGAAACCTTCAAAATGTTGAAAATTTCTACAAAGTGTTTTTTTTTTCCCCTTCAACCCCTTCTTCAGCAACTTTTTTTTTGGAGAAGTTTCATTTTTAGACAAAAAGAAAAAGACTGGGCACAAAGATTACGCATTAACTCTTGCCATGCCTGATACGAATGAAACACAACTACCAGGCATTAGCCCCAAGTTTACTCATTTCTAATTCAGAAGGGCCCAGAAATGCTAAGAATTTATGCATAAACTCCTCTGTGGCCGTTTTTGATGAGTTTAGTCGTCACTCTTTTTTTTTTTTAAAAAAGACTCATTGGGTGAAGACAAGTTACCTTGTCTATACTGGAATGTAAGGGGTTGAAGAAACTAATTTCTTTTTAGGCTTTAAATAAACTGGAAAGAAATCTTGTTCATCCACTTAATGATAGTCGAACCATTCACAAATGATGTATTATTCATTTAATGCAAATAAGTTGATCATAAAAGCAACCCAACAGTCAATTGTTTTCCTTAGCAAAATACTTGTTTCATGAGACTTGTTTGTATTTTCCTTTCATGTTTCTAAGACAATGGCATTTCTCGCGCATTTGGAAATGTGAGTGCAAATTCTTGAAGAACTTGAAAAGAAAAAGACAATGTTGTCAATAAAAAGACATTTGCACTAAAAGAGTCAATTGATAAAAAGCTTGTATTTTATGAATGAGAGTTTCCTTTAAGTTAGTATAATCCAATTATTATAATCAGAGATAATGTTATCAATTAGATATTCTTATCAAATTCAGTCTATACCAAAAACGGTTTCAATTTTATTCAAAATTATCTATTATTATAATTATCTTTTGCAATTGGTTCACCGGGTATATTCGCCGATATTATTCTGTAAACTAGATTTACCTACCCGGTGTTGCCTGGGTGTAGAAAAAAAAATTAATTACAAAGAAATAAAAATTAAATTTGAGTTTTGCAATCAAGGAAAATAACTTATGCTATATGATTTATTACATTAAAGGAAAGTAATCATGTAATAAGTTATTTCCCTGGACTTTTTCAGATTAAGACTTGTTTAAGATTATTCGATGAGTAATTGAAAATGTATCCTCTCCAAAAGTTTTCTTAGCTGGAATAATTATTTTCATTAAAAAATTGACGTAAAATAAAATGTTTGTGCGAATAACAGTGGAAGTAATAGATTTTTAAAAATGGGCTAATAAGAATCAAGTATCGATATGTCAGGCAAATTGCTATTTGAATGTGAATTTGAAAATCTGGCCAGATAACTTTCTAGGTTAAGTAAGAGCTTAAAATATATGATGAACAATGAATATTTAAAATAATTTTTTTTCACCCAAAATCCATTGGAATAATTTTCTTTGGTCAATATCAGCCATTTATTAAGTTGAGGAAACTGTGTGCACCTTGTAAAAATCTAACAACTATTTTTCAAAATAACGATTAATCTTCCATGATCTGCCAGATATTGATTTTTGTCAAAGTACCAATCTTTTGGCTTTGTATTGAAAAATTCTGGGCAGGCTACAATTTCATTAAAAGAATCAAATGGTATGATTATAAAATTATATGCTTTATCAATTCAATTTAGAGTCGCATTTTAGGGGTTACTTTTAACACACTGTTTTGTCTGAGGGTCCTCTATCTACCCCTATCTCTCTCTTTTCTATATAACCAATATGCAACCCACATCTGATGTGGAAGAGACATTAAACGGAGAAGAAATTTCTTTCCTCCCCCCCCCCCCCCCCCAACTTTCTTATTTTTTTGTTTTTATTGGAGATGAGGTATCCTACTGGATACCAGACATTTACCCGCTATTTCAAAAACTCCAACCAAGAGATTTTTTTAGGATTCTAGCCGTCCCTTTAAGCACAATTGTATGGATCTCTTTTGCACTTGGTTCACCGGGTATATTCACCAGGTAGTTTTTTAAATTCTTTTTCATGAGCCTGGTAGCTCCTATGATTACTAGGATGATGGAGATAAGCCTAAGATTCCAGTTTCGCTTCATGTCATACATAAGACTTTATTATTTCGTTATCTTCCCCCTCTCAGCTTTGTTTAAGCCAGCATCATTAGAGACACTGATTTTAATTAGGATTGCTACTTTTTTCTTCTTGTCCCATACTACTATGTCACGTTTAACAACTCCGTTTCTAGGTATGTAGCTGTAGGAATCGCATAGTCATAGTGGATGGTGTATGACTCACTTCCAACAGTTGACCATTTAATGATGACGGTAACTTTTTCTTATTTCTAGGTGTAAACTCCTTCAAGATGTTTTTGGCATATAAAGATGTCTTCATGCTTAGAGATAATGAGCTCTACGAGGCCTTCAAGACATGTAAAGAACTTGGTAGTTTGGCAATGGTTCATGCAGAAAACGGTAGCATCATAGCTGAGGTAAGTGTCACCATTCGTTCATCTGTGATAAGAAAATATTTTACAAAAAAAAAATGTTTGTCTTGTTTGATATTTTTTTTCAAATTTTCGAACCCTCATTTAACATATTGGTTATATATAGTAGTCCACAGACACTGTCTCGCTGTATCACAGCTCTTCGGTGTGGCTAGACAAGCAAGTGCCTCAAGCCAAGATTGAAACTCGATCATCTAGTCGACAGTCGGCATGTCTACACATTCGACTGTCAGTAAGCAAAATATCTTTTTCTTATGCGTTGTGAGCTACGGCAGAGTCTGAAATGATGGATTTGTCTCTACTTGACAAGATCACAAGCTTGGTCCAAGTGAAGACCGGTTTTACAGAGATTTTTGTGCAGGGTATCTGCCCATCTCATCATCAGCCTTCCTCTCGGTCGCTTTCTAGCAACTTCTAATACAAAGGCAAGTTTCGCGACGTGTCATTGTCCAATCCATATGAACCACTATTCCCTCATCTTGCCTTTGATCGTTGCGATGCTGTAGTGCCTTCGGATATCCTCATTGCAGATGTGATCGAACAGTGTAAGTCTAGATATGCAGTGGTGCATTTTGGTTTCCATAACAGTGAATCTTCGCTCAGCCTTCCTCTTATTTACATAAATTGCTGAAAAGTGCTCTATTTGTTTACATGAAGAGCTTTTTATTTACGCTGATGGTATTTGGTGATTTAACTTATCACAGTGCTCAACCCAGAGGGAGGGGGGAATGAAGTCATCCACAGGCACTTTCATTGTATCACAGCTATTCAGTCTGGCTAGAGAAGCAAGAGCCTCAAGCTGGGATCTATATATGTACTAGCAGGGCTACCCGGCGTTGCCCGGGGCTCTCCCTCCTCCTCTCCGCAAGCAAAATAGGATATTGAGCACTTTTCTCCCGGACAACGCTGAGTATTTAGAAAATAAAGACGGCCTCCAGAGCACTACTAAAATCACTCTTACAGATCCCCCCTCCTTTTCTTCTGCACAATAGTCCGAAGAGTAACACTAGAGTAGCTCTATCTAGGACATTTAGCACTTTTCTCCCGGACAACGCCGAAGCCTCTGTGTCCTAAATTGACGAAGTCCCCCCCCCCCCCGGGTGCTGGGTCCTATACTGTAGAAGCGCCCTGGTGGCTATACTGCAGAAGCACCCCCACCCCCACCCCCGTCCCTGTACTGCAGAAGCCTCTGGATCCTATACTGTAGAAGCACCCCCGGTGCCTAAACTGCATAAGCACTCATGGTCCCTATTCTGTAGAAGCATTCGAGTCCTATATTGTAGAAGCACCCCCGGTGCTGGGTCCTATACTGCATAAGCACCCATGGTCCCTATTCTGCAGAAGCATCCGGGTCTTATATTGTAGAAGCACCCCTGGTTTCTATACTGCAGAAGTCCTTGGGTCCTATGCTGTAGAAGCGCCGCCCCCCCCCCCTTTATATAAGAGATATCGATTTTATTTATACAAACATTTTGGCTTAAAATCTATACTGAAATAAAGCTCTACTTGTTATTGAGCACTTTTATATATACACAGTAGATTTATAGGATTAACTCTTATGAACAAAAAACTCAACAAGAACTAATATATATATATTAGAATTTTGAAAGAAAAAAAATTGTGGCACATTCATTTATATCAGTTCCACGAATTAAATATCAACAAAAGTTTATGCGTACGATCGTTTCCAGGACGGTAGATCTTTATTGATTAAAAATTATCACTTCATCAGCACAGATTCAAATACTACTGAAATCTAAACATTTGGCTGGTAATATCCTAAACTATTGAAGAGATCATTATGAATTTTGGAATATATATTATAAGCAACACGGTGAGTAACATGGACACCTCATTTTCTTTGTAAATATGTAGATGCATTGTCGTGGTGAAAAAAAAATTCAAATTTCCCTTTTTGTTTTTTGCCATTATCATTCTTTGACTTCCCAAAAAACCTATTAACTTATCATTTTAGAATTAAAACAAAAAAAACGGTAACCATCACTTTTTGAGCTGATCTTTTGAGTTTGAGTTGTTCAGCATCACCCCTCTGAAGCCACTGTTTTCATTGGATCTTGATGCTTGGATTATATAAATAGTTCCAAATTTTTGTCTCCAGTTATGGTTCATTTCACCTTCAATCTTGCTTAAAAGGCTCATAGAAATGTCGGTTCTTTAAACCAGATAATCTTCACAAGCCAATTTTGGCACTCTGTGGGCAGAAAGTCTACCATGAGACAGATGTTCACTCAAAATAAAAAAAATTCTTAACCATATGACCCCCCCCCCCCCTCCATATCTTTAATTATTACATCAATTAAAATCCTAGGGTTTTCTTCTACTAATGCTCAAACTGGAGCAACAGTTGATGGCCTTATTTCCTTCTCTGAGGTTGTCTTTGTAGTAGAGGTAGCATTTCACAAGTTTTGTCAGAAAAATTTAATTAACTCTTATTTCAAAATCGTGTTTTTCCTTGCTGCTAAAAGACGCCTTTTTCTTTTCTATTTTTTCTTTTTTATTTATTTTTTGTTAAAATACTTTGACATAAACGCTGGTGGACTAAAATGTAAAATTGTCCATGGGTATACTTTGATACTACCTAGTCTTTCGACCACGTCAAAGTGTAGTATCTGTTCTGGTACGTCTTGTGAGGATATCGTCCCAAGCATTACTTTCTCCTTTTGGAGAGAGTGGAGGCTGATTTATTGTTGATCACCTGAGGAATCTTCACCAGGTAATACTGATGGGACCAATCATGGTTAATTTTGCTCTCATCCAAACAGAGATGCTCTTGATTATCAAATTCAAATATGAGTTTCTAATAACTATCTAGTTTTCCCATAAACTCTTTATATAACTATTATGGTGTGTATCAGGATATTTCTCTAACTAAGTTATTGAGACAGATAGAATAATCAATGAAATCGATTGGGATTTCACTTTATTCTTTTTTTCTGGCAAAAATGCTGATAATTTTCAAAAAATGACTGGCTAGCTAGAATCAAACATCGATTTGTCAGATTCAATGCTATTTGGGTCTAATGTTGAGAATCCGACTGACTTTTTTTTTTCATTAGGTTTTCTTAATATTTGTAAAAAATTTGTGAAATCTAAAATTTTGTCTGCTAATAATTCTGAAGTAGAACGATTACTTGAATAATTCTGTTTACACTTTTTGATTTTCGTAAAAACATATACAGATGAATTTATGTACAAATCTCATTAGAAAAAAAAAGATCAATTCTCCTCTTCAATTTATTTGGTTTCTTTTTCTATCCTCTTTCTACATGTCTCGAATTTGTTTGTGACTGAGGAATTTCCACTTGCTGATTTGTGATTCATGTCCACTGAAAAGAATTTGAGGAGAGGTTAGGAGGGAAGGATTCGATTGAGAAAAGGGAAAATATGCATCAAATCTAAAAGTGGTGAAGAATTTAATAAAAGAAAACATTTTGGAAAAAAAAATTGAATAGCCATTCTCTTTGAAAAGTTAAAGAAAGAAAAGGGAGGAGTGTTTTTTCTTGCATGCCTTTCTTTCTTTCTTTCTTATAATGCATTTGGTGAATCATTCTCATGTGTCTGCTGATGCTGATCTAATGACTCATCTCTCTCTCTCTCTCTCTCATATATAGCTATGTTAGCCTGACAATATGCATTCATGGATCCATTCTTCAAGTCTCTCCTTTTACTATCTTCTATCTCTCCTTTTAATATTTTCTATCTCTCTCCTCTCTCTCTCCCCTCTCTAATATATATATTGTTGGTTCTGTTGGGTGGAATGAAATCCAATAGTGCTCAATTATACTATAAGAGCATGATATTTATGAATTTTACAGACTTTTAAAAAGTTTTTCTGTCAAATTCATATATATATATATATATATATATATATAATGTTGCTAAAGGCACTGATGAAGACGTTTTGGAGTAGCTTGGTTAATTTATAAAATAGAATAAAGTATTTCCAAAATGTTTTGGAAACGATCATACGCCATACTAGACTTGATGTTCTAATTCTTGGAACAATTGTAATGTTCTAATTCATTGAATCCTTTTATATATATATATATATATATATATATATGCTACTACCGGGTTCAGTGCTCAAAATAATTCTTGCCATGACTGGCACACTCGAATGCCAATTGCTTATAATTAATTGTTTTGTTTTACAGTATATCCACCCATTTGAGGTTATATAATGCCAAATCAGAGGTATTGCTTATAGTGGTATTTTTTAAATATAATAAACCTCACTCAATTGTTTCATTAATGCTTAGCACTTGAAAAATGATGGCTTTAGATTTTTAAAAGTAATAAAAAGACTATTTATTTCTCTGTATATTTATTTTTGTGTGTGTGTTTTGTTTTTTTTCATATTAGGAATGCAGCCGTGTTGAACTTTGCAGCTAATTTACATAGTGTGTTTGTAAACACACATGTAAATTGGTGAATACGGCATAATCACGTTGACACACCGGTTCTCGTTAGGGTTTATTTCTCATCTCGTCTGTAGCCATTTACGGTAGCCCCATTGGTTAGCGCATTCAGAATTGGAGTTAAATATGACTCTTGTTCCAGGTTTTGAATCATGCGACTGGCGTGAATGAGTTTTTTCTACACTGATTCCGCAAGAATGAAACATATACATATGTAGAAAATATTTAAAAATATTTATTATTAAAATAATTATATATATATATATATATATATAATATATATATATATATATATATATATATAATATATATATATATATATATATATATATATATATATATATATATATATAAAGTTAGATGAGAGATAGACAAGGCACACTTTGGATTTATGACATAAAACTGATCTTGTCATATTCTTTTAATCATCTAAATAATTTATTTTATATGTTCTCCCTTTTTGACTAGAAAAACATATGGTAGCATATTGGCAAATATTATGTATGCCATATAGAATGTTAATTAAATACTAAATTTATATAATTAGAAATTCCATTTTGAGTAGATGAATTATTATAAATTTGTCTGATTAACAACTGTTCCATTGAATATGATTGGTCGGCTAAATATGTAAGTATGTGTGTGGATGAAAGGAGTGGGATTCTTTTTATCTTCATTTGTTAGCATCATTCAACCATCAAACTAATGGCTATTCTAGATTTCTTGTTTATATATTCACTAGGAAAAAAATTGCCCCGTTGGGTCACCCATTGATCTTTAATTTAATTGTTTGAATCAATAAAAAGTGAATTTATTGAGTCAGTTAAATATTAAAAAAAGATAAAGACGAAATTAGTCTTTTTCTACTTAACATATCTCCCTCTCTCTCAAGCTATGGGTTAAATAACATTACTACTTCACCCTCTCTCTCTCTCTCTCTCTCTCTCTCTCTCTCTCTCTCTCTCTCTCTCTCTCTCTCTCTCTCTTCAGCTACAAGTTAAATAATATTACTACCTTTAGTGATATTTCCTTTTGTTTATAAGGGACTATTCCAATCTTTTTATTTTTCCCTTTATTACCTTCAACTGTTAATAAACAGAGAGAGATGGAAGCGAGAGTGATAGATACCAGAAAATAAAAGGGGGGGGGGGTCAAACACATACTGTGAGAAGGTGAGAGAGATAGATAGAAACTTAGTAAGGATATCGTTATATATTTTGTTTTTTAAATTTAAAATAAAAATGGCTTGTGTTCTTTAAATGCTAACCATTAAATAAAATTAAAGTATTCTCTTTGAGACTTGTCATTTTCTCAGCACTTTCCCCCCACACCTACTTTCTCTTTCCTCCCCCTCTTCTCCTAAATAAGCTGGGAGATCTTCTTTGGGGAGAAGAGGAAGCTGGCATTTCTCCACACTGTCAACATTAAGGAATTTCTACTACAAATAGGCCGCATTGTTTTCTTGTGATGTGTCATATCTCCTCCTCCTCCTCCAGTTCTTATTATTGAACTATTGCTTTTATTGATGCCGGGATTTCTTTTTTTCTCTCTCTTTAATTTTTTTTTCAGTGTATTTAAAGCTGAATATTTTTCCAGAAAAATATGCAAAAGTTTATACATCAAAAAAAATTTTCCATTTTTTTTAAATTTTACTTCATCATTTTAATAGTATCGACAAAATCAGGGGTTCCCAACGTTATTTTGCTTGTGAACCACCTGAGAAATATTTTATCATCTGTGGACCTCATATATGCATATATATTTTTTAATCAAATATTTGTTTCTCCGTTAGTAGAAACGAACAAAAAATCAATTTTGTTATATTCATAACATAAAATCCAAATATAAATCTTGAAAATTTCAATAAACATATGGACATCTAGTAAACAATACAAAATAATTTTTTTTTTTTTTTAAGAGTCCTTTAAAGCTTCTGTGGACTCTGGTTAGAAATCCCTCATCTAAAAAATAAATCTCAAATTTGATGACAGTATTAATATGTTAACTATTTGACACTTTAAAACTGACATCCCGAGAATTAATAAAACTATGAATTTTTATTGTTACCTTTAAATTCGGCATCTACATTAGAGATACATAAAGAATAAAAAAGGAATAGAAATCGGAAGTGGGAGTACAAATTCAAAGATTTAATTTTTTTGTTTAAGCTATTGCGGCTAATTTATATAAGTTGGGGCACTTGACGCTGAGGAAACCAGTAGGTTGAAACGTTTTCAGTGTAAGCGAAATAACTTCTAAGTAAATTTCCTTTGCTAATAAATAATTTTAGTATTGAGCACTATCAAATCGGATATATACCAACTTTATTATCGAGTAATAACTTAGAATTTATTTTAGAAGTTTAGAGAGAGGAAACACAGAATCAACCATATATGGTGACTGGCAGTTTTCATTTTGTATTCTTCAGACCTTATCTCTAAATTCTAAGATCTAAATTTGATCTATCACTGATATTGAGCACTCTCCCCCATCAAAATATAGAAACAAATACAATTATATTTATAAATATACAAGAAAAAACGTAACCCTTTGGGTTGAATCAAGAAAAAAAACAAGGTTAAATCGCAATTTAAAAATTATAAAAACAAAATAAAAAATTAGACCCACTTTCTGCTCCCTCTCTCTTTCTGCTCTCCCTCTCTCTTTCTGCTCTCTCTCTCTCCCTCTCTCTTTCTGCTCTCTCTCTCTCCCTCTCTCTTTCTGCTCTCTCTCTCTCCCTCTCTCTTTCTGCTCTCTCTCTCTCCCTCTCTCTCTCTGCTCTCTCTCCCTCTCTCTTTCTGCTCTCTCTCTGCTCTCTCTCCCTCTCTCTTTCTGCTCTCTCTCCCTCTCTCTTTCTGCTCTCTCTCCCTCTCGCTTTCTGCTTTCTCTCCCTCTCGCTTTCTGCTCTCTCTCCCTCTCGCTTTCTGCTCTCTCTCTCCCTCTCGCTTTCTGCTCTCTCTCTCCCTCTCGCTTTCTGCTCTCTCTCTCCCTCTCGCTTTCTGCTCTCTCTCTCCCTCTCGCTTTCTGCTCTCTCTCTCCCTCTCGCTTTCTGCTCTCTCTCTCCCTCTCGCTTTCTGCTCTCTCTCTCCCTCTCGCTTTCTGCTCCCTCTCTCTTTCTGCTCCCTCTCTCTTTCTGCTGCCTCTCTCTTTCTGCTGCCTCTCTCTTTCTGCTGCCTCTCCCTCCCTCCCTCTCTTTCTGCTCTCTCTCCCTCCCTCCCTCCCTCTCTTTCTGCTCTCTCTCCCTCCCTCCCTCTCTTTCTGCTCTCTCTCTCCCTCCCTCCCTCCCTCCCTCTCTTTCTGCTCTCTCTCTCCCTCCCTCCCTCTCTTTCTGCTCTCTCTCCCTCTCTTTCTGCTCTCTCTCCCTCCCTCCCTCTCTTTCTGCTCTCTCTCCCTCCCTCCCTCTCTTTCTGCTCTCTCTCCTTCCCTCCCTCTCTTTCTGCTCTCTCTCTCTCCCTCCCTTTTTCTGCTCTCTCTCTCCCTCCCTTTTTCTGCTCTCTCTCTCCCTCCCTCTCTTCTCTCTCTCCCTTCCTCCCTCTCTTTTCTCTCTCCCTTCCTCCCTCTCTTTCTCTCTCTCCCTTCCTCCCTCTCTTTCTCTCTCTCCCTCCTTCCCTCTCTTTCTCTCTCTCCCTCCTTCCCTCTCTTTCTCTCTCTCCCTCCTTCCCTCTCTTTCTCTCTCTCCCTCCTTCCCTCTCTTTCTCTCTCTCCCTCCTTCCCTCTCTTTCTCTCTCTCTCTCCCTCCCTCTCTTTCTCTCTCTCCCTCCCTCTCTTTCTCTCTTTCTCTCTCTCCCTCCCTCTCTTTCTGCTCTCTCTCCCCCCTCTCTTTCTGCTCTCTCTCCCCCCTCTCTTTCTGCTCTCTCTCCCCCCTCTCTTTCTGCTCTCTCTCCCTCCCTCTCTTTCTGCTCTCTCTCCCTCCCTCTCTTTCTGCTCTCTCTCCCTCCCTCTCTTTCTGCTCTCTCTCCCTCCCTCTCTTTCTGCTCTCTCTCCCTCGCTCTCTTTCTGCTCTCTCTCCCTCGCTCTCTTTCTGCTGTCTCTCCCTCGCTCTCTTTCTGCTGTCTCTCCCTCGCTCTCTTTCTGCTGTCTCTCCCTCGCTCTCTTTCTGCTGTCTCTCCCTCGCTCTCTTTCTGCTGTCTCTCCCTCGCTCTCTTTCTGCTGTCTCTCCCTCGCTCTCTTTCTGCTGTCTCTCCCTCGCTCTCTTTCTGCTGTCTCTCCCTCGCTCTCTTTCTGCTGTCTCTCCCTCGCTCTCTTTCTGCTGTCTCTCCCTCGCTCTCTTTCTGCTGTCTCTCCCTCGCTCTCTTTCTGCTGTCTCTCCCTCGCTCTCTTTCTGCTGTCTCTCCCTCGCTCTCTTTCTGCTGTCTCTCCCTCGCTCTCTTTCTGCTGTCTCTCCCTCGCTCTCTTTCTGCTGTCTCTCCCTCGCTCTCTTTCTGCTGTCTCTCCCTCGCTCTCTTTCTGCTGTCTCTCCCTCGCTCTCTTTCTGCTGTCTCTCCCTCGCTCTCTTTCTGCTGTCTCTCCCTCGCTCTCTTTCTGCTGTCTCTCCCTCGCTCTCTTTCTGCTGTCTCTCCCTCGCTCTCTTTCTGCTGTCTCTCCCTCGCTCTCTTTCTGCTGTCTCTCCCTCGCTTTCTTTCTGCTGTCTCTCCCTCGCTCTCTTTCTGCTATCTCTCCCTCACTCTCTTTTTGCTCTCTCTCTGCTCTCTCTCTCCCTCTCTTTCTGCTCTCTCTCTCTCTCCCTCTCTTTCTGCTCTCTCTCTCTCCCTATCTTTCTGCTCTCTCTCTCTCCCTCTCTTTCTGCTCTCTCTCTCTCTCCCTCTCTTTCTGCTCTCTCTCTCTCCCTCTCTTTCTTCTCCTTCTTTCTTCTCCTTCTTTCTCTCTCTCTCTTTCTACCCCCCCCCCCTCTCTCGCTCTTTCCATCCAGCTTCTGGGTTAAATAGTATTACTGCTTGTGGTTATATAACCCATTCGTCTATAATAGACTGTTTCAATCTCTTTATTCTTCCATTTTTTTTTATTACCTCTGACTGGTAACAATAAGAGTGTAATAGAAGCAGGAGTGGATAAAATATGGGGGGGGGGGGGGTAACTGCATACTGAGAGAAGGTGAGAGTAATTGACTGAAACTTAGTCAGAGATGGGTAACTTTTCAAATTGCAGCTCATTAGAATAATTTAATTTAAAATATATATATTTTTTTTACATAACTCAATCCCAGAACCAAGGAATATTTTAGCATGTATTTTGAGTGATTAAAACAACCATTGATTCACTCAGCTTTAGTATAATAATGGATACACAGAAACAAACACTGACTTCTTTTTTCTTCTGTTAAAATAATTGTCATTGTTAGCTAAATATTCTTTAAATAAATAAAAACGAATGTCACTTTTGAAATGCATTTATTTAAAATTGTACTGTTTTCGTTAAAGGGACGACATAATTTGATTTTGAAAGAACTCATTTAAAATGTGTTAAGTCGGATTTTTTTACCTTAGCGACATCAGATTTATCACCAATCACCATCTTTGCTGATCGGACAATCTCTTATTTCTTTTCTTTTTTCCAATGTGTATGAAAGGTGATAACGTACATACGAACATAAAATTCTTTAGCGTATTATATAGATAAACTTTCCCTTGAATCATTAATAATTTTGAGTTATCATATTGAGTTTCATCTTTTAAGAATTGCCTGGATAAATTAATGTGAAATCAAAACATTAAACGTTTTAACTGTTTTAGTTTGGACTCCGATATTTTGAGTGGTTATAGTGTCATGATATTTTGAACTTCACTCGTATATGTTGTTTTATTAGTATATTTTGTTCCTTTCCTTTCAGAAATCTAAAGAATTAGTTTCAATGGGCATCACGGGTCCTGAAGGTCACGAGATGTGTAGACCCGAAGAGGTAAGCATTATTAACTACTTATCTACATTTATAATGATTATTTCCTTTTTAGTCTTGACAGAATCTAGAAAGTGTTGGTCTATATTCTCAATTGCGTTTAATATTGTCAGAAATGTTAAGGTTTTTTTTTTTTCACTATTTTACTTTCTCTCTTTTTAATTTTTAAGTTAATGCCGACTTTCGTGTTAATTAATTTTTCTTTGCATCTAACAAGTATCAAAAATAAACATGCTTCTTTGGCCTTTTAGTTAGGAGCAAAGTGTAGTATCTGTTCTGATACTACACTTCCAATTTTCTCTCCTTGGTCAGTGAAGGAGAATACTTTTAGACCGAGACAATTTTTATTTTTGTCCCAATACAGTGCCCCTTTTTGGAGAGCTGAATTTTCCCCCACATTAAAAACCGACCTTGTGTCTAACTCTGCCTTCGTGGGGAAGCAAGTAAATAGGGACTTATCAAAAATGCAGTCAGAAAAACCTTGACTCTTAGTGTTTTAAGAGTTTTGTCATTTTATCCCTCCAAAAACAATGTTGGTGAAAATATCAAAGAACTATTGTCATACATTTTTTCCCTCTAAAGTGAAATGACTGATGTTTGGGTCTACATAATTATATGGAAGGTTCCATTCTTCCATAACTATATGGAAGGTTCCATTCTTCCATAACTATATGGAAGGTTCCATTCTTCCATAACTATATGGAAGGTTCCATTCTTCCATAACTATATGGAAGGTTCCATTCTTCCATAACTATATGGAAGGCCCCATTCTTCCAACTATATGGAAGGTCCCATTCTTCCAACTATATGGAAGGTCCCATTCTTCCACTCAGCCTGAAAATCATCTTGTTTGGTAGAATACATTTTATGTTTTTCTTCAACATGATGACAAATTTAGATTCAATGAAAAAATGTTAACAATAAATCGCAAAATACTTAGGAATAATGATATTCATCCAATTAATATTATCATTTTTGTTAATGATTTTTTGGTAAAAAGAATACAAAAATGTAGTCATAAGTCTTTTGCATAATGTCTTTAGAAGCAGTGATATTACCAATAAATACCACTCTGCTTATGACTTCTCTCTTTATTGTTTACGTGTACTCGTTAGTTTGTATAATTGACAGTTTCTCCAAACAATTTTTATTTTTGTGGTCCGACTAAGCCATTTGGCATAATGGTTAGAGCATTTGCTAATGGGCCAGGAGACTGGAGTTCAATCTTATGTTGAGTCATACTAAAGACTCAAAAAATGGTGCTTGATGCCTGCTTGCTAAACATTCATCATTGGAAGATGAGAATCAAGGGTAAGTGTAGCTATCTCGGGGAAAGGAGTAGCACCCTCCCCTACATCTCAGCATAATAGCCAATGAAAAGGAAGCCTTCCAGTCACCCTTGACTATGGTTGATCCAATTATTTTTTTTTTTATTTAAGGTTTGAATATGACTGCACGATTAGAGTACTTGAATTTTAATCAGTTGATCACTGGTTTTATTCCAACCTTGCGACACCTTTGGCAAATGGTTGAAAAACTATATGCTCTGAGTTAAACCAAGCCTCACGAGTTAAATTAGGTATAATAAAACTTCCAAAGCTGTCGGACAGATATGTACCATGCAGCGCCATTACGGCTTGAAAAAGATTATGGAACCATTTACGTTTTTTGAATTTGGTACTCTTTCCTTTTACATCCCAAACTCTCATCAACTTGTTTTATGTTTTCTTATGTAATCCTTTGAATACTGGCTATTAAAAGTTTTAATCTCTAGATAATATTATCCATATTCTAAAAACCTACCTACAAAGCTGTTCATCCTGTATCACGGTCTTTATATCTATTATTATTAGTTTTATTATTATTGCAACAATCATATATTGAAATGAGATTAAAATCAATATTGCTCAATATTCAAAGTATTGTTTTCTACTTTACTTGGCTCATAAGACGGGGGGGGGGGGGGGGGGGCACATCACATTTAAAATCATTATCACATCCCCAAAATTGTAAGATTGGTTAATCTTTATTGATACTTTTGCATTAGTTAATGGGTCATCACCATGGCCATCCCTGTAACAGATCAAGAGATCTAACATTTGGAGTCTTTGACTGGAAGCAAGTTTTACAATCAGTCAGCACAGATCTTTTTTTTTGGCTGTTAACGCTTCACTTTATTCTAAAAGGATTCTTGCCATGGTCATGATTAAATACAAATTCCCTTATAAAAAAAATCCCACATGGAAATAAAAATCACTCATTGAAATATGCATTTGCCTTGGTCTATCCAAAGTGATCTGTCTCTTCATTCATAGGAATTTGTCAATAATTGTCTAATTTATCAATTAACTCATTGTGGTTCTTATTATTTGGTATGTAAAACATCAAACTAATATCACAGGGGAATATTTCCCCTCTGTTTTTTAACTGCTGTATCAACTATTTAAGAAATTTCACATTGCCTCCAATAAAATAAAACCTAGTTGGACGATTGCCTGGCCTGTTATAGGGATGGCCATGGTCATCACCCATTGTGTCTTGTGAGCCAAGTAATAAGATAATGAATTTCAATATTGTTTTTTTTTTTTGTTTTTTTTTTTGTTATCATTAAAAATATTTTAAGATGGATCACTTACCAATGTAATAACTGTTTCCGTATATTGTCAATTGTCTTCTATCTGCAGACTTGTGTGCTTATTATTGTGCCTATGCGCTGCCTTGGAAGCCACTTATAATTAAATCTGGGAAAATAACAATTGATTCCTAAAGAATGATTTTATATTAACTTTTGCATTTATTACGAGGAACATTTTTAAAAATAAATTTAGTTTTTATTTGAAATACTCATTTAATGCTGTCTGTGTGTTGATAGTTTCTTGAATCCATTGTCCATATGAGCATATCTTTACCCTATGCAACATCTAAGAACAGTGTATTGAATATGAACATCAAGTGACGGTTAACAGTGTTGCTTTTAAAGCATTTAACAATTTACACCACGACTCGTTGTGGAAGATTTTTTAAATTTATGGCATTTCTCAAGAGTTTATCACTCTTTCTAAAAAACTTGTATGAAGACTCTCAAGACTGATGCTGGTACAACTCAGTCTTTCAACGTCTTCAGTCGTGGTTGTATACTGCCGCCGCTCTTTTTCTTAATAGTTACCGATTTTTTTATGCTGAGAGTCGCTCAGTTTAGAATGCAGAATAACATACAAAACCGCGGTTATCTGCATGATAGATCTGAATTTACTATTAGTAGAAACCTGAATGACTTAGAGCAATTGTGTCATTGTCCATAAAAGCAATAAATAGATTATTTTTAATTAAATTTTGATAAAAATGTTTTCTAACTGATTTTGATGACGTTATTATTTATGTATTAAGAAAAAAAGTTTTTGCACATTGTTAAAAAAAAAAAAGTTATTATGCAAGAATTTATTCAAAAACAACTATTCTTTAAATTAAAGACAATTATTGTTCACGACCTTCTGCCAACGACCTTCAACTTTTCGGATTTGGTCAAAGTACAGATCCTTCGGTTTTGAATCAAAAACTTATTGACACACTTCTTCAATTTAATTGAAAGATTAAAATCATCGACCCTTCATGCAAAATCGCACACTGCCAGAAAGACCAGCAACAAGATTGAAGAATTGGACAGAGTGGAATTTCTGCTGCATCCACCCTGTTCAGTCCAGATGCTGCTCCATCTGACTCCGGTTTATTTCGATCAATGCAGCATTTTATGAATGGTTGCAGATTTGAGTCTTTCGATGAAGTTAAAGAGGTTGTTAAGAATTTTACAATTCAAAGCCGAAAGGTTTGTACTTTGACCAAATTTTAAAAGGCTGCGGGTCATTGGCAGAAGATGGTGGACAATGATGGTCTTAATTTGTTGCTTGTGAATAAATCAGTATTATAATACAGTGTGCAAACTTTTTCATCAACCCAATAATAAGCAAATTAAAATCTGCTTAAATCTTCCTGGGAATAATGGATACAAATTAACTTTTAAGTTTAGAAAGTAAATTAATGGAAGTAAATACGTGATTACATAATCAAAATTATTCACCAGAAAGACCACAAACATGTCTTTTGTAGCAGACTGGCTGATGATGAAATATCTAGTTTTTATATTGTCGATCATTAATCACTTGCATTTATAGGAGTTTCAGTACTTAATTCTAAAATATAGAATCGGTTATGGAGTTAAGATTTTATTCAAATGTTAAAGTGAGTTTATTCTTAAATATCTCTATTTTCACACTCATTGCATGTTTTTCTTTCTCCAGATGTTTAGTTTATATATTTAAAACAATGAAGTTGTAGTCAATATTAAAATTATTCTATCAATAAGCTTTGCAATGTTTTCATTGCAAACACTGATTACTTGTGCCAAAAAGATAAATTTAAAAAGCGGTCAATATTTAATAGTTGCTTTCGTACACAAAAAAGAAATCGGAAAGACTATTCTTCTATCGTTTTGGAGAAGAATCCCCCATTTATTACATACAACTGACATAAGAGTCTGATATCCCAGCCGAAATAAAGTGGTGTCCGTATCATTTTTCGTATCCCCTGCATATCTCGACTTGCATGTTTTTATCACTTGTTTTGCTGCATTATTTTATCTGTACTTTTTACACTCACACAACATAACGACTGAATAACAAGTAGACCTCAACTCAAGTGTATTCACTTTTTTCTATTTATAAATGGTTCGTATTATTTACTAGTACCTTTCACAATAAACATTATCCTCATAAAGTGAAATTACCTTATTAACACAACTCTGTCGAAAACATTACTAAGAAACCAATATCAAAGACTTTTTTAAAAAACTGATCCAAATCATGTTTCTTTCTGAAAAAATAAAAAAAAATTCACAAAAAAAATGTAAAACTACAAAAATCAAACAAAAGCATTTTCATATCTAAATGAATAAATGCAAATTTTTTAGTTTTTTTTTTAGTTTTTTTATTTATCACACCTATATTACCATCAAAACGGCTCACCGTTTAAATCAATAACATAGTCTTTTGAAATAATGTATGTATAGTAAAGAGCAAAGAGTTAAACAGCTATTTGTATGCCTAATTTGTATAAGTAATTTTTAAAGCGTTTATAATAAATTAATGTTTAGTGTTATTCATTTGTAACTTTATTGTCCTATTGTCATATATGCAATAGTTCTGTTGATGTTAACAGTAATTAAAGTGATCAAATAAAAAAAATAAAAAACAGGATAAATTATCAAACTATTTCTTTAAATATGTTCATTAATTTTTAAGATCGGTAATTTAAATGAAAACTATTAGTTTTAAAATTGCAATAGGTTTATATTAAAGATATGTAAGTTCTACATTTAAAAAGAATACATATCGGAAATTAATATCCGCTGGATGGTGGGTAGTTTTTTGTTTGCTATGAATATGCAAAGTAATTTTACAATTAGAAAAGCACTGTCACAAAAGACATCGTAAAAAGTAACAACCTTATTGGCTCTAAATGAACGAACAGTGGTTAATGGGCCACAAAACAGAACACTATCATTACAATGAATACCAGGGTATAAGGAGTTCCAGCCTTGAATTGGCTAAAAGTTTCAATCCTGGCTGATGCCTTTTATGATCACTTGGTATTAATGATTTGTTTTTGTTTGTTTGTTTTTTTCTTTGTGTTTTTTAATGGGTGGGGTCTCTATCTCCCTCATTGGCATTTATATATGGACTAGAAGAGAAAACTATCTCTGTCCTTCTATAATAACAAGAAAATAAGAAGCACCCACTGCCACAAGATGGGGTACACGGCTGGAAAATGGAGAGAACCAAAGGGAGGAGGCAACCCGATAGCATTCCCCCTCTCCGGTCAATAATCTAACCCTTGCTTCTGAAGGAGAAAGTAATACCTGAGAGGAGGGTGCATCTCCTAGCACAGACGTACCATACCTCATTTCGACAAAGAAGGGTATGGTAGTTCAAGTCAGCTCTTAGGTTGCCAGAATGATGCCAAGGATGGACCTCTGCTGGTATGACAAACTGGCGAACCAATTGGTCAGACCACTCATCTTTAACTACTTATTATTCACATAGTAATCATAACAGTTAAATGTTTATTTTCAACATCCATTGTCGAACTAGGCAGGGGGGGGGGGCAGTAAATTGAACTGTTTAAACACTGAAAAACTCTAAAACTAATGACTAGATTATTGAATCCCTTTTTTAATGCTTTCATCTTAAACTGCAGCCATTACTGTTAGCATTCACATGCCCACCCATTAAATGAAAACATGTGAATGCCTTCATGCTTTCATGGCCATCCATAATACAAAACCTGTTTAATATTTCAAAACAGATTTGTCAAATAAAAGCAGCTTTCTTTTATTCTATGTATTGATACAAAGTTGTTTCGTTTATGTCCTTATTACAAAAGAAAATGACTTTCCCTTCTACAGGCTCCATATGTTGTTTTTTTATATTTTTTTTTACATTAAAAAATAACAAAAGAATCAAAAGTCATTGACTTAGATTTTAGAGACATTTCTTGAAAGCATTAATTGAATTACTGCTAAACGAGTTTTTAAAGAGCTAAAAGTTTTCTTTATTAAAAAAAAAAAATATTCTCTTTCATTTGATGGATGAAAAATATAATTTAAAAATACATGAAGAAATATTTTTTATTGAATGTATTGATATTTAAAAAAAAAGTACTTTAAACCTTGAATTTGTGTATAATTGAGCATTTAAAGTACTTATACACTTAGCCAATAAAAACAACTAATTGAAATATTTAAGTGGTGAAAGAATTTTATCTTTACAGTAATCATATTTTTTTGTAGTTTGTCTAATAAAAAATAAAATTAAAATAACAATGAAATATTTATCCATCAACAAAGCATTTCATATTTTGTGTACCACAAAGAAGAAAAAAAATATGGATTAAAAACTAGCTGTACCTACCGGCGTTACCCTGGAGTCTTATTTTCATTTTTTTTAATATTTTTTTTTTTTTTTTTTAGTTAAATTTAACTAATATGGTATCGTTTTATCATTAAATTATTAATTGAACCAAATTGTTATGAAACTATAACTAATTGTTATGGTAATGTTGTTTTGTTCTCTATGTATAAACTCTTTGGGAGTAAAGAGTTTCCAAAAGTTTCAATCTTGAGGATTTGTTAAAGAATTTTAAAGCCAGAAATATCTTTCTATTCGACCGTTTAAATGCTTCCAAATTCCTTTCAAATTTCAAAGGGTTCTGATGTAATTCATTTTTTTTTTTTACAACAAAAGATGAAAATTGCTGACTTTTTTTTACTGTAAAAAGGAAATGCATTCTGATGGATTTGATTTCATAATTTGTCTTTTTAAATAAGATTTTTGATTTTAATACATATTTGATTAATAGTAAATAAATAATTCCATGTGTAATTAATGAATTTATGTTGACACAGGAAAATATACACACACTCGCACATGAAGGTGTCTCATAAGTTTTATTAATATAAATATATATAAATTAATCTCGCATTGTTAATGGCTTACATATCAATTTTATTAATATAAAGATAAATGAATACACTTGATAAGATTTACTGCTTCAATAACTTCAACATTCTTCATGCATGAATCAACTTGTCTTTGATTTTAAGTTTCCATCTGCACGCATATTTGCATGTTGCATTTTCTTAGGAAGCATCTCCACTTGTATATACTGATGTGCTTATATTTTTCTTATCTATTGGTCACTCTTGACCATTTTCCTGACCAATATTTTCCTCAAATTTTAATAAGTCTCTACTTCAAGCTCTTCGATACTTTTTTGCGTTAACAATATTGAACTTGACCTTTAACCCACCAAGTTCAAACAGGCAGCCAATCGATGCTATGATCAGAAGGCTCATGTCTAGTTTCTCTCCAGGGAAAGCAAAGAAACTTTTAGAGTTTCTTTGCTTTCCAATTTCACATGCCTGCTCTGCAGCAACAATATAAAAATATGTAGAAATTGAACTATTTTTGTTATATCAAAATATCTTCTCTTTAATGTTTGCCGAATCCTGATCTTTTAAAGCATTTTTGCTTATTTTATTTATTTTAAGTATTTCTCTTTATTGATCTGAGCGTGTTTACTTACCTTTTCTGCTCTATACTCTATTTTTGCAGATTGCATTACTACGCATGGCATTGAAGGCCAAAAAAGCCTCAGAATTATTCTGTAGAGATAATTTACTTCTATTTAAAAAATTAATGTATCTATTATATAAAGGAAAGTTGTCTGTCTGTATGCATATGGGCAGCTAAAAGTTTTTAAAAATTATACAAGGCTGATGCATTCTTTTTCGCCATTGCCTTGAACAAAATATAAGCCCTGGGTGGGGCGGGGGTTGGCATCGGGAACAGAATTTTTAATGTTATCTAATTTGTCACTTTTTTCTTTTTCTTCAAAAAATTGCCAGAGGAAATGAGGGGGGGGGGGGAGTAGAGAGAGATTGATATAGAGAGAAACATTTCAAAAGAAAGATGTTACACATTTTTTAACTATTCTATTTTGTTGTCCATACTCCCGGGCAATGCTGGGTAACCATGTCAGTTTAATATTCAATGTTCCTCGTTTGTAACTTATGCATTGAAGGCAATGCATAATATTAGTTAAGTTTCAAAACAAAACAAACATTTTTTTTTTTTTTAAATCTTATTAGTTTTAGAGGACAGTTTTTCGGAAATGCTATAAATATCTTTAAAAAGAAATGATTATCAGTAATAAAAAGAGCCAACATTTTTTTTGTTTATATATATATACATATATATATATATATATATTCATATAAGAGTTGAACCTTTCCAATTACTCTGTGTAACTCAAATTTTTCAACACAGACTAGTGTAGTGCTTCTAATTGAGAACAATCTCTTAAATGGATAATTTCATGATGATTGAACTCATCAGACAGACATTTCATGTCCAATCAAACAAAAGATGACCTTCTTGCATTGTAATTCTGGTTTTGGTGTTAGTGCATACTTTGCCCTTGCTTGAGACTGAGTGGAATTAAGAACAACAACCCACTTGGTGCTGTTCCTTTCTCAATATTGTTCGGAAAGTGTCTTTGTTCGTAATAGCAGACGCTGATTCTGATTCAGTTGGCTGAACGCCACCTATTGACCCCTGTCTCCAAGAAAGTGGGTTGCCATTGCATGGATCTTATTCAGCTATCATGGCAATTTATCATGCTGTCAACATAAGATTTTCTCTTCCACTGATCTAGAATCTTTTATGCTTCGATCTTAACCAAAGTTGAATTATTGCTGGCATTTTATAACGGAAGTTTTTTTTTAGTTTTTTCTCTTGACAATGCAAATATTTATTGCCACTTCTGAAGCTGATGAATCGCCTGTTTCCTACGAAAGCATGCAATGTTTCAAATCTCTACTCTTTTTTGGAGTGTTATCAATTAACAAATTGACAATGCAAATATCACTGAAAGGAAAGATAAGTATCCAAGCTATATGCATGAATTATCTTCTGATATATAAAATTATGTCCGACGGATTTTAGCAGTTGGACCTAAATAATATTTAAGCTGAAAAATAAAATTTTGATTCTGACTAGCCAATTTTCGTTTGTTATTGCTGCACCATGTTATTTGCAATGGACTAACGTACTTCGCTACAATTTTTTTTTTTTAATAATTAATCCCGTCTGGTAGTTTGGTAATATGTAGACATTCTTAAATAATCACCTTAAAAGAAAAATCTCTCCTAATGGGGAATAAATCTTCTTTAAGTAAGATTTAACATTCCTTACTTGCTTTTATTCTGGATTATTGACCTATTCATATTTTTAGATCTTGTTTCGTTCTTAATCAAAACCAGGTTCACTTTTAACTTAGCTACTGATTTTCTTTCCAAACTAATTAAGTAATTATTCGTTGTTGATGCTATAAAATTCCGTTTCACCATTAAAAAGATTAATCCTTCTAATTATTAGTTATCAAGAGTTTTAGTGGAATTATAAATCCTCTTAAGATCGCTTGTACAAATTATTTTGATCGTTTAAGAGTTGACTGCTTTAAGCCATCATCTATTTTGGTTTAGAATAATTTTTATTTCATCAATGCAAAAATTGTAATTATTGCAATTTCATATTCATTGCTTATAGGGGGAAAATGTCCACCTGAATTATGTTTCTGGTGTATATTTATGATAAAATCTAAAGTCAAGAAATTTCAAATGTTTATTTTTTAAAAATAATCGTGCTTATTCATATTGAGACTCAAGTGAAATTTGGCAGTTCAAAATAAAATTACAGGAAAACTTATCAGTAAAAAATATTAGTGTACACTAAAAATTACAGAAAATAAGCGAGTAGATTTAATAAAAAATAAAATTAATTTACTATTCAGAGTCCACAAACTCCAAACGATGTGCCAGAGTGTCGTTTTCATATTAGAAGAAGGGAGATAATCTTTTACGACAAGTTTGGTTTTACGCGAATGTCGTTTGGAGTTCGTGGACTCCAAATAATTTTTTTATTTTTTATTAAAATTCTACTCGATAATTTCAGTAATTTTTTTGTGTACACTATTTTTCACTGATAAGTATATTCATAAGTTTTTCTGTTATTTTATTTTGAACTGCCATATTCACTCGAGTCTTAATACAAATAAGCACCCAAAAAATGTTTAACGTTTGTAAAAGGTATCTAATTAACTATCCTCTGCTTAATTAAAATGGTATGTTGATTGCAGATTTTTGAAATACAAAATTGTTTTACACTGCTTTTCATATTACAACTAACAAGGTTATAAACTTTAGTGACCAACTTTACAGAGAAGGAATTTCAGATGTAGGTTGAATTCAATGAGATAAAAATCTCATACAAATTAGGGATTTTAAAAATTAATATTTCGAACATGTCCACATAAATTGTGCTTCTTTGATACGACTTGAACGTGGTCGAAAATTCATGTTTTCACTTGGCTGAATAACACAAATGTGCAATCATTCTTGACTTTTACCATTATAAACTTTGATTCTAGCCAGAAATTACTTTCTAATCGACACATTAAAGGCTTCAAAATTGATTTCGGCTTTTGAATTCTAATAATATAATAAACAAGTGAGTCGTTTTAATCCATTAGTAGATTTTTTTTTAATGGCCGACATCTTTTTACTTTGTAACTATCAGAAATTCGAAAAGTGATTTTGAAGCCTTTAAATTGTCAATTAGAAAGTACTGGTTTGGATTAAGGTTTTAAAAGCAAGTAGAGTATCATGCTTCATTTGTGCTCCTAAACCCATGAAAAACACCGATTTTTTTTTTTTTTTTTTTTTTTTTTTTCAAACGTGTCCCTGTTATATCCTAGAACCTAAAATCCAATAATACTTGATAGAGGTATTGAATTGTCAGAAGATAATGAGTACTAACTGTACTTACCTGCCGTTGCCCGGGATGCAATTAACTTATTTTAACTTTTAATTTTTATTTGTTTTAAAACTTAGACACTTCCTATTAAATATATTCTTCAATTTTTGGTGAGTTATCCCCCTTGCTGATTTTTATTTTTAGCTAATTATTTTTAAGAAATTTCATATTGGCAGCAGTCTGGGCCAGATTAGGGCTAAGTAATTTTTTAAACAAATTGTAGCTAACTATGTTATATTGCCAATAACATGATAGAACAATTACAAATGAAAATTGGCTAGTCAGAAGCAAAGTTTAATTTGTCAGTTTAAACGCTGTTTGGGTCTAACCTTGAAAATTTGACAAGATAACTTTATATGTTAGATAAAATATTAATGTTTAGGATTTATACATATAAAAAAGTTTCTTTTTAAAAAATCTCCTTCTCTTTGATTGTTGTCCCCCTCCTACTCCTCCTCCTCCATCACCGCATCACTACCACATCTTTTCATTTTCTCCATCTCCCCAGTAATTGTTTTCATTTGTGGTCACTTATCAATAGATGTTGTTTTCACTTTTTTTTTTTATTATTATATATTTGCTTTTGCGGCTTGAATTTATTTTTTCTAATCTGTTGCTTGTCCTTCTTCCTGCATGCTACCAATTTGTTCACCAGGTTGAATCGGAAGCTACCTACCGAGCAATCACAATTGCCGATCAAGCCAGGTGCCCTCTTTATGTTGTACATGTCATGAGCAAGTCTGCTGCCGAATATGTTACACAAGCTCGTAGACAAGGTCTGTGTTCCATCTAAGCGTCACGCAGGTTGGAAAGTTCTTGGCATTCTTTCAGATTTTCTAGACTCGAAATATTTGAATGGACACAAAATAATTGTTATATTTTTAAAAAATGCCAATAGAAATTAGTTGTATTAGATTTATTTTTTAAAAATAAATAAATAAAATTTCCCGCTCAAAAGCAGCCATTTTATAAGAGGAACATTTTATGAGAGAAATCATTAAAGTTTTTGCTTTTTGTCTTACGCATTATTAAACATAAATTATTGACTTATTTAAGTGTTTTGTGCACGCATACTACTCTACTCTCTAAATCCTAAGTATGGCAACTAACCTTGGAGAAAGAAAACTGATAAAAGAAAGATAGAATAGCTAGGGAGAGATGGGCTCTATCAAGTCATGTTTAAATCATGACACAATGAAAATGTTATAGCCGCAGTGGCCAGAACATCTGTGGTACTTCAGTGGCTACTGCGTGTAAGTGTGCAATATTGTATAAGACCAATAAGGAACTCTTTAGTCTATATTTTTTTTTTCACAGTAGCTTTACATGTTCTCTCACGCATACACATTTTTTTTCTTACCAATGGAATAAAGACTTCCAAAGTGATGAGTTCGTGCTCATACTTTCTACTATTAAACTGTGATATGCAAATAAAATATTTTCTTGTGCGTTTATTCTGCGCAGCGGGAACCACACTGTATTTCTCTCTCTCTCTCGCATAAACGGTCATGGGCATGGTCAGGATGCAGTCCGGCTCTCTTCAGATCTTGGTGTAGGGTATCCAATCACCTTTGTCTCACCCTTTTCTCAGGGATCTTCGTCCTGAATCCCATTTTCACGACAGTGCCGTTGTTTGCATACCATCTCAAACTACTTTCCCTCGTTTTTTCTGAGATCGGCGTACAATTGTAATGGTAGCAAATACCTACATTTCAGACATGATCGAGTCTAGTCAGGTACAGCATCTTCATCTTCATGATCGATAGTTTTTTTTCTGCTTCCTTCGTCAACGGCCAGCAATCGGAGCCTTACAACCCACTCTTACCACAGTCTGGTAGATCTTGGACTTGAGTCTATCATTGATCCGGGAATCAGAGAGGACTACAATGGGAATACATTAAAACATAAATTTTAAATGTTTTGTTTTATCGGTAGATAAGAAGGAACAAAATAATATTCGTGAAAGAGCATGAAAAACGAGGGGGGGGGGCTGAAATGTTCCCTTTCGGTTTCATACAATGAAACCATGTCTAACAGGAGGTCTGCTGCATATATATATATATATATATATATATATATATAATGTATGAATACACACGCTTTTATTCAAAGATTCTTTATTGCTTACACACTTGTTGCAACTTGTTTAGTAAGACACCTTTTCACGTTTTTCATCCGATATGCTTTGACTGTTCTGAAAAGGCATCACCTGACAGTCTCGCCTGTCTTTTATCTGCTACCTACTTGTAAGAAGAAACCGGTGAAATGGCTGCTGCATTAGTTCTCTTCGTTCCCCTACCTCCAGCTATGCCATCTTTATTTCTACGATAAAGATGATTTGCAATGATTGAATCAAATTAGATCTGATATGATTAATCTACGACTTTGATTTGAACTATAGTTTAAAAGAAATAAAACGTTGTTTATGTTTGAACGTAGGTTTTTTTTTGGGGGGGGGGGCTAATTATTAGGCTGCAGTAGCCTTATATATATATATATATATATATATATTAAAACATTAGAATATTTTTAGTCCTAGAATATCTGAGCCAAGTTGATTTCTTGGTAAAGTGCCGGTTATTTTCCAGTCTTTCAATGATTTTGTTAAAGATTGTGGCTGATTTTTTTTTCCACTGATTTATTGTTTTTTGTTGCTAAGAATTTCTTTTCTTTTTTTATTATTATTGATTTTTCAATTTCAGGAATGTTATCTAACAGGCAGCAACAGTGTTGACTGCAGCAGTTGTAGTAGTTGAAGTACGGCTGCAAGACATGCACACATGCACCAACTCTCGCTCCCCCTTCCAATCTCTTTGTTCCATTCCTTTTACTTATCTTCTTCTTCACAAGAGTCCGGTCACATGGCTTCTTTCTTCATCTCCCTAATAATGTTTTCCATCCAAAATCTCTTTCGTTTAATCATCTTCCTATAAATATATTTACTCATCTTTTACTCATGTTCTTTTTAAAAGATCTCACAATATCTGGAATCGACTTAGTTTGTACGCTTTATTCGTCTCCAAGACAAAGAGGTTGGACTCCATTTAGAGGTTGATTATAAATTCATGTCTTCCCCATGCTGCACGCCATAAAGATGAATCATACTAGTTTTAATTTTATAAACTTTTACCCTTTTTATTCATAGAAAAGATTGAGAAAAATATTCTAATCTGTTTCTCTTCAATCATGATCAGCAGTTTTCATATTAAGGATATCATTTTTTTAAATCTTGTCAAATCATATCCGTTTAGTAATGACACCATTAATTCTGTTGGCAACAATTTTTCATTTTTAAATTCAACTGAGAGAGAAAATCTTACCAGAATTGGCTGTAGTTTTTGTTTTTTTTAATTTATTATGTAACACTCTTCATTATATACTAGCACATCTGGCATTGAATTGCGGACTCCTGTGTACTCCTGCTTTCCACCCAGAACTCAGTATTACCATTTTATTTTTTAATTTCTATAATTTTCAATTTATCTGGAGAGTTGGGCTATTTGTTGCGCTAACAGCGAGATTGAAACGTTCATATTCACAATAGAACAACTTTTTAATTTGCATACGATAGAAATCAGTAGGTTAACTAATTTGAATATTGCTTTGCAAAAAGACATCTCATTAATTAACTATTCGTTTTTATTGTTTTCTTATTCGATTATTGTCTTGATTTTAATATAACACATTTTTCCATTTACAAATATTTTTTATATTGAAAAATGTTTAGCATTTTGAGTGAAAAGAGTCTTTCTGAGCCTTTCTGGTCAATTAACTTATGGAGTTTGCGATTTTTGGTTTCCTCAATTTTCCCAGGCAACGGTGGAAGACTGGTGCCGCTGGTGAAAAATAAAGTACATGTCGCTTTTGCTCTTTTATAGATGTCCACTGCAAACGCTGACCCCCGTAATATTATTGTAAAAACTCACACAAAATTAAGAGTTTGATTTCTCATAAATTTTTACTCAAAATTTGTTTGATCTTGGGATGGGGCTTTGTTTACAATTGCCTCCTCAAACAGAGACCGCAAATATAGATATCATTACAAAAATATGCGCGTTCCTTTTTGATAATATACATGATCCGGGCTTGTCGTCATCTTGGTTTTACAATGATCGGAATGTGTGGTAAAATATTGAATGATCTCGTTAATCTGCAGAAATAGTTTTCTCTGTATGAAGACGAAAAAAACAGACAGTAACTGCCATGTTACTCAGCCTGAACAAATATAACAAATAAAGAAAGACTTATTTTATAACTTTGAGGATTATGTTCTATATATTTAATTAATTTAAAAAAAACAAAAAAAACAAGCATGCTTCAGTTACCATGTAGATAAAGGGTGGTAGAAATTTATACAGAAGAGGATATTTACTGCATCTCCTGGAAGTCCATTCCAGAGATTCTGATTAAGAAAATGGTCCTCCTTTCAATCAAAATCGGCCATATGTATGAAGGAGCAACTTTGTATGAGAGTTGCTTTTCTAATCGCACTCCATGACTAGTCTAATTTCGTTTCTGATCCATTTCTTTTTCTGTGTGGTCTTTGATTTCTGCTGATCATATTAATTTACCTGTATTTGGTCTGTTATATTCTGTTACCTAAAATGAGAAAGGCCAACACTTGCAAGATGCCGACCAGATCTCTCATGTTGGCTATCAAAGAAGCCCTTGCTGATCATGACGCTGGCAACACCAGGCCCAGGCTTATTTTACCTGTGATCCTGTAACAGGGGTAGTTTATCTATGCCATATGTATAAATAACAGTCCACTATCGCACATATTGTATGCGTTAAAAGTTTACAATAAAGAATGCTGATCAGTATTTCTTTCAATTAACTCTGAAACCTAGTGTTTCGGGACCTATGTATACATACAGAACATAATCCCGAAGTTATGCCTTTGATTTTTCAAACACCTTGTATAACCATCACGATGAAGATAACTGTTTGAATTCTGTAAATAACACCTTATGTCATTTTTTTTTTTTTTTTTAGTAACAGAAAAGAAAAATGTTTTAACTCCTTATTCAAAGCATAAGATTTTTTTTTTGTCAAGTCATCTTGGTCTTTTTAAAAATTATAATCTCTCCCAGTTGTGTAAATAAAAATTAGGTGAACATCTCCAGATCGATACTTAAGTGTTTAGGAGGAGGGGTGATGTTAATGGAGATTGACAATTACATTATTCAAAAGAGATAAAGTAATGCTGAAATGAGTCAGTGAATTTGATTACTCTGATTTCTCTTTTTAACCTACTTGTAAACTTGTTTTAATACTTATTAATTGACATGATATTCAAAATCTTTTCTCTGCACCCCACCCTCCGGGTTTAACAAAGTGAATATCAATTCTTTATCTTCCTTTCTGTCCTGTTTTTTCGTATGTTGTATCCCAATCTGAATTTATTTTTCTTTAGTTTCACTGCACTATAAAACAGAATTGTTAACTAATTTCCGTCGTTTTTAATTTACAATTTTAAGGAAAGAATAAAATGGCTGACTTGTGTATGAATGAACCGAAATAAATTATGGTGGAATTTAATTTTGTTATGAAATAAATTTGGAAGGACTCACTAACTTGTTTGCTTGGCCGCGGTGTGTGTTTGGAGTGGGTTTTTTTTTAAGTTACAATGTAGAACTGGGTCAAAATAACCCCCAGAAGTGAATTGACCTGGAAATCCTCTTTTCATCCCCAAATGCTAAGTTTCTATTTATGATATGAAAAAATATGTGCATTGAACTGTTAGTATAAAATTAAAAGTCATTGAATTAGAATACGATAAGAATGAATAGTGAATTAATGAGATGTCCTTTTGCAAAGCAATATACAAATTACTTAACCTTGCGTTGATCACATACACATAGTCAGTATTTTAGAAAGCTATTGTTCTTAGCTTTTGAATATGAATTTGCTATTTTAATTTCACTGTCATTGCAATAAATGGACCAACTATATATATATATATATATAGAGAGAGAGAGAGAGATCAACAATGATTAGGCATACAATAGTTTCTAAGAAAATTAGGAATTATTTTATTACCTTATTTTTTTACTTTTTAATTCCAATATGTCTCTTTATTTGTCTCAACTTATTCTACCATAGCTCTGCTTGATCTGAAGGTTCAATCATTGAGCTGATTTTAATACCTGCCGTATTCGAATGTTGAATTTCAATATTTTATACCAGCTTCCCTTACCCTTAAAACGTTTTTTCTATCGTTCATTTATACTTTACTGAAGTCAATACTTTTGACTTTAATTTTGTGTGTGTGTGTGTGTGTGTATATATATATAGCGGATGTGAGTAATAATTTCTTCCTTCCATCCTCATACTACTCCTGAAAGGGGGGGGGGCTAAATTTTTCTTTTCTCCTGTCAGTTGTCCTTATTATCCCCCAAATCCATGACTAAATCTTGTAAATATGCTGGAAAGCCATTTCACCTTTCTACTGTAGAGCTGTTATTATTCAAGAATCAAATTTTATATGAAAAGAAATAAAAATATGGGAATATAAATTTGTGTGTAATTCTTGAGAGGAAGATCTTCTGCCAGGCTATACTTAGTCTATATCCGCAATGACTGGCGATTCGGTGGTCAGAACCAATGGTAGACAAAACTTTGAGATTAGTGAGGTATTATAGATTTGGTAGGGGTTCAAAATGTATATGTGCGAATGATATAACAGTTGCCAAGCCTGGCTGAGATTATTGAATCCCTTGCACTAATAACCTTGGCAAAGCTAAGAATACATCCCTTCTCCTCCCAGCTCATAGTTAAGGTAATGGAGGCATTACGGTCGATAGCTGTGTCATAGTTAATATTCACCACCACTTAAGACCATTTTTCACACACACATTTTCTCTTTGTATAAATTTATGATTAGATGTGTTTTGTTGGTCTTGATGCAATAGAATACATTTATGACTTTTCCACATAGTATTTATCTTGCAGTTGACATTGTTGGCCAATATTTTATAACACAACCTGTTGATTTAAACTTTCTTTTTTCTAACTTCAAAGTTATCAGTTCCCCAAGCAGTCCGCTGCAAACTTATCAGTTCCCCAAGCAGTCCGCTGCAAACTTATCAGTTCCCCGAGCAGTCCGCTGCAAACTTATCAGTTCCCCGAGCAGTCCGCTGCAAACTTATCAGTTCCCCGAGCAGTCCGCTGCAAACTTATCAGTTCCCCGAGCAGTCCGCTGCAAACTTATCAGTTCCCCGAGCAGTCCGCTGCAAACTTATCAGTTCCCCGAGCAGTCCGCTGCAAACTTATCGGTTCCCCGAGCAGTCCGCTGCAAACTTATCGGTTCCCCGAGCAGTCCGCTGCAAACTTATCGGTTCCCCGAGCAGTCCGCTGCAAACTTATCAGTTCCCCGAGCAGTCCGCTGCAAACTTATCAGTTCCCCGAGCAGTCCGCTGCAAACTTATCAGTTCCCCGAGCAGTCCGCTGCAAACTTATCAGTTCCCCGAGCAGTCCGCTGCAAACTTATCAGTTCCCCGAGCAGTCCGCTGCAAACTTATCAGTTCCCCGAGCAGTCCGCTGCAAACTTATCAGTTCCCCGAGCAGTCCGCTGCAAACTTATCAGTTCCCCGAGCAGTCCGCTGCAAACTTATCAGTTCCCCGAGCAGTCCGCTGCAAACTTATCAGTTCCCCGAGCAGTCCGCTGCAAACTTATCAGTTCCCCGAGCAGTCCGCTGCAAACTTATCAGTTCCCCGAGCAGTCCGCTGCAAACTTATCAGTTCCCCGAGCAGTCCGCTGCAAACTTATCAGTTCCCCGAGCAGTCCGCTGCAAACTTATCAGTTCCCCGAGCAGTCCGCTACAAAGCTACTACAACTGCTGTTTTTTTTTTTGTTTGTTTGTTTTGTTTTTTTTAAGCAAAAACCTCCGGATTTTATATTAACTGTAAAAACATTATATATAATGTTTTTTGTTTTTTTTTTAATCCTGTTCCTCAGAAGTATGTAATCTTGTTTGGGCATTCATCTTGTAGGTTGAAAAAGAAGCTGTACAGCGTGCAGTGACGATTGCTAACCAGGCCAATTGTCCATTGTATGTGGTCAAAGTTATGAGTAAGGCATCAGCTAAGACTATTGCTGATGCTCGCCGATCAGGTAGGAGTTGACAACAAGAAGCGCTCGCATTTGTAAATGTGAAAACTCACTACCCTGCTTTGATGTTGTCAGTGGCCACACAATATATTGCTTATTGATAGTCTTGTGTTGTTGTGTGTTTATAGAATAATTTAAGTATTGGTCTATCTATTGTGTGCTTATTTAAAACCTCACTTTCACTCTTGGAAGCACTCTGCTATTACTTCTACACAATAAAAATGGCATTGTCTTACTATTCAATGTGTTTTTCAATCATCTTCACTGTTTGCTCAAGTATTTCGGAAATTCGTTTCATAGACACAATGAATTTAAAAACAAATTTTTTTAGTATCCTCCACTCTATCATAAAGAGCTACGTGTATTCATTTGTATATTTATATATAAATAAATATATACTTCCATCACGTCACACAAAAGTTAGTGAGTACAACATGTGCCTTTTTCTACACCCCCTCCCCCTGGACTAAACCATTTCAAGTGGTGAGGGAAAGTGAGAAAGCAAATTAGCTAAGTTAAACAACTACCTCAGACATTCCCCGCCGTCTGAAATGAATTCAGAAACCCTCCATTATAATAAAAAAAAATTTTTAGAACTACTAGTGTGTGTGTATATAATATATATATATATATATATATATATATATATATATATATATATATATATATATATATATATAGCATAATCACATTGACACACTGGTTCCCGCAAGATCACTGAAGTTAAGCAACGTTTACGCTGGTCATTACTAGATGGGTGACCATTTTGGGAATACCAGGCGCTGTATGTGAACACCTAGCTATCGGAAAAATAGTGTTGCTAACCTGCAGTGCCTAGCATGGTGACTACGGCAAAAAACACTGAATGACTGTCACCAATAAATGTTGGAAACCAGGGAGGGGTTCTTCCTCCAGGAGTGATTTTTTTTTTTTTTTTTTTTTTTTTTTTTTTTTTTTTTTAAATTAAAAGAATAAAAAAATAATAACAATAATTTAAAAAAAAAAAAAAAACTGATGATAAAATTTATTAAATCTTATTAAACAGAAATTGAAATATATTACAAATGAAATTTTAGATTTTATTTTTTCTTGTATTGCCACTCTTATTTAAAAAAGTTTTTAATTTCCATCTTTTATAGCTTAATCAGGATAATTTCTGTATAACAAAATATATATATATATTGTATTAATGAGCAAATTACAATTATTTGACTTGTTTTGTTGGAATTGGTTTCCCCAACAGAAGCAGTAAAGATGTGATACTGATAGGCAATTTTATAAAGCAATCTGATGAATCTTTTCTTAATGACGTAAGAAAGTTCTAAAGTATAATTTTCTATACATTTTAGATTTGCATGTTTAAAACCAAATAGCCTCTTGATAATAAATTTAACTTTAATTTCTTTCATTAACGAAGACCATCTTTTAGCACCTCGTCCTCTTCCTTTTTCTTAAATATTGAAATCAATGATTTTAAATGAACGCTTAATTCACTTAGTGTAAATTTTATCTTGTTTAAAGAAATGAATCGGTGTATTTTTGAATAGAAATTCCATTGCAAAGGTGTTAAAAATGATTGAAGAACACATGATATGGTTTTAATAATTAGTGTCAATTATTTTTTCAGATAAATACAAATAATTGTCATTTTTTTCCAACTTCTCAGCTAATTTACATATTCTGCATGTTTTTGTTTTATCTTTGCTTTTGCATGATAGTATATGCTATAAAACAAAACAGTGAACAAAATCACATCTTATTCATTTGATTCAATTTTTGAAAATTTTGCTTTAAGTACCTTTAAAAATGATTCTATATAAATTGAAATATTACTTGACCTAATATTTAGATTTTTATTTTTTGGGGGCAAAATTTAAAAAAAAAAAAAAGTAATTTTACTATAAAAATGAGAAATTTAAATTAAGGATTAGAAAATAATTTATCTGAAACCCAAGTAGTTAATTCTGATTCACCTTATTTTGTTGAGAAAATTTATTAAAATCTCTGGAACTACTTCAAATAGTAACAGCCAATTAAACTTTTCCCATTTTTAATGCATTTAAGCTCAAAATCAAATTTATCTTTATTTCATGAAATTATATTAAATAGATTTTAAAACAAAAGTAATAAATCTGGATATAACCACAGTTAGATTTAACTGGCAATATCAGAGTTTAATAGACATACAGATCATGTCTGTTCCTATTCACTTGCCTTTATATGCAAGTAAAGTTATACAAAATCGGTTTTTAATATAGGGAAAATCCAGTTTCTCTCGGAATGAGAACAAAAATACCTGTATAGTCTTGTCGGGACTCTCTTATTAACGAGGGGTCTTCACTGGCAATAACCCTTTCCCCCCCCCCTCCGAAAGAAGGTGTAATGCCTGAGATGATGGCCACCTGAGACAATGATACTACACTTTGATCCTAACCCAAAGGCCGGATTAAAATATTTCTAGGATTTTGTGTTACTATCAAGAACATGTCTTTCTCTCATTGGTACTTTTAGCACAAGACTTTAACATGATTCCATTGGATTGTTACACACACAGCTGTATATAAATACAGGCACAACACAGATTTTCCAGCAACCTTTGGTTCCAGAACCTTGCCAGATTCACCATTTTGCCGGACCATCTGATTTCACCTTAATAATAATTCAACAATGCACCCTTAATCCACTAATTATGCATCTACCATGTGTCTAAACCACCAGAAATTACTAGAAACTCTAACAAGCATAAGTGAATCAAAAAAGGATCAGTATTTGTTCAACACCATGACTGTCACTTGAGTTTGCCTGAAAAGCCATAACTCGGGTTAGATTCAAGCCAAGTAAGATATGATCAGTTGCTGGAAAATGTGTGTTGCGCGTGTGTATATAAATTTTCGATGAGAAAGGAGAGAGAAAAAAAAAGTACCAAAATTTTTACTCAACATGATTACATATGAATCAGATGGAAATAAAAGGATTGTATGAGCTGAACTGTAATAAATATAGTCTGAGAAAAATCTTTCTTCTACTCATTTAATGTCAATTTTCCCTTGTTCAGGAGTCGGACGTTTTCTTATATTGCGCAAGCTCACTCTCCACTTCTCACAGGTCAGCAGTCTCCAAATTCCACTCTGTATGGTCTTGTCCAATCACTTGCTTCTAAGTTTTCCTTGGCCGGCCAACTTTCCTGCGGTTTAGGACGTTGATGCTTCTGCAACAGTTTATCCAGAGAAGGGGATAATTTGTTGATGAATCTGTTTTAGTTTAAAATATATACCTTACTCATAATAATGGATGCATGCAAATGTTGAATATTTTACTTCTACAGTTAGGGTTGTAAGTTGCATGCATCATCACTTTTTTTTTCCTCTGGAGCAACCAAAAAGAAAAAGTGTTGATTTTCCTTATAAGAGTTTGAATGCAAAACACGATAAATCCTATTTCTTTAAATTGAGAAATGAAACAACAAAAGGACGATCATATCAAATCTAGACTTTGACTAAAACCTTATTTTAATTAAAAGAAAAGAAAAATTATGCCCATATCACATGTAAAACATGATTTGTAGGGTGTGGTATAGTGTTGAAATGCAACACTTTTTGTAGTGATAGCGTTGCAATTTTGAAAATAGCGTTTATCGCATTTGCATTTGAACTCTTCATATATATATATATTTAGGCAAACATTATTAAATAAGTGTTTTTGCTTGATACGACTTTTTCAATTTTCTGAATGGCCCATTTAATGTTTTGGTCAAATTGCTGCATGTAAGTTCCATGTGTTTCTTGTTCCATTTTCTTTCCTTTTTTTTTGTGAGTACTTTCGATTTGATTCGTCAAATCATCTTCAGGCGGTGTTAATTTTGATTTCTTAAAAAATACGTCTTTACTGTTGAGGGTTTTTTATCATTATAACGGGCAGTAATTTACAACTTAAAATGGGCGTCTATAATATTGAGATGTTACATGAGAGCGTGATTAACACCGCCTGAAGATGATTTGATGAATCAAATCAAAAGTACTCGCAAAAAAGGAAAGAAAATGGAACAAGAAACACATGGAACTTACATGCAGCAATTTGACCGAAATACTAAATGGACCATTCGGAAAATTGAAAAAATCAAAAAAATCTTATCAAGCAAAAACACTCTGTGTTATTTAATAATGTTTGCCTAAATGAAAATATGCTGCCTAAATACACACAATATATATATATGTATATTTAGTGTGATCAGAAAAATAACCAGTGTTCAATTATTTGTGCAAAAGCATAGAAATTTTTAAAAATTTTATTGACACTATTTGTTAGATATTCTATTGATACTGTCGGTTTCACGGAAACTCGACCCAAAGTACTAAAGATACCAAATATAACCGATTCTTCAGACACTAGTAAAACATCGACTGAAGAATCTGTTACATTCGGTATCTTTCGACCTGGGGCTGAGTTTCCAGTGTTTCGGTAAAACTGAAGGTACCAATGGAAGATCAAGCTAATGTATAGTGTCAATTGAAGAAAAAAAAAGTAATATATATATATATATATATATATATATATATATATATATATATATACACACAGGCAGCATCTTCTCTTGCAGGCAAGTATTGTTGAATATAAGAGACAACTTATGTCTGGATATCCTTTGGTAGATCCTTTCAATAGTCCGAATCAGGATCTTAGTTTCGGAGGGGAATTGGCTGATGAATTTGCCATAGTTTTGATTCGGACTATTGACAGGATCTACCAAAGGATATCCAGACATAAGTTGTCTCTTCTATTCAACAATATGACCCTTTTAGCTTGTGTAATTACATATAAAACCAAAATCTTGTTTATCCTTGTATTGGTATCTTGGTGGTTTAAGGTACTGTTGTGGCCAATATACTCTCTGCTCTGGTTATAGCTGATAACCTGGGAATTTTGAACTGGGGCCTTTTATTTAATCAGCTCAATGATTGTGATTTAATTCGTTCAGACTTCATGAATATGGAATCTCCCTAATCATGTTGTGCATGAATTGGAACAATCGCTCTCCTTAGATTGAATAAAGAGTTCAATTTTAAATTCCCAGAAATATTGAGGCTACTCTAACCAAAATCTTCTGACAACAAAGATGAACGTTACACTGATTGGAAAATGTAAATAATTTTCAATTCTTCGTCTCTGAAATTAAAAGAATATGAAAGCAGAAAATGCTGGGATTCTTTAAAATTACATCATAAAAAAAAAAGTTTTTATTTTAGTTTTTTTTAGAGACTAATTCTAGGAGAGAATACTCTAATAGTTATAAACTTAGAATCAATGCATTTCTATAACAAACTATTAGATTTTGCGTATATGTCTGTCTGAAGAGACTGGCTACTCGAATAGTGTGGTGTCTATGGGATCTGCTCTACGAAAGCAGACTCGATATACTTACCCTTTTCTCCCTGCCGCCGTTTACGCAGTGATCTCATTTTGGTCTACAATCTCCTCAGTAGCCATTATGATCTCCCTCAGAACCACTCGCTCCGACATCAAAAAGCAGTCGGCACAGACATTATTACCAGAAGCTGTTTCACCGGGAGGAGGGATGCTTTCTCGATCAGGATCTCTGGAACTTGGAATGAACTTCCAGGAGATGTAGTAAATACGCCAACGACACAGCAATTCAAGACAAAATTGGAGATACTGGGTCACTGTATTCTCTTCTTTATAAATTTCTGTTGCCCCGTTTCCCTACGTGCCAACTGAAGCATGCTTGTTTTATTTTCTGCCAAATTTATTGAATTGAATTTGTTATATGATAAAATTACGGGTTTCGCCATTTTGCCTGCCTCTGTATTAAGGTATGGCAGCTCAAAATGCTCACTATTTTGACCCTTGAATGCTTCTTTCACCACATGTCAATATGACTTTGTGCTACCATAGTTAAATACTGAGGCAGGCAGGATGGTGACACTCGTAATCATATCATGTAATGATTGACACAAAGACAGAACCGTCTTCACAAATAATCAAACTTTTGTTCATTCCATTCGTCATCTTCAATCCTTTCACAATATTCTTCATCATCCAACTGACAATAAATCCATCTCTTTGGCTTTTGGCCTTGATAAGTGTTGATGCATTAGTAATAATAAAAAAAATCTTTTAAAAATCCACAAAATCTACACGTTTCTTTATAGAAATGAACAGAGATTCATATTGTTACACCGGCCATTCTAACAGAAGAGAAACTACACCGGTTCTCACTATAAATAGTGCGAGTAGACAATCACCAGGGAGAAAAAGAACAGTATTGTAACTATCTAGCCGAGTGCCAGTCAGTTTCCTTACCTTTGTACCTTTTATGTTAAAACACTTGTTATCTTAACCCAACCTCGACTTGATTTCTTCTTTTTACTGTTGGACTACTTCACAACACTAAGTTTATGAATATTGGAGTATTCACTCCAAAAATTGTCCTATTTAAAGAAAATAAGATAAAATAAATGTAAACAAAACAAAGACGTTTTCTCATGGCGTTGTAACTGAAAACTTGAATGTGAATTCCTATTTGTGCTCCTATAAATTATAAATATTAAAGAAAAAAAGATAAGTGTTTTATTTGAATGTTAAATCCCTTCTAACTGCTATTAAAGTATCATTTTTAGCTTGATCAACAACTTCAACACTTTGGTACTCGGTGCTTGAAGCAAAAGGAGCCAGCATCACTGAGGCCCTGTTTTAAGTTTTGATGTGATTAATATTTGTGTTGACATTCCAGGCTAATCAAATCCTAATAATTTAATTTTTTAATCGTGTCACCTGCTCAAGTTATCTTGCCTGCATTCAAGTTTCAGCATTCTACCAAAATCCTTGCATGTTTTAAAAAAAAATTTGTTTTAAATTATGATGAACTGTTCTAAAAATGGATTGTAATTTTCACAAAAGACAATTTTTTTTATAGTTATATCAAAAATATAAATAGAATAAAAGCTTGGTTGAATATCTGAATAATTTTGCTTCAAACACCAAAATGTATATTTTTTATAAAAATGTCTTCAATATATACAGTGGCAGTACTATGAAACCAATGAAGCTTCAGAACCCCTAATCCCAGAGATCCTTAAAAATCTTTTTTTTTTAAATAAATTATATATATATATATTAATAATAATACATGGATGAAAACAATCTCCACAAGAAGAAAAAAAAAAAAAAATTGGCCAATTTTTAAACAATGGAACATCATTCTTGCATGTGTTTTTAAAATAAAAGCATTTCTCTACTGATTTTCATATTTGGTTGAAAACGGTGACAGGAGTTGCCAAAAATTTACAAGCCAGCATTGGGAAAAGAAGTAGGTAGATATTGTTAAATATATAGTTTTATCATACTTCTTAAAAAAAAAAAGAAGTTTAATCAAATCAAAAGGATTTAATAAACAAAACGATGAGTTGCAGCTATCTGTATGTGACTTGTTTTTTGTTATTTCTTTCCTACAATAACATATATGTAAGGTTATTGGGAGAGAACCCCAGCAGAGTGCTCGATTATAAAGAAAAATAAAGTGTAATATTTATTAATATATGTATTACAGAAGATCAGAACATTGTTTATGTGTGTGTGTGTGTATATATATATATATATATATATATAATAGAATATTGAATTAAAGATAATTGGTTTATCGTTTAATAATAATCTGTCGTGATAATATAAAGCTCAATATATTGAATAGAGCAATCAATTCAAGATATGAAAGATGAGAATAAAAAATTGCAAAGATACAATATTTATTAAAACATCAGAAGTCCAAAGCAAGGAGTCTCATATCCTTAATCTATGGATTTTCAAAGACAAACTCTTTTCATCAGAGGACTACCCTAACTCTACGTTTTCTTATCAACAAAAAGTTCTTTATCTTTTGTTTTTTGTATAAATTTTTCAAAGTTAAATGTTGGCGATAATATTTACAATTACATTGTCGTTTTTTTTTTTATCCTCTGATGAAAAGAGTTTGTCTTTGAAAATCCATGAATTAAGGATATGAGACTTCTTGCTTTGAAATTCTGATGTTTTAATAAATATCGCATTTTTGCAATTTTTTATTCTCATCTTTCATCTCTTGAACTTGAAATAATTATATATACATATAAATTTATTTTAGTGATAGAATTGTAAGCCTATATATTTAAGAATTTAATATTGGCCTAAAAATATACTCTTATACACATTTCATAAAGCCTTAAAATGTTCCCTTAATTGGTCAAATTACCTCCACCAGCTGTATGGGAAGGGAGTTCACTGTATGCCTCACTTTTTGAGGTCTCCACCCACCACAGGTTCAGTCGTTCTGGTCTTTAAGTCCTTTGATGAGTAGGAAAAGGTCCATTTGTACATTGTTGGATGTTGTCCTACTGCCCCCCCCTCTCCCATCAATAAGATTCTGGGTCTCAAACATGTCGTCTGCCACTGAGTATATGACTGTTTCAATATCAAATTTGCTTTGTATATAACAGCACTTGTTTTTTATTTGAAATGTTTGTCAAATACCATTACTAAAATTGGTTGTTCCTTTTCATGATTTCCCTAGTTTTTCAAGTTGAAGTCATCTCCGTTAATATCCATTTTCCTTCAAGATACTTTTAAGCTTTAAAGAAATAAATGAAAATATTTGATTTGATTATCGCTTTTTATTTAACAAAAAGAAATGCATGAATTTTTTTTTACGTTTCCCATTTTGATTTATTACTCCGAATTATTTGTATTGTCTTCATCATTGCACGTTTTGGCTTTCTGTGTGTCCCAGCATCTGTTTACTCTTGATAAAAATCTACCAGTTGTCATAACTCGCTCGCATTTTTTTTTACAGGCAAAATAGTGTTTGGTGAGCCCATTGCAGCTAGTTTAGGAACTGACGGTACTCATTATTGGAATAAGTGCTGGCGTCATGCTGCCGGCCACGTTATGAGTCCACCCCTGCGTCCCGACCCGACCACTCCTGGTTATTTGATGGATCTTTTAGCTAAGTAAGTAATTTTCATCCTGATATTTTGATTTTATGTGGGGGAGGGGAGGGGGTTATGATTGCCCTAAAAGATATTGTAGCAGCTTATGGTACCGTCTCAGTTGAGCTCAAATCCTGTCAGATCTATTATGGTCTTAAGTTGATATGAATCTGAAATTTCCTTCAGCTATCGATAAAAAAAATTGCAACTTGTGTTCAATACAATAAGTATTGTATCAATATTATGGGTTGATATGCCGTTAAACAAACTGGAGTAATGTTTTAATATAGTGCTTGTGCTTATTCAAGAGTTTAATAACCATCTCATCATTTAATCTTTCTCGATTCATTTCATTTGTATATTCGGTATGGTATAATCACATTGAGACACTCGTTCTCATTAGATCACTGAAGTTAAGCAACATTGAGCCTGGCCAATACCAGATGGGTCACCATTTTGGAATACTAAGCGATTTAAGCAGAACAGCGACACCTTCCTCAAAAAAAAAACTACACACTTGAATATGCCTTTTAGCAAATATTTGAGTTTAACATGCTAAACAACATGTCTAAGCGGAACAATCACTCATTTAGTGGAAGTTCTGCTCTCGAGCATGTGACGAAGCTCTCCGGAGTATGCATATAGATAGAATTATGGATACTCAGTATTTAACATAATAAATTATTAAAGCTTACTCCAATTTCAATTTGAAAGTATTTACTCTAATTGGTGAGTCTCGTGTTTCTAAAAGTAAGCGATACATAATAATTTCAATATCGCACAAAATGAATTGACTTTTGAACCATAAAATACGCACAAATTTTATGTCAATGTTTTTAATATGAATCTTATTTGTGCAAAGATATGGTAATTTCGAAAGTATTTTTAAAAATTTTTATTACTAATGAGTCACCACTAATCAAGGCTAAAAGCTCCTCGAGGATAAGAGTTAATGAAATGAGTAAATTGTAAGTTGAATAATGATGAATATTATGAGAGGATTGAAACTGATGAATGGAATGAACAAAATGTGATTACTTATGAGGAAAGTTTATGACAAGTGTTTGTTGACATTTGAAGCCGGACATGTTATAGCCCGCAGAAAAACAATCCCGTGATTATAAATGAACTCTTTATAAACACGTCAATAAGTTTGCTGGTGAAATTTTCTTTAAATAAGACCTGGTAATTCTTAACGTTTTCTTTATTGTACGAGAAGTCAAGTGAAAAGTAATTGTGAGGCTCTAATTGATAAACGTGAAGATTATTATAATGCAACGTCATCCATTATTTTGCGCTGATTCTGCCTAATCTTTTAAAGAATGACTCAGAGAAAGATAAAGGAAACAAACCCTGCTGCCATAGAAAATTATCTAATAAGCAATTATCCTTGGTACTGCTAGGATTGAAGCCATTATAAGAAATTCTTTTAGGAATTGGTTATCGGTAAAAAAAAATACATGTTCGGAAACAGTGATCCGATAAATTGCTTTAATATGATTCTGCAGATGTTATTATTTAAACATCTTATGTTATGTGTGGATATATTAAACTTATAATTAATTTACACAGTGTATGTGGATATATATATATATATATTTGTTTTGGTACAGAAAAATTAGTACAACATTCGTACCGTCAGTTTCAAGCACAGAATATAAGAATTTGTTCTTTATAATAAACTACTCAGACTTTTTGTTTACTAAGCAGATTCTTTTAAACAATTGTAAACTGCATGATTTTATTTCGGTATAAATTATTTCAAAATGATATAATTTTTTATTTAAATATAACCTATTTAATTACTTTGTAATTGAAACTCTATTCTTGTGGAATCATTTTGATGGATATAAATTTAATCTATATCGAGAGAGACATATGTATACCCAGCTATGGATTAAATAGTAGACTCTCAACCCTCTGTTTGGCAACTAGTTTAGAAGAATGAAAACTTTGAAATAACACCAATCCTTCTCTGCTGATGCTGACATTGTTTCCAGTCGTTGTGAACTTTTTTGTTGCTGTATCTACCCAATGTTGGCTCAGAAGAAAGTGTGATTGTGGGGTTGGTATTGCGCAACTCTTGCTTCAATATAAACATATTGTTGTGCAGACACTTATCCACTGTCTCTTGAAACCTTAGAATTTATTTGAACGAATATATGTATACGTATGTGGCAGTGGCATGGTGTAGTGGTTACATCCGCAGTTCTGTTGGGGCTACTGCATCATTATCACTAATACCATTGGTAAAAGGGTATGAATTCTTATATTCTCCCTCCAGATATAGATTAAATAGTTGGGGTAGACTAAACTCTCAAGCCTTGGTTTGTGTAACTAGTCTAGATGAAGGATAACTCTGAAATAACACCAGTCTTTCTCTGCTTATCCCGGCATTGTTTCCAGTAATCCTGAACTTCTTTCCACTCGGCTTCAGCAATGCCGGTTAATGAGAAGTGCAGTTGGGATTGTGCAACCCTTGTTTCACTATAAACTACCCTTGCTGGAACGCTTACGGGGCTATCCCTTGTCTCTTGAAACTTAAGAGGCCTTATATATATACTAGCAGGGCTACCCGGCGTTGCCCAGTGTAACATATTTCTATCAAAACTTCTATCTCTCCCGAACCCCCTCTATCTTTTCCGCCTAGCACATTCCTCTCTCTGGACAGACAGACAGACGGACAGACACGCACACACTTTTATAGATTCCTCAAGGAATAATTTGGCATAAGGGAAATAACTCTTTGAAAACAAAAAATCAGTTACTTCCCTTTAGTTAGTGGCCGGAAATTACATGATATAATTCTAGTTCATTCAAAAAAACATTTTATTCCCAAGCAATTGTTTCTACCCATTTTTGTAAGTATACCTACATTTATGATATACAAAATTTTCCAAAGCATTCACAAACTATGTAAATAAACAATAGAAAGTTAGATTCCAGTAACCATGTCTTTATTCATTTGTTATAATACCCAGATCTTGACGGACCATTTCATCGTCAACTTAGACAACCACAGTTATATATCTTGGATTTTCTATAAGTGCAATTCGCCAGAAGGAAAGTCCAAAGCATATGAAAATAAAAACGAAAATAATAAAACTCCCATTATTAAAGCATTTATATATGTAGGTTAAATTAGGAACATGAGATTCTGTTTACTCCATGGACGCCATATTTAATACTAACAGAGCTAGCAGAAAGTATGTATACTTTACCATAACATTGAAATTTTAAATTATATCGTAAAAAAAACTTATAGAATTTAAAGAAAAGAAGTAAAGTAGAATTAAACTAATAAATTAAAAATAGAAAAAAGGGAGGAAGGAAGAGAAAGAAGAATTAAGAATTTATTTATACATACTCTGGAATTTAAAAAAAATTAAGATTCGTTCAGCTAAAATCTGGGTCTGACTATTAATTATGACCATATATATGTGTGTGTAAAATGCTTCTCTTCGTATTTTTTATAGACTGGCAAATATTTTTATAATTTTATAAATTACTAAACACACAAAAATATTAATTGCATAATTGTTTGGATATTTTCATATAACCATTGATAACTAACTGATGGTATTTACCGTAGTAAACGATTTTATATAAATTCTTATTTCACTTTGCGGCCATCACTTTATGATATAAAATATATAGCTTTATTTCCTGCAATAAAGAAGAGTAAATGGATGGGGAAAAAAATCCTCCTCTAGAAAATACTGATAAGTCTTCCGACATTCACAATTAGCCTTTAAATCTTATCAGTTGAGCCTTCATAAGCAGTAAAAAAAAATTTTTTTATTTTTATTTTTATTTTATTTTTTCAAACAAGGTATAACTGAAGCGTAAGGGGGGGACCCTGGGTGAGTAATTGGGCAGCAAGCTACTTTTTCACATTATATGGACTTAATAACACGCATGAATACCCGAGGCAAAGCGTGGAGGACCAAAATAAAAACCTGTCTTCAGTGCATACAAAGTGATTTGACTGCAACATGACTGGGATTAAACCACATGGAGAGAAAGCGTGAGACGTTGCCTTGTGTTACCCACCCCGGAGTCTGGGACACTAAAATAAACTTAAATACCAAAACCTGATGATGATGATTTAAATTTCTGAAAAGTATCTTTCTTTATTAGTTATTTTTCTAAATTATGTGAAAAATATATTTTAAGTCTTGTTTTTAACAGGAATTTGTCCAATTGGTGTTTGCCAAAAGTGTTTTAATTTTTATCTTATGGTCTCTTTCAGCAATGACCTTCAATGTACAGGAACAGATAACTGTACCTTCAATGCTGAACAGAAGGCTTTGGGTAAGGACGATTTCCGACGGATACCAAATGGTGTCAATGGAGTAGAGGACAGAATGTCTGTGATTTGGGAGAAAGGAGTGGTAAGTATTGACATAATTGGAAGTAAATAATACCTTATTGTACCATAATTAGTAGCCTCTCTTTGAGAGAGTGGTGTAAATGACAAGATATTTAAAAAAAATAAAAATAAAAAAAAAAAACATTATATGGCCATTAAATTTGTATAGGTTGACCCATAAAAAAATAGTATCCATGGAATCGTTAAACTTCTGTCTATGCCTGACTTGTCCAAGTTTTAGTCATAAATATCCAACAGTCTTTGTTTTATCGCCATTCAATGATATGCATGGGGACAATTTGGTGATAGTCTCATCAGTACGTGTGATTCTAACTGGGTTTTACTCTCACCAGACATTGACCACCCTAAATTGTTAACTGAAAGATAATGTCTATCAGAACAATCCCAGACTATTCCTGAAATGAAGATGCCCATCACAGCTAAAATCAGTTTAGTACAGAATGTGTATCAGTTATTGAGTAATTAGCATGTCATATTCAGGTGTGCTTTTCATTGAATGGCTATTAAAGAAAAATTACTGGACATTCACAACGAAAACTTAGTGGACAAGTCAGACATAAACTGAAGTTTATTTGTACCAAATATAGTTGGATTGCAGAAAGAATTGACTTATTGTCTTGTTTGTCTTTTAATTATGAAAATAAGATGTATTTATTGTATTTTGTAAAGAAAATGCTCCATAGGTTCATTTACTGAAAATAAAGTAATAATACTTTCTGCCTAATTAAGATGTTAGAATGGGTAACAGAGGTAGGTAGTGATAACAGTATTAATATATTGAAAGTCTTCTTTTTTTTTTTCATATGTGTCTTGTGAGTTTCATATGGGTTGTTTATAAGAGATGCTGTATGTTGGTGATTTAGTATTTGCTTGTGAAACAATAGAAGACCTACTTGTTAAGACTTGAAGGAATGCTATGAAAAGTAAAGATTTGAGAGAGGATAACCAGTTTGTGGGCAAGAAATGTAAGACAATAGAGATGGATAAGAACTTGTATGTGGAGAAAGTGTATCTGGATGGCGAAGCTATTAAAGTTGTTGAGAAGTTTTGTTACCTTGGTGATACCATTTGAGCACAGGATGGAGCAGGTGCTAGTGTGATTGCAAGAGTTAGGAGTGGATGGAGTTGGTTCAGGTAACTTCTGCCACTACTAACCAGCAGTATTACCACTGTCGACAAAAGAAAGAGTCTATAAAGCATGTGTACTCAGTGTGATGATGTATGGAAGTGAAACCTGGCCAGTGAGGGTTGAGGAGATGCGTTGCATGGAGAGAAATGATAATAATACAATCTATGTGCCAAACAGGAGGCTTCGATGGTATGCTCACATTGAAAGAATGGATGAAAGTTCTTGGGTTAGTAAATGTAGAACAGTTGAGGTAGCAGAGCAGTTCGCAGGAGAAGGCCACAGAAAACATGGGAGGAAGTGATAAGAATGGGCTTTAGCAAAAAGAGGGGTAAATAAAGACCTGGTCAGAGATAGATTAGTTTAGAAGTCAATTTCTAAAAGTTGTCCTCTGCATGCCAGCATGAAAAACGGACGCAAGTGAAAAAACTAGATTTTCTTTTATACTTTTACTCTAGAAAGTTTGATTGAGATTGTCTCGTAACTTCCACTTGAAATCCTGAAATGGTTACAGAACTTATTGTTGAAGCATTTTTCTAATATTAACAGTTTACATCATGACATAGGTAAAAATAGATATTAATGATTTTAATCATTTGAGTTTTTTATCTTTCTTTTTCTAGCATAATGGCAAAATGGACTCTTGTAGATTTGTAGCAGTTACCAGTACTAATGCTGCTAAAATATTTAACATTTATCCCCAGAAGGTAAGTGGGTGCATGCTTTTTTTGTGTGTGTATATATGTCTAAAGAAGCTTCGAGTCATTTTAAACAAAGAAAGAAAATGCAGTTTGAATTCCCAGGTATACTAACTAAATCCAAAATATCGCAGACTTAGCATCTGCATAAGCAGACTTACAGCTGGAAAATTTACAAATACAAAAGGAGATTCAAGTATATATAACAGTGAAACAAAAACATGGTACCTTAACTATAATAACTTGATATATATATATATATATATATTACTAGTAGTCCTAGGACGGGTATAAGTAAAAATGGTAAAATGTACCAAAAAAATAATGTGTCCACGTTACTCACCCTGTTGCCAAGAATACATATTCCATAATTCATAATGATAAGTTCAATAGTTAAGTATTTTAGCAAACGCATACATATTATTGACGCTCATGTGTTCACAGCGATCCTTTTAAAAATGTATTCCTTAATATAACTTCAAATTTGATGTAGAGCAATTCTTTTATATATTAGATTTTTTGTATCTAACTTTTTTACATGGTAAAGTTTACAAAAGAAATAATGTGCCTATGTTACTCACTGTGGTGCCTAGAATATATATACCAAGATTTTGTCTGGTTATTTTAGTATTGATCCCTTCAATTTTCCGGATTAAAATCTTAATCTCGGAAGAAAATTGGCTGATGAAGCTGCCGTAATGTACATGTTGGTCCAGAGTACTTTCTGACCCGTCTGGGTCCATCGTCAGTGGAATAATGACAAACAGGTAAAGACCTGGAGTGAGATTTATAATTAATTATAACATAATTAATAATTAATTTCTTCCGAGATTAAGATTTTAATCCGGAAAATTGAAGGGATCAATACTAAAATAACCGGACAAAAATTGTCGGTTATTTTTAATAATACGTGTCTTAAAGAAAAAATGTTGCCTCGAAATACATAT